>JABUIW010000216.1:1036533-1081806 GCA_013363375.1 Menidia beryllina
TTTTTTTTTCTTTCTCTCCTTTATTGCAATCTACTTCCTGTTGAGAAACTCCCGTTGCCTGCGGCTGGTATAGGCAACGTTTTCGTTTGAGTGAAAGCCGAACGCCCCAGTCCAGACCACCGTCCTCACTTCTGGAGTGCTGCTGTCACACCAGTGTGAGCCCACGCGGACGGTTGGGCTCCTCGCCCCTGCAGCCGGTGGCCCCAGTCAGAGCGAGCAGATCTGCTACCGGTTAAAGGAAGTGGTCAGCGTTGGCTGAGCAGATTGGCCTCAGCGAGCCTGTAACTGAAACTAGCACTTTCAATCAACCGCGTCTGTGTGTTTTTTCCATTGAGGTCAAGCTGTTTCGGCTGTCGTTTATGAGAGCAGAACCAAAAGCTGGTGTTCCGGCGTCCAAACGGACTGCCCCCCAGAATCCTCTGCTAATATCTGAGTTTTAAAGATGATTTTTTAATAGTACAGACATGGGACTGGTATCCTTGACTTTACATGCATTCAGTGAATTCTGATTCACTGAAGGTGAATCAGAAAAAAATGAGGGACTACCACTAAAATTTAAAATCAATGGCACTTTAAAAAAAAAATCTGACAACGATGCTCTGTCTTGTTTTCAAAGGATTCTGAGCTGCATTAACTTTAGCTTAAGTTTTTATTTTCATCGGTTGGTCAACTTGTCATTTGCAACCTCTTTAATTAAAAACAGAAAGAGGAACTGGGCTTTCTTTCGGTCTCTCCAATAACACAGATCTCTGAAATTGTTCTCTTTCTTGCCCCAGATGCCACTGATATGGAGGTCACGGCCGGCTCATCAGGTGACCCCCACCACCCTCCTGCGCCTCCCCCGCAGGTCCGAGCCCCCGACGAGGGTCGGGACCTCCTGACCTGCGGCCAGTGCAGCCAGGCTTTCCCTCTTGCCCACATCCTGGCGTTCATCCAGCACAAGCAGGGGGGCTGCGCCTCCCAGAACCAGCCCGCCGGCGCCACCCCCCCCTCTCCTGCCGGCCGGGCCGGCCACCGGCGGCGCCCCAACGCCGAGCCCCGGCCCGGCTTCATCGAGCTGCGCCGGGGGGCGTCCAGGGACCACGGCTGGGGGGAGGAGCCCAGCAAATCAGGTGAGCGGGCGGAGGCGGTGGAAGGAGAAGGGGGCCGGCAGGTTGCTAATTAGCGACTCTGTTTTTTTGTTTTGTTGAACTTTTCTTTTTTTTTTTTTTTCCAACCTGTCTTGGTAGAACGACTGCTCCTCCTCCCCTCCCGAGTCCAGCTCATTAACTAGCCGTTGCCATTAGCAGACGTAAGTGAGTTAGTGACGCGCGGGCTAATTGCGTGGAGAGGGTAGGCGTCAGGAACACTGGGAGGGCGCGGGCGGTCCCCGGGGGCTCTGCGCTCAGCACCTGAGCTCCCTCCCGTCTCCCCGGCTGTCAGTCTCTGAGGTGGCGTGGCCAGGTAAACATGTTCCTTCCTGCCCGTCGCCCTGCGCGCCCTGGACGGCCGAGAAGGTGCGCCCGGCCGGGTTTTGCTGACGCGGCCAGAAAGGATGCGAGCGGGACGCATCCCGCAGCCCCCACCCCCGTTGCTGTCGTGACACCAGAGTGGAGGGCCGTTGCATCATGTGCAGCTCCTCTCCAACCGCTCTGCCCCGAGCCGAGCCACCTGAGCTCCTGGGAATGTCCTGCCGTCTCTTCGTCTTCCTCTCCCTCATCTTGTTTTCCCTGCTCTCTCTCTCTCTTGTGTCTCTTCTTGTTACGTGTGAAGCTTTTAATGCAGAAGCACACATTTGTCCTGCGGGCCTTTTCTTTCTTCACGCTCTCGAGAAGATGAGCCAAAAACTGTGTGGCTGATGCCACAATGCGAGACGTCCCGGGGAAAGGCCTCGTTTTTAAGAGTTTGACACAACTGGATGGCAGCGAGAGCCCGAGTGGAGAATCACACCAGGCCTCGGTTTGCCGTCCGACTCCCAATCGATTCGAAACGAAGGCGGCGTTTAGTCAGACAGCCAGGGCAGGTAGAAGTGCCCCGTTGCAAATTTTGAAACTCTCCCCGGCGTGCACACACACACACACACACACACACGCACACACACGCGTGCAGGCAGGCGTGCGTGAGCAGTTCCTTCCTTTGTGTGATGCTCGAGGGACGCTTGCACGCACCATTTCCGTCTGTCCACAACCCCACATGTTTTTCACTCTGTTCCCCGTCTCTCGTCTCGGAGTCAGAGAGCACGGCGGTTTGGTAATTTGCCACCCCGAGAGCTGCACAACAAACACGTGCGGGAGACGATGAGCGTGAGAGCACGGCAGCTCCTGAATAATGCAAAAGGAGATAAGTTTGGATTAAATTTTTTATTCACTCGCGTCGAGTGCGCTTGTTTGGAGTTTGTCATTTTTCTCCCCCCGCACCCCCCAAACCCTCCAAAGCTTTGGGGTTTTATCGGGGGAGCTGCTGAAGTTGTCGGACCAGTGGGGCGTCCCGCCGCCCTGCAGGTCGGAGGTGTTTTGACTCAAGTGGCGAGCCGTTTCAGGCGTCTGACGTTTGAAAGATGACTGAAAGCGAAAGAGCAGTTATCCCACAACACACCAGCCCTATTTTCTATTTTCTGCACTCAAAAGAGAGAAAGCAAATGGAGGAGAAAAGGGGGGAGCGCAGGATGGATTACTGGAGAGCCGCGTGCATCTGTCTCATTCCTTTTTATTTATTCTCCTTGTTTGTTTTTTTTTTTCTCCTCGTCTCCAACGCCCCCCCATTTCTTTCCCCCCCCCCCCTCTTCAACACACATTTTATTTGCCCCTTTTCAATTTCCCCCCCCCCCCCTCCTCTTCTTCTCTTCTTCTCCTCCCTCTGCCTCCCAAGGGAGAAGAGATTCTGCCTGCTGCTCGTTAGTGCTCCCAGCCAATCTGCATTTTTAATTAGTAGTTATTGCTTCTGCTTAATATTCAAGTGCTACCCTGGGCCAAATGGGAATCCTTACAAAAAAAAGGAGGAGTGAGTGAGTGAAGGAGAGAGAAACCGGCTGGGTATTGTGTTTCACTCCAGGACCCCAAGACAAAAGCCCCCCCCCCCCCCCCCCCCGGGGAAAAATTTGGGGGGGGTTTTTTTTTTTGGGGGGGGGGGGGTGGCTGAGGAGAGTTGGGGTTGGAGGATGGGTCTCAAGTACAATTCGAAGGAGTGACATATTTTTTGTAGAGTCTCTCGGCCCCCCGCGCTACCATACAATCTTTTTTATCTCATTTTCTTTTTATCTCCCGAGCCCTGACCTACCTATCGCTCTCTTACTTTTTTCCCCCCTTCCCACTCTTCACCCTATTTTTAAAGGAAGCATCTCAACTTCTGCTGGGTTTCTCCTCGGGCTAGGTTAAAGGACACGAGCACCACAGCTTCTCCCGTCTCTCCAGACACGGGGAGGGCGGGAGAGGCAAAAAGAAACAGTTGCTCTCTTTTTCATCTTCGCTCTCCTCCCCCCCTCCAGTAAAATACAGAAGGATTTGACTTGAGGAAACATGAAAGAGGCTTATACCAGTCGGCTTTGAACCTCTCAAAAAAAGGGGAAAAAAAGTGGTAAAAGGCTGTTTTCCTTTCAGTTTTGGAAATCTTCTCTCCAATTTTGATTTATGCAGAAAGGCCTCATTTGTCAAGCAGGCTGAGTCAGTGGCTGATTTGCATAAAGCGTTCGTTTTCTGCGTTCTGCTAATTAGCAATTTGCAGCTTAATTGGAGAGTGGCTCTCAGTTAGGAGACAAAGCTTTCTACATATGAAAATATCTTCAGATACACTTTGCGGCATGGCTGTTGGCCTCTCAGCAGCTGGATTCTGTCTCCCCCTTCCTGCCTCGGTCACACTTCTCCTCACACCTTTGCCTTGTTTCTGCCCTCGTTCGAGCCAACTTTCTGCTTCACTCGGCCCTCCTCCTCCCCCTCACATCATTCAGACACCAACGAGCTGGGCTCTGCTCCACTGGTGGATTTAGCCTGCTTTATTCTTGTACTCGTGCGGCATTTATGACTCGAGCTGTGAAAATCAATTTCTTTTTTATTGTTAGACGACGATCCGATTTTTTTTTTCTTCATTTTTTGCACGTGAAAGTGGTTTTTGTGTAACTTTCGGGAGCCGGTTGTTTGGATTTCACAGCCTACCAACTGTGAGGGCGTAAAATATTCGCCAGTTTAAAAAAAGCACTTGAACAAGTGCAATCATAATCTGCGCTCTTTGTTTTTGTCCTGCTTAGAATCTGCTTCTAGGGGCTGCTTTCTGTTAGTGTGCAATAGATCTGCATCGCCAGCGGCTTAGATCAGGTCCTCTGACAAGCATGCAGAGTCCCACATAAGACAGACTCGGCCTCCCGGTTTGAGTCATGCAGCCAGTATTCAGTTGACATAAACTTGCATCACGTTTTCTCCCAAATGTCCAGTTGGAGGCCATTCCTTCTCCAAACAGCTGAGAGAGAACCAGAGGAAGGGAAAAAAAATCCACTGGATTTTTTGAAGACATCAAGTTAGCCGTAAAGCGTGGCAACTTGATGAATTGGCTATTTCCCTGTATTTTCGGACGTTGTTCTTTGTCATCAGCCACTCGCTCACCATGTGGCTCCTGTGTGTGTCTTTGCTTGCAGTGCCCGAGGAGCCCCTGTACTTCACCTGCCAGCAGTGCCAGGGCGTGTTCTCCTCCGCCTGGGCGCTCTTACAGCACGCCCAGCACGCGCACGCCTTCAGCATCTACCAGGAGGACGAGGACTACGACAGCGAGGCGGCAGGTGGCGGAGGCCTTCGGGACTCGTGTCACCTGAACCACGCCCTGGCCTCCGCCTTTCAGCAGTCGCGCCGCCCCCGGGAGTCGCACGCCCCCCCCGCCGCTGCCAACGCCAACGCGCAGGCCATGAACTTCTCGGTGCGTCTCCGGGAGCTGGCGGAGGGCAGCAACGCCGGCGGCTCCACCAGGGGGCTGGTGCTGTCTCCGTCCTCCTCCCCGCCGGCGGCCTCTCCCTTCCCTCAGGTGGGCGGCGCCGACGGGGACTTCCACTGCGAGCTGTGCGAGCAGAACTTCCGCTCCCTGCGCGCCCTCTCCGCCCACCGGCGGACCCACGCCTGCGAGAGGCCCTACCACTGTGGCGTGTGCGGCCACGCCTTTTCCCAGAGCGGCCAGCTGGCCCGCCACATACGGAACCATCACCGGGAGGCCGGGGGCGGAGGGAGCGGGTTCGAGTCGATGGAGATGGTGATGATGGAGGAGGACGGCGGGAGGCAGGGGGTGATAGGGAGGCTTCTGATGCAGCCGGCCGGAGTGGTGGGGGGAAAGGGAACGGTGGGGCCGGACGTGAAGGTGAAGCGCCCC
The DNA here is from genome assembly GCA_013363375.1 of Menidia beryllina. Taxonomy (NCBI): domain Eukaryota; kingdom Metazoa; phylum Chordata; class Actinopteri; order Atheriniformes; family Atherinopsidae; genus Menidia; species Menidia beryllina. Next base: position 1,041,856 of record JABUIW010000216.1, read on the forward strand.
TCTGAGCGGGACCTGATCCTCCCCAAACAGCCCTCCTTAGCGTCCGGCCTGATGCTGTTGACCTCGCAGGTCAGACCGGCCGACCGGGAGCTGCTGAGGCTCTACCGGCCCCAGAGAGACGGCGCCGAGGCCGGCGAGGAGGAGGCAGAGGGGCAAGGCGAACCGCAGCACGCCTCGCCGTGCGCCAGCCCCTCTGAGGGCTCCCTGGAGAGCGGCGAGACCGGCGGCAGCGGCGAGAGCGGCATCGCCAGCGGCAACTGCACGCCCAAGCGCCCGGAGATGGGCGACCGGGTCCGCGGCGTCGCAGAGTGGGAGAGCGAGAGGGGAGAGCTCGGCGAGAGGGAGAAGGAGTGGAGCTCCGCCCAGGTCGGCGAGGCGGCGCAGGAGTGGCCGAGGGAGGACGAGCTGAGGGGGGTCGCCGGAGGGGCGAGCACGGGCGGCGGCGTGGGCAGCGTGTCCGCAGGCGCCGGCGGCAAAAAAAAGAAAGACGAGGCCTGCGAGTACTGCGGCAAGCGCTTCAGGAACAGCAGCAACCTGACGGTGCACCGCCGCAGCCACACCGGCGAGCGGCCCTACCGCTGCGGCCTCTGCAACTACGCCTGCGCCCAGAGCTCCAAGCTGACGCGCCACATGAAGACCCACGGCGCCAAGGGCGCCAAGGCCTCCTTCCTGTGCCAGCTGTGCGCCGTCCCCTTCACCGTCTACGCCACGCTGGAGAAGCACCTGAAGAAGGTGCACGGCCTGAGCCACGCCAGCGTGGGGGCCTACGCGCAGGCCAGCGCCGCCGACACGCTGGCCGCCATGAGGGCGGCGGACGGCCCCCCGGCGGTGAAAATGGAGGAGGACGAGATGATGTGCCCTGACCGGTTGGACGCGGAAAGCCAGATGCAGGTGGGCGAGGTGAGAGAGGCGGAGGAGGAGGACGAGGAGGGTGGAGCCGGAGCGGAGTGCACGGAGGGCCCGGGGGGCCCCACCGCAGCGGGGGGGCATCCAGAAAGCGGAGCAGAGGCGGGCCTGGCCCTGACCTCTGCGCTCTGAGAGCAACTGGCAGCCCCACGGAAAGCAGAGCTGCGTACGACTGAGCTCGCCCGTGCAGTTCAATTGGATTCAACCGGAGACAGCAGCAGGGAGCGGCGCCCCCCCCCCCCCCCCCCCCATACTCCCCCCCCACTGCCAGCAGAGGCACACAGCAGCCAGCAGTTGTTCACGATTGTGTGCAAAACTGCTGGTTGAAACCAAGTGCCTACAGCTCTTCAGACCGCAGAGAAAAACAAGGCCATGACATTCAGCGGGGAGATTACCATAGCTCATGAACAGGAAGTGAACTGCCACAGTCCACACCAACGCAGGAAACCGATCACCATGTTGCAGCGCAGGATGCAGAGAACGTGTGATTTATGTCTCTGGTCACCCAGTGGGCAGGTTGAGACAAGCGTAACTGCCAGATTAGTCCGATTGGTCCAATCGGCCAACGAAAAAAAAAAAAAAAGCCTGCCGAAAATGACATTCAACAGCGCATTGTGCTACTCAAGACGTTTTCTTTTAAGAAGACCTTTTAAAGTCTAAAGACAGTTGAACCGATGCAGGGCCGAAATGAATCCAAACACTGCCTGTCTGCAGTCTCTCACACTCCTCTTTTTAAAGGCGCTTGGTTGTCACAACACTTGTCACTTAATGTTTACAGGGCTCACGGAGCAGAGCAAGGTTGTGTCCTGACTTTGTAAAGTTATGCTTGGTTGATTTTTCTGTTTTTTTCTTTTCTTTTTTAATTTTATAAATGTGAATACGGAGACTTTAAGTCTCATCTACTGAGGTTTTGTATCATTAGTCTCTATGCATAAAAAAAACCTTTTACCTATGTGTGAAACGGGTGTGTATTTTTTCCTCTCTACTGTTGTGATGGTAATTCTTCTCTTTCTTTGTTTACATTTGTAAAGTGCCGGACTGCTTGAAGCTTGTGCATGTTTTGCAGCCATATCTTTTTTCCCCTTTTCCCTTCCTTTGTTTTTTTTTTTTTGTTGTTCTTTTTTTTGTTAAAGGAATTTATTTTTATGTCGCCCCGTGTTTAAAGTCATTCCTAATTTATGGATGCTGCATGTCAGTAGTGCAACTGATTCACTCTGAACTTCAGGGTCAGCAGGTGCAGCGTAGCTAGCTGAGTTTAGGAGTTTTGTGGGAGGCCGCCAAGCGAGCACTTGGGTGAGTGTGCTGTGAATAGTGTGTGCGTGTGTGTGTGGGTGTGTATCCACATCAGTTAAAATCCTCTGGTGACACTTTCACTTGAACTCTCTTTTGATCTTGAGTCTCATGCATGACTTGAGTGGTTGTCATCTCCAAATCAAACGTCTGGTGGGCTTTCCTGTATGACAGATGAGGATTAAAAACCTGTTTTTTTTTTACTTGAGAATGAAAACTTCAAGTAGATTGTTGCCACTTTTTTTTTTCAAGACTACTGTGATGACTTTGCATTATCGGATCGATTTGTTGCATTTGTTTAAAATGATCTATGAATGAGTACAGTGTAACTGTTCAGGGATAATATTTTGTATATACTTGCTGTTGCTATCCTTGTTATTGTTGTTGATAATATCTGCTTGTCCCTGTAACACACTCCATTTTCCTCAGCATTGCTGATCGTTTCCTTTTATGCTTGGCACTGGCTCTTATGACGCTCTGTCACTCTGCTGTCTTTGCAAACATGACACCATTTTGTAATGAACTATGTCTTAAGCAGCCTCAATAAATAACTGAGGAAAAATATTTTGCATCGTTGAGGGTTTTTTTTACCCCCAGCCCCACCCATCCCAACTCGGAGTTGGAAATGCTTTCCTTCTTTAAAAAAAAAAAAAAAGATTAAAAAATCTTCTATTGGGACTCACAACAAAGCTTTAGCAACTATTTTAAGTGGCTTTTCTCGCCACTGTGTTTTCTCGGTATGGGTTGTTTCTCTGAGGACTGAAGTCAGCACTGACTTATTAATTTTTGATGTGTGTGTTTGGATTAGGGACCCTGGCTCCTTGTTTACATCCTTGTGATGTTACTGGCTTTGTGTAGAAACACTGTAATGCAATTCAGCCGGGGGTTGGAGACTGCACGCCACTGTGTACGTACGCGTTCTGTTTAAGTCGGGGTCGGCCGCTGAGGGCTGCGGGAGAAGACCAGCGAGCTTATGGGACAGGGGCAGCCAGGGTTTCTCAGGATATTGTCCACTTCAGCCTGGTTATTCTTTAGGGGGGGGCACATGGGGAGGCAGAGCAGGCTGGGTGGGGAGCGCAGAGGGGTTGTGGATAATTGCTGACTCCATTTTAAGGCTGTAAAAAAAAAAAAAAAAAACTCTGCACCAGCATCTCCGGCCTTAACCCCACCCCCTTCTAATGAAAATGAAGTTCTATGATCCCTCTAGCTCATTAACAGCAGGTCTTTTAATGAGCTTTCAACAGGGTGGGGGCTGGGTATGAAAAGGTGGGTTAGTAGGGTGGTGGCGGGGTTATGGCAGCAGATGCACAAGCGTCCACTCCTACCAATTACCACTGTGTCATTGAGAAGAAGGAGGAAGTGAGGACAGAAGCCCCTCAGACCCAGATGAGGCCGTTGGTCCGTTTCCCTCCGCAGAGACAGAACAACAACAGCGAGGCGGCTCGGTGCAGGTGATGGGTGGCATCCTGTGTCTCTCCCTCTGGTAAACTGTTGGGCGCCACAGCCAGCGCCATTTGGTGCTTGTATGGAACCAATTATGTAAGGTAAGGTGATACACAGCTCAGCACAGTAGCCCCTACAGTAAGTGGATATCTTTTTTTTTTCCTTCTCCCCTCCTCTGCGTGCCCTTTGTCTTTTCTCAGCACACACCTACCTGAGCCGCTGTCAAACCTGTGCAGGTCAGTGTCAGTCCCCAAAGCGGCCAATCACAAGGTGAAGGGGTTTACCGTGTCAGCCAATAACTGCTGGAGTGCGTTCTGACCAGTGACTGCCCCTGGGCGGTAGCAGCATGGACTTTGAGATCTTATAGTCTAACAGAAGGTCTTTTGTTGTGAGAGGCTGCCGCAGGACAGACACAATGATATCACAGGAGGCATTAAAGCGCGGCCCATACATTAACAGGAAGACGCATTAACATAAGAGGAGAGCGCCTGATATTATGCATGCCCAGTTAAAATGTTGTGCTTTCATTGTCTACGCTCCGGCACTGTTAAGTGGAGCTGTTCTTTGAACTCCTTGAGCTGCTTGTGAGTCACCAGAAAAAGGCATTGAATACCCTCACTTATGTGTCGTAGCCTGAGGGCCTGAGCTTGGATGTTGGAAATAGTGATGTTTGATTTCTGGCATTCTTGGCCAAGACTGAAACGTGCTAAACATCACATATCTCATGGAAAAAAAAAGAAAACCCACAATACTATAGGCCTCCAAATCCGGCTTTATCACTCCACTGTTATATGGAGGTGCATCGTATAAGCTGAAAGTAAAACCATTACACCTAAATAGCCACAAATTACTGGTAAAATTGAAGTACTGGTACAGAATGTAAGTAACGCATTCATTGCTAGACTTACTAAATGGCCAAACTCTGGATTCTGATGCACCTTAAATCAAAATGTATCTACAGTTTTGTCAGTATTTTGTATCTGTTGTATGCCTTAGTGTTTTACTTTTTCCCTTTTCAAATAACACTGCCTTTTTCAGGTATCATACTGCATTCCTGGCTTCACTCCAAAAAGAACAATGATGGAAAGGTGTTAAGTCAAGCTACACTTGCCTCTCGAGATTTAAGTACTTTCTTATTCTTGACTGCAGGGGTAGATGGTAACTGGAGGCTCTGTGTTGGAGATGGTGAGCTATCTTTAATTATATCAAAACGAGTCAGTTGCTCCATATAGTTTTAATCTTTTACTCTCTTACCTTGGTCTGTCTGTTTTTATTGTGGGTACTATTTCACTATGCACCAGAAAACTCTTTGTTAACCTGAAAGATGACTCTAAAATTGACTGTGGGTGTGAGTGCGCATGGTTGTTTGTCTCTGTGTGGCCTCATGACGGATTGGCGACCTGTCCAGGGTGTACTGGGATAAGCTCCAGCCTTTCAAGCACCATATTATTGGAACAAATGAGTTTAGAAAATGCATGGATAGATGGATGGATGGATGGCTAGTCCTTGAATACACACAGAAATGACACAATCCAATTTATCTTCTAATGCATTCTATTTAAATCTGACGATTGAATATCATCTGCAAAGAAGAGGAGGTTATCAAATCTCAGAAGCATACTTTGGATTTTGAGACACAGAGCAGTCCTAAACAGAGTCCAAAGATATAGATGAGGACTCCAATCAAAATTTGAGGTTATAAGTGATCACAAATATCATATTCCTGCAAAAGGATTCAGCTCGAAGGTAATAGAAAATGTGTCTCAAACCTAAAAGTGGATGTTGAAGTATCCATCCATCTATTTCTTATTCTCCTTAAATTACATGAGTTTTGTAGACATTGAGTCCTGTTTTCTGGGAGTAAAGCTCAGCCACAAAATCAGATTAAATTTAAGATGATTAACTTGGAAAATGTAACAACAAAGGGAATGCATAAGCTGTATGTTTGCACTGCTATGGGGCAGGCCTGTGGTCATGAGAGGCTCTCACTTATGTATGAGAGGATTGTGCTTTATCATGTAAAAAGCCAATTAACTGAGTTTTTAATTACATTTCTCGTGGTGTACTGTGCGAGGCCTCCAATCATCTCTGCAGACCATGCCACCTCCTCAGAATAGCTAAGCAGGAGGCTGAAGCCTGGGATTAAATCATCTGCAGGGTTTTTGGCGGAGGTGGAGATAACAAGACAGAGAAAGATGCATTCGCGAGTGGTCGGGCAAACCGCAGGACTCCCTGCCTGCTCTTTATCTTCACACATTTCCCACAATCCCCACCCTCGCCCAGCCATCCCTCCTCTCGCAACGACCGCAAAGTGAAACCTGAACCCTGGAATTAAACCTGCTTCATATCACCTCCCTCTGCCACCTCCCACCTCTCACGGTGTGGGAGGATGAGGTGAGAGGCAACAGGATCCCGGGCAGCGATACGTCAATCCGGTGCCATTCAGGCCTCAAAAATGACAGCAGGCAAAGACGAGGATGAGCTCTGGGTCCCGGCGGTTTGCTGGGTTTGAGGTAGTACTGATGACAGCAGGGGCAGGCTGATTTGCTTAGAAACAAAAGAGGAGGAAGTTTACCGATTTTTCGTTTCCACATGTGGATGGAGACAGAAACCGTTGTTAGATGATGATGGTGGAAATGCGTTCTTAAATCAACCGTAAATAGAATGAAGGTCAACAGCTCATTTAAACCGCACAGATTTAATTTCACCTTTTTCAGTTACAACTTAATACGATATCATCAAATGCAGTAAAATTCATTGTAATGTGAAATTGCAATTGCTACATTGCAATATACATTTCAGAATAACAATACAATAACAATATCAATAGTTTTATTGCAACATGATGTCGTCACCTGTCACAAAATGGTAAAATACATGTAATAGAATAGATCACCTCTGAATTCCATTGGATACAGTTTAATACATAGTGATAATGGTGTATGAGGTACACATACAGTGGTAACATTGGTACATCGTCATATAACCTTTTAGATACAGTATAATGCAATACGCTTAAATAACTTTGTGCATGATACAAGACACCCTTTAGATTTAGGTGAATTTAGGTCCAGCGCGACTTGCAAGGAAGAAAGCAATTTATTAGGTTTCAATTTACCATAAACAATAAACAGTTCAATTTCCAGACAGAGCAGGTGAAAAGTGAAGATAGTTTGTTGACAGAGTTTTCATAAGCTTCTCAAGGGTAGAGACGGAGGCTTCGTGGCATTACTTGTGTAATTAAACATGAAGGCGTACAATGCTTAATGACTATATGTAAAATGTAAATCAATCAGCCATGTTATTTTGACAACTGACAGTCAAAGTTATAAACTGTATGCAATTGCAAAGGCACCTAGAGGGAGGAGGGGGACATAGGTGAGGCAACAAGTGAACATTCTGTACTTGAAGCTAATCCAAAGGCAGAAAAAAAAAGTGGGCAGGTGCAGGGACCTGAGTGACTGTGACAAAACATAAGTTGTGATGCTTGGAGAGCTTGGTCGTAGCATTCCACATCTGCAGCTCGTGCAAGACATTCCTGCTCTGCTGTGCTTCGGTTCTGACAAGAATAGTCCAAGAAAGGCAAAGCCCTGAACCAGAGATAGGATCGTACAGCTTTTTGATTCACTGACCGTCATGTTGTCCGATCCAACAAAACATCTATCACAGATCAAATTACTGAGAAAAGTTATTAACGTGTACGGGTCTGTGCACCAGGATGCACCATGGGAAAAAGGCCAGTTCAGTGAGGAGACTGTGGGAGAAACTATAGCAATGAATCCTGCCAATGGCTCGAGGAAATTAGCAACTCGTCCGAGGTATCAAACTGACCTCCAACTAAATGAGACCGGACTTGATGAGTGGTTACAATGATGCAGGAAATAGGTATTTGGAAACATCCATCCATCCATTTTCTGAACAGCTTATTCCCAAATGGGGTTGCGGGGGGGACTGGAGCCTATCCTAGCATTCAATGGGCGAGAGGCAGGGTACACCCTGGACGGTCTGCCAGTGCATCGAGTAAGTATGTATGTATGCACGTAAGTATGCATTAATACGGCTTAATAACCTAGAAAGCTGTTTATATTAAGATTTTTTTTGGGGGGTTTTGTCAGACTGTTACCTGACAAAGAAACTGTGACTGTGCATATTCTTTCCATGTAGTCTAATACAATACACTGGTCCTGTTAAATGCCACTTTCAATCTGTTATCATAAGTGTTAAATATGAAAAAAAAACAATGTACATGATTAAATATTGACCCAAAACAAGGAAAACTTTTGTATTTTCCATTGATGTCTTAGTTGCACTTGGGGAGTTTAGCTATTTTAATTACATTGCCAAAATACTCTTCTTCACTTTTTTCTTTTTTGAGCTTGAATGATTAATAAGATTGCAAGTCAATATCTAAAGAAGAAGAGTCCAGATAATCAGGCACCTGCCAGCTTTTTGTAAAGTGTGTTACTCTCTTTGTCCTTTATGAATGCATACACATTATGCTGCACCCAGTGACCTCCCTTGTGAACGTGACAGGGCAGCATACAGAGACACACAGAGCTGAACAGGTAATCACACACACAAACCTACAAAAGTCCAATCAGATCCTGAGGTCTGTCAGTTAACCAGCCCAGAGGGGTCTTCCATAAATGCTGGAAAAACTGGATTTTTACCATACATCATGTTACTTGCCCTCCCCTTTCCAAGACACACACTCTAATGGACAAACACACGCATACACACACACACACGTAGACACGTGCTGAACATTCAGGTCAGAGGTGCAGCCTCACCAGGGAACATGGTAAGGTTAGAACACAGAGTTCAGTTCTGTGACAGGTGAAAGGCCTGAGGGCAAGTGAACTACAGCACCTAACTGCCTCAACCAGAGTCTCAACATACAACTTATTTTCACTGTCACCTCAGCCGTGTGAGACTTTATGTCAATAGTAACTCCACGTCTCCTTTGTCTGCCGCAGTCTATCGGTCCCGCCGAGCGTGGGTTAATTAACTTGGATGCAGACGTGCCTGTTCTCTCATGTTCCGAAGAGATATCTCTCGTCTCGGGCGATTTTCACAGAGAATATATACACTGTGAGCAATATTATTAAGCAAACCTCTTAGGGATTGATTTTACTGTTGAATAAATCAATTTCTCTGAGTTATACCAAAATGTGACTGAACTCAAACCTGAATGTTTTACAGAGGAAAGGCACAATTTTTACTTCCCCTAGGAATAGGGGAAGTGTTTATATACGTGTGTGTGTGTATGTGTGTGTGCGTGTGTGTGAATGCCCCTGGTGCCCCTGGGAAAAATGGAATATAAAGATGTTACAAATGATGTCTCAAATGCAGCAGTGGTAGCGAAATGATTCCACAACAAAGAACTGATCTCACAGAAGTCTTGCCGGTTTAAAAAAACATTTGTTGTGTGGTGTGCTTCATGGGACCGGCATTACTCCCTCAGGGTTTGTGTTCAAACAGGCCATGGACATGATGAGAAGTGTCCTTTAAGATAGGGGATTTAAGATGTGTCGGTAGTGGGTTTGGGTGGTTCCCCAGTCCGTCTTCAACCCATACCAGCTGCCCTCCTCCTCCCTTAAAGTGCCTCACCCGTCCATAAGAGATCCAGCGTGGGTCCATTTATCTGCCTTTTAATCTGTTCAGAATGCTTTTCAAACCATTGTCCACAGGTATCTATTAGCCCAAAATGTGATGCTTCAGGTTCGGTGGTGGCCATACCTCAGATCGCCTGACACCTTGTTCCTCTGGACGGTCCAGGTTTGGACGGTCTGGACTGTCGTGTCGCACACAGGAGTTAATTTGTCTTCATTTGTTATTTCCATCCTTTAATGGCTCTTGCTTTTAACCTCTGTCAAGAGTTATTTACACATTTAGTCTTTGTTTAACCTGAAGTTACATGGGATTATGAAATAGTGTTCATCTTTAAACGGACACTGAAAATGACTGAACCAAAAAAAAGCCATTTTTGGATTTGACACCTGCTTTTCTCATCATACAAACAACAAATTCAACCTGCAGCTTGGATGAATGTGTCCACAATTGAAATTTATATAACATATTTCTAATGATTGACAATTAAAATATTTGTGATATTCATAATAATAAATCTTTTCCAAGATGTTCTGCGGCATATCAGAACAAATGTATCACAACTTTGTCCAGCCTGGTCACAGCAAACCCGCCAATCCCCAGAGCTGTCCGAGCGTGCGAGGAGGGAACATGAAGGCCTCATCCTTACAGGACAGAGTCACCGTGCTGACAACCTTGACGCTGGTTGCTAAGATACAGGCGCTCTCTTCAGACAAGTTGACCCCTGCCATGGAGGCCTCATCCTGATGATTTCTGTAGATTTTTTTCATATTTTGTGAAATGGCAAAATAAAGAGTAAAAACTATTTCTCTCTATTTTTTCTTGGATCAAGCATTAAAGGGTTCATCATAAAAAATAAATATTTTTGCTCAAAATAGAACCCAGAGAGACCTTTTACCATTTCGCCCTCTTTGAATTTGATGACCTGTTTACCTCTGACTCACATTCCCTTTTCTTTTAATAATGGTCAGTGAACATGTAAGAACTGGGGAAATCCAATATTTTATTGATCAGATTACATTTTTTTGTGATGCACAACATTTTTTCAATAGGGAAAAAGCTTTGGGCTGAGGGCAGGTCAGTCATCCACCCAAACTATTCCACAGTGAATCCATGTCGTCGGCATGTGGGCAGTCAGGTCTGATGGTTCCTCTGTTCTTTGGTCCAGAGGACTCAGAGTCTGTAATTAAACATGCAAACAATATTTTTTGCATTGTATCACAGAACTATCATCTACTCTGACTCGGGCCACTTTAAATGAGGTTTTGTCCAGATGGGATGGCAGTATTTCTGAATCATGCTCAAATTTCGCTCCTTTCTTTTCCTGAGCTGGACTTGTGAATTTGGCTGTTCACAGACAATCGTTTCTGGAGGAGTTTCTGGAGCCCATGCAGTGGCTTGCATGAAAGATTCATGTCTGTTTTTAATGCAGTGCCGCCTTAGGATGTGAAGATCACAGGAATTCAATAATGAGTTTTGATCTTGTGCACAAAAACATCCCCAGATTGTCAGAATGAGAAGCCACAGAGCAAAGTTTATAATATCCAATTGTGAACAAATATTTATGATATTTGCAAACGATTGCCCTCTGTTATTATTTACACTTTTACACAGTTTCCCAACTTTTTGGAACTGGGTTGGAGAATCAACAGAGCATTTCGTAGTAAATTTGAAGACATTACAACTGCTTACAGTAATAAAACCATTTGAGATAAAGATAACCTATTAGCTACCATATAGTGAGATGAGTTTACAGTGATCTGAACACTGACACAAAAATCTAAAGAACAAAGGCAGCACAGTTCTGTGAATTCTCCACAGGCAGAGAAAAAACACCTTTTTTCTCTTTTGTTTTTTGAGTTATATTAAGTGCCATCAAGTGAGAATTATGACAACAGTTTCTAAAACAAGTGATTCTTTGGACACTAAGAATGAAATTGTCTGTAGTTTGACTCATCCAGAAACAAAACTGTACCAGTACCTTTTTTTTATCCGTCTCTCATGGTGATTGAATTTTACATGAGGATAATAAGGGCCCCCTTCTCTGTCTCCTCATTCTTCAGCCTGCTGTGATATGTGTGAGTGATGCGGCAGAAAACGGGCCGAGACAAAGCCGGTTAACCAGCGGGGAGGGTGAGTGGGGTCGGTGGGGGTCGCCAGTGCCGGGGTCGTGGGATCAGAGTGGGTCGTGGAGGTGTGGGAGTGTCTGCTCGGCCCTCTGACCTTTTTCACTGAGGCTTCCTATAATCCTGTCCTCAAAGACCGTATGGACATAATAGAGAGTGCATGAATGGAGTTAAACGGTGACCATTAGGAAGATCTGTGTCGCTATTCTTCCTGTTTGTTTAGTCCTGGTCAGGCTCACGTTTATGGTGTAATCGGGCATGTGATGGAGAAATGGCTGGAGACGCCTGAAGAGAACAGTTTTCTTGAGAAGGATTTCCACCGAAATTTAAAGAAGGGTAGTGATTGAAGGTCTGCTGAACACCATCTGGGTCCAGTTTATAAAGGATGGACACAGATATACGGGAGCACACTGCTTCTTAAAGGTGTTTTCCGGGGCAAAAGCAGCTAGTAATGGTCACAATGACCACGTCATTTAAACTCCAACTGAACAGTAATGTGTCACAGGCCGGCAATTTTCAAAATGACAACATTATTTTGTAACAGTGAAAAATAGAGTCATAAAAAATCTCACTTTCGCTTAAAACGTGTCACTTTTTAAGTCATTTTAAGGGTCTCACTTTGTAATAAATCCTCCCTTACAAAGCATTTAAGAAATTGAAACTAATGGTACCATTACAGGTTCTTATAGCTAACAGACCAGCTGAAACAATCCACCCTTTTCATAAGTGGTCAATGGTTTTTCTAATAACTATAAACGCACACTGTTTATTTAACTTTTCACAGCATTTAATGAGGATTTTGTCATCATGACATAAAGAAGAATTTTGTCATTTCCTTTTGAACCTTTTCAGGAGCATGAGGTCATGGTCAAATACTTAGTTGTGCTGTGGGTCTACTGATTACTCCTATTTATAAAAGAAGTGTTTGGTCAAAATGGGGACATTGGAAAGACCGTTCAAAGATAAGTTTGAGTTGTAGCACAGGGATGGATTAGCTGGAGTAGACTGCCACCTAGCGCCGGTTAGAGGAACCAAGGAAGGTTTCTTATAATCCTCTGGATGTTGGATTTCTGACAAAATACAATTTACAAAAAAAATAGAAAAAAGCCAATGAATCAGTTCAATAAATATATAAATAATTAATCCTATTTTCCAGAGGCTTTTCATCTTTAATGTTGTATAAAAATATTTGAATTTTTTAAAAACAGTCTTAGTCATTGAATGCTGCTTCAGTTCACTAAAAATGTCTTAAATATTTTATTTCCTTATTTTCCCTTGTTGATTTTCTAAGGATTTTGATAAATCATCTAATGATCCACATAAATCCACATAAGTGATAAGTGGGGAGTGATATCTTTGTGCAGAACAGAAGCATACACTCACCGGCCACTTTATTAGGTACCCCATGCTAGTAGCGGGTGGGACCCCCTTTTGCCTTCAGAACTGCCTCAATTCTTCGTGGCATAGATTCAACAAGGTGCTGGAAGCATTCCTCAGGGAGTCTGGTCCATATTGACATGATGGCATCACACAGTTGCCGCAGATTTGTCGGCTGCACATCCATGATGCGAATGTCCCGTTCCACCACATCCCAAAGATGCTCTATTGGATTGAGATCTGGTGACTGTGGAGGCCATTTGAGTACAGTGAACTCATTTTCATGTTCAAGAAACCAGTCTGAGATGATTCCAGCTTTATGACATGGCGCATTATCCTGCTGAAAGTAGCCATCAGAAGTTGGGTACATGGTGGTCATAAAGGGATGGGCATGGTCAGCAACAATACTCAGGTAGGCTGTGGCGTTGCAACGATGCTCAATTGGTACCAAGGGGCCCAAAGAGTGCCAAGAAAATATTCCCCACACCATGACACCACCACCACCAGCCTGAACCGTTGATACAAGGCAGGATGGATCCATGCTTTCATGTTGTAGACGCCAAATTCTGACCCTACCATCCGAATGTCGCAGCAGAAATCGAGACTCATCAGACCAGGCAACGTTTTTCCAATCTTCTATTGTCCAATTTCGATGAGCTTGTGCAAATTGTAGCGTCAGTTTCCTGTTCTTAGCTGAAAGGAGTGGCACCCGGTGTGGTCTTCTGCTGCTGTAGCCCATCTGCCTCAAAGTTGGACGTACTGTGCGTTCAGAGATGCTCTTCTGCCCACCTTGGTTGTAACGGGTGGTTATTTGAGTCACTGCTGCCCTTCTATCAGCTCGAACCAGTTTGGCCATTCTCCTCTGACCTCTGGCATCAACAAGGCATTTCCGCCCACAGAACTGCCGCTCACTGGATGTTTTTTCTTTTTCGGACCATTCTCTGTAAACCCTAGAGATGGTTGTGCGTGAAAATCCCAGCAGATCAGCAGTTTCTGAAATACTCAGACCAGCCCTTCTGGCACCAACACTCATGCCACGTTCAAAGTCACTCAAATCACCGTTTTTCCCCATACTGATGCTCGGTTTGAACTGCAGGAGACTGTCTTGACCATGTCTACATGCCTAAATGCACTGAGTTGCTGCCATGTGATTGGCTGCTTAGAAATTAAGTGTTAACGAGCAGTTGGGCAGGTGTACCTAATAAAGTGGCCGGTGAGTGTATGTTTACAGTAACTTGGAGGCTTGGGAGAATATTAGTTCTCTTTTCTTTTGCGTGATTAAAAATCCTTTTATCTTCATAATGGAAACTGTCCTGGTTGGGATACATAGAAATGGGCACACCACCATAATTTTCTGAAATCTCAATTTGATTGAATTCACATTCTGTCATCGCCTAAAATGATAGAATTTTAGGCGATACTTGGAATACTTGGAATAATATTCCAAGTATTCCAATAAATACTTGGAATTTATTCCAAGTATTCGAAATACTTGGAATAAATTCCAAGTATTTATTCTTGGAATAAATACTCATGTCCTGTCCTGCCCTGTAATAACTAAAGCATCCTACTCAGCAAGAGCCAAACAGTCTAAGAATCTATACAATAATAATGCATAATAAAAAAGACAAATACCCTCTGATGTTCATGTAGGCTGGGGACCTTATACCGCATAGTTGCTCAGTTATACGACCGTCATTGTTTTTCCTTCTTGATGATGGACGATAAATTAGGAGGATCAAAGAGGCGCTTTAATGTGTTATTACCCTGACTCCAGCTCTCCGGGCCCCCAGGCACTCTGCATGCTGGGGCAGGGAGGCCCTCAGTGGGTGTGCACCTCCCGGTGTATTTAAGCGCGACCCTCTCACACGCTGCGCCTCAGTCTTCAGTCTCTCACGTATCATTTGGCGACATGGACCCTGAAACGACAGCAGCCCTGGGCTCGGTTGAAAACCCGATCAAATTTCGGGGCCAGGACTTCAAAAGTCTCTTTGACAAGTGTCTGCAGTCCGGTGAGCTGTTTTCTGACCCGACCTTTGAGGCCGAACAGGCGTCCATCGGCATGCCCCAAGACCCGGATCCAAAGAAAGCAGTTGCGTGGAAACGACCAAAGGTGTGACGTCTGCACGGGTGCTGTGCATGCTCCTAAATGTCTTTACTACAGAGGCTTTGATAAGCTGCTATTAAGCTATAACATTTCATTTAGCCTTCAAGAACTGTACAGACTTTAGTCATTGGCCATCCGTGCCAATGAGCAGCTTCACAAAAAAATTTCAGTGTATTTGTGCCACTGCCTTTGAGGTCCAGAGATATTGGTGATTTATGGAAATGTGGCTCCAATCTGACAATCTGACAAAGGAAAGCTGCAGACATATGATGACAGCTGTGTGTAAACATGATATAAGAATGAAATGGCAAAAATTCAACAGTTCAGTACAAAAAGCTTAAGCTGTGCATGTTGGTATATCTTAACTGAAGATGGATCATTTAAAGAACTAAAAATGTATCCTCCTAATCAGTTACAAACATTCAAATAACTTAAAACAGACGTGTACGCTTATTCAGAAATGTGTGAATTGCTCCAGTCTAATTGAATTATTCATATTTTAGGCAAAATCTACAAATATCCCTCCGCTGTTCCCTGAATAAAAAGCGAGAGAATCAAATGTTCAACACTATCTGTGCTCTAACTAATATCGACGTCTTTCATTCCTGAAGGAAATTAACAAGAACGCCGTGTTTGTGGAAGAGTCGACTGAGACCACTGACATCTGCCAGGGCCAACTGGGTGAGTAAAAGAGAAGAAAAGCCTGTTTTCTCCTGCCTGCTGAATCTGTTTTACCCAAAGATAATTATTCAAATTGGGGTATCTCATGCTGTACAGTCTTGTTACTTTGCGTTGCGCAACATCTGGAAGATTTAAGTTAATTGTCAAATGCAGAAAGACTCCTCCACATCACAGAGTAAGTCATTTTCTTTGAAGACAGGACAATCGCTTAAGAAATAGTCAGCACACAGCTGCAGACACATAACTCCAAGCAGACTTTGGGGGAAGAAGAAGTGACACCCCGCAAGTGGCCCCCAAGTCTGGAACATGCTGGGGGTCCTCCCAGTGGTCTTTATTAACCACAGACACCACTTCAATCGGCTTTCTGTTTCATGTTTGCAGTTAACTACCCAACTGTTCATGTCTTTCTTCTGGAATTCCTGATGTTTGTACCACCATCAATACTAATTTCTTCTCCTCTTCTTCCCTCATGCGTTTGTTCTATGTCTGAGCTTTTATAACTTTCAATGCCAAGATGTGTTTTATCTGATTTATACAGATACGGATGTGTGTTGTTTCAGAGAAAATATGCAGTCCAGATGTTTGCTGTTGAGCCAGAATGCATTCCTCTACTTACACACATGCATTGGTGTGTGTGTGTGTGTGTGTGTGGGTGTGTGTGTGCGAGCTGTAAACACTGATCAAAGGGACTTCACAAGAAGCCTTAAACCTAAACTATGCATCGTTTTTTGTGACTCTTTGGAGGTACATGTGTTTCTTTTATCCGTCAGGTAACTGCTGGCTGCTGGCGGCCCTGTCCTGTCTGACCCAACACCCGCAGCTCTTCGTTAGGGTGGTGCCTCCCGACCAGAGCCTGGACAAGCCTTATGCGGGGATCTTTCGTTTTAGGGTGAGCAAAGCCTCACTTACATTTCCTGATAATGAGGAAAACTGCTTTTCATCACGACACACAGTACTCCTCCCCATTTCTACATGTCTAATATTTTAGCCCTTATTCAATGGGACACAAAAGCTATTAATAACAGCAAACCAAAGCAGTGTGACACCAGAATGAGTTCATTTTCTTTTCATGGTAAATATCAGCTGTGAAATCTGTTTCAACACATCTGAGCATGTGTAACACACAGTTATTCCACTCTGAAACCCTGACAAACACACAGTGAACAACAGTTTCCAAACAGTTTAGTGACAGATAGATAAATGCATCTCAGATTTCTATGTGACCAGTCTTGACAGATGAGTCACCGTTATGAGGAAAACAAAGCGTGACTTCTGACGTTATCCAGAAACTTCTTAGGGGTTCATGTAAAAAAGATTGGGATGAAGGGGGATGATTTCAGTCCGATGTCTTTTTTAAGATAGACTCTTTTTTTCAACGGACAACAGCAGCCACATTCTGAGCGTACCAGGACAGAATGATATGGTTTTAAAATTCCAGGTGTTGACTGCGTTCCTCACCTGTCCAAAACGGGGGGCTTTTACCCTATTATTAAAAAAGAAATACAACCAAGAAGACCCATGTCGAACAGATGTAATTCTATGTCCATTCTTTATCAAGTCATAAATTGAAAACATGTCATTATTATACTCCACTCTAACCTAAAGATAAGATTTGACTATAGACATATTTTGGCTGTCCGGCATCTTTTGTATCCCACAATGCAACCTGACCCAAAGCTATTTGCAAGCTTAGCACAGGCAGAATATCAAAATATCAATTAATTATTTTTTCTAACCTCTATAACTTCCCAGATGATTATTTTTCTTTTCCATTATTGTTGAAACATGAATGAATATTATCATCTGTTATTATCAAATACCTAAATGTCTAAATGTGAGGAACGACCTAACATTATTTAATGCCTTCTCTAATTATTCCTCATAAAGTAGCAGGCCGTAATCCAGGTATGTTGTAGATGGAAATAAAAACAATAGAAAGTGTGTTTGTAAAAGTGAGTCACCCTTGTTCTTTTCATGTTACAAAAGGTGTATTGTCTTCACTAATTGATGTTTTATCTCCTTTGGCTTCATCTTACCTGTCTGTCTCGATGAAATTCCTGTAATTTAGCTGTGGTGCCACAGCCCTGATTATCACTAAAGGCAGCTGCTTCAAACAGGTGTCAACCCCTCCTTGAACCAACTCAAAGGAGGAAAACATGCACTTAATTTTTATCTCCTCTTGGTTGATTTGAATCTAATGAGTTCATTGTTTGCTGATTTGAATCTGTCAAGATCAATAAAATGTTCTCTCATCAGACATCAAACTTACAAAAGCAAAAACAGACAACTTTATGATTTTCATAGCCTGGAGGTTGGGACCTTTGAGGAGAATGTGGCGTGACTAAACAAGCAGAAGGGAGAGGGACTGGAAACTCATTTTCCTTTGTGAGGGAGGTGGGAGAGCGGCCCGGACATGCAGCGAGTGAAGACCTGACTCACATGGACACACACTTTCACAGTCACGCTTCGGTAGCCTCAGAGGACCTAGGGCCAAATCAGATCATTTACAGGGGTTTTAATCCAACGATAGTTCTAAATACTACTTGATCAGCTCTGAACTCCTTAAGTGAAACGTGTCATTGCCATAAAACTCAATGACTGACATTATGAAAAACTCATAATTTGAGTATGCAAACCGATTTATGTCCTTACAACCTCATTAATACATTGATCATAGGCACGATCACAAACACACACGGACCAACAGCTATGAAAGACCAGTGCAGGCCTGCCCTCAGCAGCTGGTTTGAATGAGCAGAAGGGTACATTTAGACTGTCATGACCATTAGAGAACTTGGATTCAAACATGTTCTATCAAATATTTCTAAAATGAACTGTCTGGTTAATGTTTCGCCTCTGGTGAGCAAGATTGAAGTTGCTCAGCCAGAAGTGTTTTTTTTTTTAGGCTTTCAAAAACTAGAAGAGCTTTAAGAACAATTCTCTGATCATGAAGGAGAGAGGGAGAGTGAGACATGCAAGCAGCACTGAGAGTATAAACAGAAACACGATCGTGCTCAAGGGTTTATAAAGTCGCTCAGTTGTTTCTGTGATTCACTAATTCTCTAAACAAATCACAATGTAACATGTCATATTTTTTGGTTATCTGAGCAGCTGACACAAGATTTTTCTCTATTTTTTAACAATAGAAAGGCAATTTAGAGTTATTTCCTTAACCTGAGATTCAAACCAGGAAGAAACACAAAGAGAATTTTCAAAAGTTTGAGAATATAATAAATCGGGCCTGCCTCTATCCCATGACAACTTTTTAAATAGTTTTGAAAAACGTGTGACGGCTCACTGAACAACCCTTGTGGAGTACATTTCTACATATAATAAGAAATACAGCTTGCTCTTAAACTCAGTCTGGTAAAAGGTCACTTGTCTGTGATTTTTTTCGGGGGGGGAGAATAAAAATAACTAGCAGCTGTAGCTTTAAGGGAAGGATTGGGGTCACAGTTTTCAGGGTCACACTCCCTCTTCCTCCTGGTTTTATTTCTCCCTGACTCATTACATCCAGTCCTCCTCTCCTCTGCTCTCATCTCATCGTGTCCCTCTTCCTGTGGCTGTCTCTCTTCTTCTGTGCAGTTCTGGCAGTATGGTGAGTGGGTGGAGGTGGTGGTGGATGACAGGCTGCCAGTACGTGAAGGCCGTCTGCTCTTCGGCTATTCTCGCACTTGCAACGAGTTTTGGAGCGCCCTGGTGGAGAAGGCCTATGCCAAGTCAGTTGCCACTACCAGCATATGTCTCTGGGTTGTAATGTCTGAGATCACCCACTCGCATCCTGTGAGCGCTTGTGTCAAAACTCTTCCGCTCAGATGTACGGCTTCAAGATTCAAATGTGTCATCTCTAATGCAGGTTAATGGGATCCTATGGAAGCCTGAAGGGGGGCAATATTTCAGAGGGCATGGAGGACTTCACGGGGGGGATTGCATACTCTCTCCCCGTCTCATCTCGCACGCCTAATGTCCTGTGGAGGTCTCTGACTGCAGCCCTGTCCAGGGGCAGCCTCCTCAGCTGCTTCATCCAAGTCCGTTCATGTTCAGATGGGAACGTCAGACTAGTCGATGGAAAATACCAACAAAGGACCCACCTGAGCATCCCTCCCTGTCCCCGCAGGCCAAGAGTTATAATGAGGTCGGTACGGTGACCGGAGACGGGCTGATAAAGGGACACGCCTACGCCATCACGGACACCGACAAGGCCAGTGGGACACAGGGGGGGGGGGGGCACGGCTGACCACTGTCGTTGTCATGTTTTGATGTTTTTCTGTAACTTTTATTAGTCTTGTTTTATGTTTATGACACACCAGATCACATCAATTAGATGGTTTTCTTCTTTAATCATACATATATATAAATTAGACTAGGAGAAGGAGGCCCTTTTTATGGAAATTTATTTGATCCTTTTCTCTCATACAAAGCAAGTAAATCTATATGTGAACCAGGAAACAGCAGAAAACCTGGAGCACCAGACAGATATATATATAATGAATATCATTCTTATATGAGACAGTACTAGCTAAGAGGATGTTCTCTTTAATGATAACTCTATCCAAATATTCTTACGTGTCTTTATGTTTTAGGTAAAGCAAGCATCAAATGAGATATTGCTGTTCAGGCTGAGGAACCCCTGGGGATTCCTTGAATATAAAGGACCATGGAGTGATAAGTCAGTGTGATGTCACAGCGCATACACACACACGCACACAATGATTGTAAAACCTACTCTGACTCTGAGTTTTTCTTTGTGTGTGCAGTGGTAAAGAGTGGGCCAGCTTGGACCAGTCAGAGAAGGAGAGGATTGAGCTGAAATCCAAAGACGACGGAGATTTCTGGTACTGAGGAGATATGAAAAGCTGCATCGTTACCCATGAAATTGAAAGGTCTGATGTTAGATGTTGACCCACCAGGATCAGCGCTGATGACTTCGGTCGCCTCTTTGATGTCGTGGAGCTCTGCAGCGTGAACCCTGAAACCCACGAGGAGGCAGGCCCGTCGGCTGCCAGCTCGACCTGGACCATCAGCGAGCATAAAGGCTCCTGGGTACCGGGAAGCACTTCTGGAGGCAGCCGCAGATACAACAGTATGTTTCCGACATCCCGTATTTTCTCCTTACCACGTGGGCCCTGCTGGGAACTTCACTGTTGGGATGCTTGTCTTTTCTCCACAGAAACATTCTGGAAAAATCCCCAGTTCCAGCTGGTACTCAACGAGAAGGACCTGGAGGATCAGGAGGATGATGTTGATGAGGATGATGACGATGATGATGATGATGATGACTATGAGGATGGTGAGGGAGCGGCCCCAGTGAACAAGAAAGCTGAGAAAGAGAAGACGAAAGCCAAAAAATGCACAGTTCTGGTTGAGCTGCTGCAGAAAAACCGCAGGCAGAGGGATAAAATCAACTTCCTCTACATAGGGTTTCACATCTACAAGGTGGGGACTTTGTTTAGTGATTGTGTCTCTGTTACTTTATGCAGTGCAAATAAACCCAGGCCCATTTTTGCTCTCTCATTTCTCTAGGTTCCATCTGAGGTGAGTGTCTAACGATGACAGATTTTTGATATTCGTATGAACAAATACCAAAGCCATTACACTGTTTCTTCTCATAGTTGGAGAGAACATGTCTGGATCGCAGCTTCTTTTTGAAAAATCGCCCTGTGGGGCGGTCTGGAAAATACAAGGCTCAAAGGTAACACACCAATCCGAGAGGAAGTAAACAACTGTGTTTGCTGACTTTTTTTTAGATGTTATCGACGTATTCTAACCATGCAATTAAATGCAATATACATTGAAAGTCCACTGTCCACATTAACTTATTAAATTTAAATTTTAGTCTCACTATCCAGGAAAATAGTCAAAAGATATGAATGAATCCTTAGTAGTTAAAGTCAGTTATATCAATGTGAATATTTTAATTAATTAATATCTGTTGCTGAGGGTCTATCTTATGATCTTATGATGTATAAAGAAATCAGTTACTCAAGATTTTGCACTACATTTCCTTGTACATAAGTTTAGTTTAATCCTTCAAAACTTGATACTAACTAATAAATCAACATTAATTTAACTGAATAATGTTTGTCCCACAGAGCTGTGTGGAGGGTACTCCATCTGGATCCAGGTAACTACATCATTGTGGGATCCAGCTACCGACCCAACCAGCCCGGAGATTTCTTCATTCGCATTTTCTCCAAGACAAGAGACGCTCTGGGGTGAGATGGAGGATATGTGGCTTTGGTGGCTTAAATGATGCTCAAGCAGGGCCAAAAAATCAATTTCAACAACTGGTTTTCTGGAGAACAGAAGATTAGTTAGACTTACAAGCCATTGTTTAGTGTGTTTAAGTGCATCTCTTAGAATATTTGGAAGACATGAGACCACAACATTTAGTGAGTCCTCACACGCCTGCTGTCAACAGCCCAAATTCTCCTGTATCCAGCATAATCGTACTGAGACTGTGTTCCCAAGGTTATACTTCTCAAAAATAAGGCTGCAATGAATAGTGAATACCGTTTGGATTGATAAGGTATTATCTGCATAAAAGCTGTAAATTGCCCTGCAACAAATCTGTGTTCAGAATCCAAGTTCTTGTTAATTATAGTATTTCTTCAAAAGGGTCATGTTCAATTCAGCTTTAGTTATTTTCTTAACTGAATCACATCAGTTAATGTACTTTATGACTGTTTTTAGTGACAGCAATAGGAATCTGTCTGTAGAGACTTATTTCCTAATTTAATTATTACATTGTTCTTTTCATTTAGCTGACATTTTCATTATTGTTACATTTTAGCAAAACATGTTCAGCTGAGGAATTATTAAAATCATGAAAGAATTTTAACAACCTGGTTTATATTCTGTTTAATAGGACTCAGGACTTCATCTGCTCCTCTAGTTACCTCACCGTAAGTTCACAGGCACCAAATAGCATTAACATTGGTGTGTATATGTCCATTTACATGTACATTGTTTTTGTCTTTCAGGTTATGGCCACTCCTGTCCCCCCTGAGGACCAAATGAAAGTTCAGAAGACTTTTGACGACAAAGCTGGCTCAGTAAGAACGTTTACTTTCATGTTTTTACAGTAAAACCGTTCCGAGCTTTTAAATAAACTGATTTTTTTGTTTCTTTTTTCTGTGAGCAGGATGACAGGCTGGACGCCAAAGAGATCCTGAATCTGTTTAACTCAGGTAAGACTGTCCACATTATTATATGTTTAACAGCCAGTTATGACAGTGCCATGCACAGGCAGACAGTTTTCAATTGTAGCACCTTTACAGGCCACTAGATGGGAGCAAAATAGAAGCATGCTCCTAAAGAAGCAGCAGCAGTGAAGATACAGAGGTCACTAGTCTAGACAGAAGCTCATAGCTGCAGTCAGTCGGTAAATTGAACTTGGTCTAGTAATAAGAGTGACAGCACTTGTCCTCACCTTCACCCTTCTAGAGTTAAATCCAATTTAAACCCAATTTAAACCCTCATTTTCAGGCCTCGAATTGTCTGAATTCCTTCTGCTCTCATCACAGTGCTTGACAAAGATTACCATCTGCCTCTGGAGACGTGCAGACAGATCATCTTTTCACAGGATGTATCCTTTTGTCCTGGATATTCTTAAGGGTAGCACTCATTCTAGTTACCCTCCGTCTCAGCAGAATTCTTACAATGTTAACTGCACTCTCGTTACTGAATTTGACACATTTTCTTATGAATAAATAAATACCTACTGTTAAAAATCTGAGTGTTTTCACTCTCTCTGGGGACACATGGATGCTCTCCTGTGCTCCAGGAGCAACTCTGCTCTCCTTCTCTCTGTCTATATGTCTTTTTTCCCCCTGCCCAACGTCCTGTTGAGACATCCTGAACTGCACCGGCAGACTGAGCTCCGCTGCACGCTCAGCCGTGAGCAGGCAGAAAAACTGCTGTCCACTCTGCGTAATTTGCAGGTGCGTGCGGTCGGATCGGCGTGTGTCGGTGCAAAGAATCCCTCTCACCGATGCTTTTCTGTTTCAGTCCATCTTTTTTAAGTTTGACGAGGATTCTTCCGGGACCATGAGCCCCTTTGAGCTCAGCAGAGCACTGGAGGCAGTTGGTATGCATGGACGCCTACAAAACACACAGCTGGCCTCGCACCTTTGTCCATTCATCTGTTTTTTCTTTTTCTCAGGAATGCAGTGTGATAACAAAGTAGTTCAGCTGCTGTCTGAGCGCTTTGCGGCTGGAGAACTTCACATGTCCTTTCACCACTTTGTGACATGTGTCACCAGGCTGCAGAAGCTTTTCGGTAACACACACTAACACACACTCGTCAGTGGTAATGAAAATGACCTAAAACGACTTCCCCTGAAGGTGTCATGTGGTATCAGACATCCACATGTTAGAAGTAGATTTCC
Source organism: Menidia beryllina (assembly GCA_013363375.1). Classification (NCBI taxonomy): domain Eukaryota; kingdom Metazoa; phylum Chordata; class Actinopteri; order Atheriniformes; family Atherinopsidae; genus Menidia; species Menidia beryllina. Next base: position 1,065,786 of record JABUIW010000216.1, read on the forward strand.
TCTTGTTTCTGTTGGTGGTGACATCAGTTTTTGAGTTTTGTGCAAAACTAAAAAGGGCTTCAGCAGTAAAAAAAGAACATTAACTTTTCAGATAACGGAGAAAAATGTGAAGCCTAATGCACAATTTTTTGATGTGCGGATATAATTAGTATTTTGGGATTTGCGTGGGGGGATGTAATGTAGGCGTGAGCCAATATTCTGGACTCCAAAAATGACTCCCGGTTAATGCGGCAGAATGCTTTTTAAAAATGATTTACAGTCCAATTAAGCATACAAGATTTATTTTATGACCATTTAAAGGCCTTAGCCAGAAAATGGACCCACTGCACTGGAAGTTTAATGTTGATTATGTGCTGCAGTGTGACACAATCATTGTATGTGCAGAAAATATTGCTTATTTTGTAAAAATAATTAGATATTTCTCCTTTTTATTCAGTTTAATACTTTTTTACTCACTCTGTTATGGACTTGCCCCCAAACAAAATCAACTGATTTTGATGTGTTGTGTCATTGTGTTGAAATGAGAGTAGAACACTTTGAATAAGAATTCCTTCATAATTCACTTGTTGAGCAACTGTTTTAACGACTATGTCTTTGCTCATAAGGCTCCTTTATAATTTTGCATTGTTGTTTGCTTAGCAGGCTGTGATAAAGTTTGCATTTCAAGCTGTTTCTTTAAGACCGTAGTATCATCACAGCTCACGATAAAAGTGCTGTCAACCAGCAGACTTTATGACATATGTTTGACAGTTTGCAGTTATTTTCTTCTCTCGTCTTTCCAGCTCTGTATGAATCAGAGAGCAGTCAAGAGGTGAAAGACAGAGGGATCAATTCTGTGAGTATCAGGACAGAAATGCACTGTTATGTATTCAGACTGACCCAAACTGCAGCAGGCTCCAACCCTCTCTCTGATCTCCCGGTGCTCCTCCACAGTGGCTGCTTCAGTTTCTGGCGGTGTGAAATCGATGATTCCGAACGGGCCGAGATGTTCCACGAGTGATATCACTGCATTTGTTAAGAGAATCTTAGTTTAAAGCTGCTCCTCCTTGCTTCATTATCATTTCTTTCTTGCTTGATTGTACATGGTCACAGATGAGGAAATGAGTTCCATAATGACGTAAACTAAAATATGGTAAATGTTAGCGTTTTTTAATAGATTCTAAGTTTGATTCAGATGGGGTTTTTTTACCCATACATCTACACAATTTTATAAAATTATATAACAAACTCAATTTTATGGAGATTGTAATAAAAAAATGTTTAAAAATTACACAACATATACCACTGACAGAGAAAACACATTATTCTGACACAACTAAGGTCATTCATCATTAGTAGTTGTATCTGGCTGAACTGAGCTCATGCAGAACACGTCAGTCTAAATAAGTGGCTAGAGTTGATGGTGGTGGTCTATGTGAAAATTGTGCATTGAAACCCTTACTGCTGAACATGGAAGAAGTTTGGATCAGCACTGTATTTTACTATAATGGTGGCATCAACCGTTTTAACAGACAAAGGCAGTCATTGCTTAAAGTGTCACTCAGCTGCGCTGCTCTTCTCTGACACAGAGTGAGAGACCGAGCAAGATAGAAAGAATGCTTTAGTCATCCCCGAAGGGAAATTTGGTAAAGATCAAGATGGATGTCGAAAAATAAAGAGCAATCATGGATTATGTGATATGTCTATATATCTGTGAAATGTTTTTAATTGGTTGATGGCTGTGCAAACAGCAAAGACAAATATATGAACGGTATAAAAAGAACTGCTTAGCTCTAATCTACACTGTCCTCAGGTTTAAAAAAGGCTCCATGAGGCTAAAAAATGCAACAGTTTACAAAAGCATCAACAATCCTGGTTTTGTCTGCAACAGATCAACGTATAGTTTAAATATTATATAGTACAATCTGAGTAAAGCTGGTCTGGAGGGGGGGATACAGATTTATAGATGGAGCTTTGTTTATTGCAGCTTTTCTTAAACAGTCTTTGGGTGCCAAAAACAACGCGGGAGCCAGTTTTGTGCCGGAAAATGAGATTTCTTTTTGTACTGGTTTCCTTGTCAAATGCCACATTAAAAAGCCTTCTGACACATTCACTGTTGCTATCTTTACTCACGGCTGCATTTACAGATTATTTACCCAACTGAGGAAATAGAACACAATCAAAACTAACATTGACAAACTAAATCAGAAGAAAAACTTTCCTTCACTCTTCTGATTAAATAGATATGTTTTAAATTACATTTTCGGGGCCTTTTGTTTTCATTACATTTTTTCCTGAATGCTTTAATATTTAGTTTAAGAATGAATGAAATTAGCTCAAAAAGATTATTCATTTCTAAAGACTTGAATTAAATGAATCACGTAACTCCAATGACAGGACTATAAAAAAAATAATTTCCAACCTCAACGGTTTTTACTCATGCCATCACACATTAACATATTCTAGGAAATATCTGGGAATATACAAGCCCTCGTTGACACACACATTCAGATTGAGTCCTGGCTGCCCTACTGAGGGTGTGAGGGTGATGTCTCAGCTATACGCACCATCTCTATTCTTATCGCACTGACGCCACGTACAGCGTCAACACACGCTCGCCCCCTCCTCCACTACATTCCCTCACTCCCTCCATCCATCCTGCTACTCTTTCTCCCCCTCCTGTTCTCTCTAGTAACTGTCTGAGTCTCACAATCTGCATCCTCCTCCTCCTCCCTGTTACATGCTGGCTGCTTTCTCTCTCAGTCACACAGGTGCCCGTGTTCGCACACATCCACAAGCAGCAAATGTCCTCTCTACACATGCTGCTATTAATAGCGCATTTACTCACACACACACACACCACTTCCTGTTCATCATTAGGTGAGTACACACAGGTTGCCGTCAGCAACCGTCAGTCTACATTGTGATAGAGCAGAAGACAAAGGGAAAGGAGAGAAAAGAAGTACTCTCACTGTCTGGCCTCCTCTTAACATCAATTATTTATTTAGTTCAATTTATTTTGTTTTTGTTTTTCTTTCTGGAAACCTTGTGCTTCATCTCATTTATGTGTCCGTGGCCTTTTAGTGTGAAATGAGTCATGTTTTAAACTCACAGCTATTGCAGGGGATGTGTCTCTATTCTATTATTTACTAAATGATATTTCACTAAATTTTGCCAAAGCTGCTGCCTCTTTTCTTGCCAGTATTTATCATAAACCAAAGTACTTGACCAATTTGTACTAGTTGGTAGGAAAACAAGAATTGTCCAGTGTTCCCAAACTACACCAGACACAGAGTCACACAACCACACATATAGAGTACTATGGGCAATATAGACTCCTCAAATAACCTAACATGTATATTTTTGTTCTGTGTGATGATGCCAGAGTTGCCATAAAGAAACCACTAATAAATGAGAAGAACATGCAAAATCCACACAAAAAGTCCCCCATGGATTCGAACTGGGTACCCTGTTCCTGTGAGGTGTTAATGCTAACCACCGCACACCACTATGCAAACCCAGACTTTAATGCACAAAAAGAAAAATAATAGGGGCACCCTACGGCAGTAATTTAAATGCGAGAAAAATCAATGCCACAGCGTTATGTCCTCTAGGAACTTCAGGTGTTTAAATAGATTTTACTTTCTGTGAGTTCCGGGAAACAATGTCCTTGCAATGTCTTTTCTATCTTTGGAAAGAGAAAAAAAGAAAGTCTATCCAAGCAAGATTAAAGTTGAACATCCCAATCCAGACATTGTAATCGCTATTTAAGTCTCTACATGTCTACTACACATTCTAATAGAGCTGTGAGAGTTTGTTAAAATTAAATAAAATATTGTATAACCATACAGTGTTACTATATAATCGCTGAATGCCAGTTTCTACAGAAGCATCCAATTTGTTTTCAGTGCTTAAACGTGCACGTGTGGCTAAAGTAAAATTTATTCCAAAATATAATGAATCTGTAGCGGTATTCCATGTTGAGCTGTACCCTCAGAATCAGTACCGGTCCTCATAAATGTAATAGACCAATGACACAGGCCACTTGAGAGGAGCTTCTTTCATATCAAAATGAAGAGAAACAGTGTGAGGCTAATTTGGCTTCCTTCTTTTGTTTATTATTTTTTTTATAATGAAAATTTTATTGACTTTTTTGTTTTATAAATCATACAACAGATATGTCCATGTGCCCCACCGACCTTTCCAAATCTACTTTACAGTTAGCCACTTGAGAAAGACAGATCATGTACAATCATCCTGATGCAGGTTCTGTGCTCCTTCTTCCACCTGCTCCCCAACCCCCCCATCCCTCCCGGCTGTCTTGTGGGATGTGATGATGCTCTGACAGGCTTGTCGTCTGTTCTTGAAGGTACTGGTATTTTTGTGCCACAACAGCGGGGGCTGGAACAGGAATAGTGCTAAAGTTGTAGCGTAAAGAGTGGGGGTGGCATCTGGGGAGGGCTGGGATGGTTTGAGATGTGAGAGTTTAAGCCATTGTATAGACAGGAGGGAGACCAGGGAGGATTGCGTAAGTTGCCTTGCTGGCTGTAAATTTAGCCCGGGCTCGCTCACGCATAAATTTGATGAGCAGTACTATCTCAGTCGTCAGAGCTGCGGTATTTTAGGATGTGAGTGTGTGTTGGCAAGGAACATAGGGCGTATTTATTGTGCGTGTTTATTTACACGTCGGGAAGACTGAAGGCTGATCATTTGAGATGCAAAGAGCAGCACTAGCATCCACATTATGCATCTCTCCCCTGCACTCCTCTCTGTTCCTGATCCTGTTGCTGCTATTATCATCTAAATGGCAGATGGTTATAAACGGTAGTGACCAGAAAATATTACAGTCAAATAACATCCCAGGAACTTTACCCTGTTGTTCAAAGTTGAAACTATCTGAATATCTTTTCAGATGATTTGTATCCTTCACATTCAGCGTGTGTGTGTTTTTTTGTGTATGTGTGTGTGTTTGGACTGTGCAAATGTTCCATTTTCCTAATTTATTATATAAGATGACATGAAATCTGTTGGAGAAATTACTCAAAAGACATTTTCTGTATTCCATCCAAAGAAACACCAAACTAAGAAAACTTCTGTTATGGTAATAGATAATAATATAATGTGAATAATACACACTTTTGAACATGTGTTCACATGGATGAAAAAATAGTATATTGCATGCCACGCGTTTGTCTCAGTGATAGGTTATATTCATACTTGCATCTACTTTTTGACAGTTTGTATTGACGTTGAGTTCCACATAGTTTCTAGCTGCTCCAATAGATTTGCATTTCACCTCATTTGTGTCTGATGAATCTGAATCTACAAAATCCCACATAGACTTCGACTGTGTGCTCCATCAGTTCCAGTATTCCAGGTATTTCTGGATGTTTAATGGTTTTTAGTAGATAAACCAAAATGCTGCCAATTTATGGCATCTGTGACATAAATCTTACCTAGGAATTAGTTTAATACATTTGTAGTCACTGTATTTTAATGTAATTGGCAACTTCCCCCAAAAAAAAAACAATCTGAAACTTTCTGTTCATCTTTGACAAACACACTTTGTCATGGTCTTCAGAAATGCAAATTTAAAATCCAAAGGAGCACTGTCTAATTGTAAGCCATACTTTGATTTGTGAGTTCTTGGCTTTTGTAGAAGACAGTGCAATATAACATACCACGTGGAAGACGAGCTGCGTTATCTTTAACTATAAGTATGGTAATGAACACATCATTTTAATCTCACACTATTCAATACAAATTAAATACATGCCTATGAATTATTTTGCTGCATAAATAGATCCCACTAAATGATGCAGTTAGTGTCTATTGATTGAGCTGAAGGGGGAAATGTTGTCAAATGAATCAAACATTAACATTATTTTAGGAAATTACAGACACTGTGTCCTCTAGGCTAAAGAGGAAGGAGAAGCATCTCATTCACTATAAGCACTTTTTAAAAGCCATCATCTCTGAGGGTGTGGGGGGGGGGGGCGCAAAAATGTTCATTGTTTTAGTCTGACAAAACCAGATATGGAAAGTTGGAAAGCAAAAGCAAAAATGTTGGTCAAACAGAAATTACACAAAATCAAGATTCTCCAAGTTTGACTATCTTCTGGATTGGCAAAAAACTATCATATTTTTGTAACATTTACCAAAAATAATAAAGCATAGGTGTATCCTCATTTGTTTAACTTACAACTGTTTGTCCCAAGTGGTCCACAGTTTGTTCAGAAATGAGAAAAGGCTATGTTAAAGTTAGTGGTTAGTTTTAAGCAATTGATGCTTCCTTCCCTCTAACCATACAGTGCAATGAGCAGCCGATCTGAGAGAGCTTTTCCAGTGAAAGCCATGACTTCCATTTTGCAAGTGGAATGGGCCAAGGAAAAAAAAGCCACCTGAGTCCTACAACGGCGACAGGTGCCTTCACCACAACCACATGAGGCACATATTCACTGATGCTCCACTTATGGCTCAGCTGGCTTGGTGTATGAATATTTTTACATATGCGATCTCTTACAGAAAAAGCTCCATGCTGCTTAGTGTCTTGATCTTGTTCTTCTCCAGTCTGTGTTGGAATGTAGACCTGTCTGTGTCTATAATTCAGCATGAATGCTTTGGTCAGATTAAATAGCTAGGCTGACCTTTAACAGCATCTTAACTCAACTGTGCCACAGTAATAGTACGATGATTCTGATGAATGGCGAATGAAGGCTTTATGTGAGTCTAGACTCTACAGCCTTACGCTGGATGTCAGCACTAATCTCAGTATTTAGCCTTTTAAACGCATCATTTTTAACATCTTAGACAGTAATGCTGTCTAAGAACAGAAAGTTTTACAGTAACCTTAGATGTGAATATAAACTAACTTTAAAGCAAACTCATTATATTGACGTTATCGTTATAGTCATGACGTTATCATGACGGTAATACATTATTCATGTATGTTACTGTGACATAAATTGTAAACAGCACGCCAGTCAAGAGATTAAAATGCTGAATATCTAGTACGGCATGCCGAGGAGAACGGGCAAATTTAAACGCCAAAGAGTTTTCGTCAGTCGTTTATGCCTGTATTACTCAAATGCCCTGAGGCAAAAACGCATTTGAAATTCTATTCATGGCTCAAAATCTTTCCCACCGCTATTGACACTAAACCTGTTAGTATACTTATCATACGCGAGAGTGATTTTAAACACCAAATAATCACTCACACGGTTTACATAAAAACCGTGACAAATATGTTCAGCTCTATTTACCTGCGTCCCTAATTATCAACACAGTCTTGTGAATGATGTTATATTCAGCGACAAAGGCTGATCGTGACATTTCAATTCTAAAGGCTGTTTCTCGCATTATCGAAGGCTGTTTGTTACCTGTCAAGAAATTAGGTTAGCAGGTTTAAAAGAGACACTCAATGCTCATGGATATGTTTCTTGTAAAAATATTTACATGGGTTGCTATTGTGAATCTTTATTAGTGGAGATTCACCTGATTCATAATCATTTCATCACTGGCCATTTGCTGATATCAGTTTTTTTTTTTTTGTTATATAATGTTATGTTTGTTCTTTTTTGCTAAATTTTTAAGTGTATATAGAGTCCGCAATTTTTTTTTATCCAATAATAAATGTATAAAAATAATTTAACTGTCGACTCAAATCAATGTGACAAACTCCATATCAGTCTGGTTTTATCCCAAATGCATTTGTGCATGTCTGATTTGTAGATTTACATTATACCATATATTAAAATGAATAGTTAAATGACATCTCAATCTCCTTAACGGTCAATATGACATGTCTTGCATCGGTACCTCTTGTTAGAGCAGTAGCTTGTGGCTGTGGGTCAGTTGTTTGTCCTCATGTGACCTCTCTGCTGTTGGGCAAGTGTTGGGTACCAAAGCAGGAATTATGCAGCCGGCTGAGGAAGCAGTGAGGCAGGAGACACGGTTAACCAGGCAGAGAGATAGGCTACGACCTCTGGACCACCGGACACTGGACCGGTGACAAGTTGGAGCTCGCCTGGAAGTTGTGGAGAAAAGGTGTGAGATAGGTGGAGGCCGGAGCCTGGAGAGAGGGAGGATGAGAATGATACGGTGAGGAGTGCAAGACCAAAAGAAAGGGTGAGGAGCAGAGGGTGAGCGGTGTGTGGGCAGAGAGGGCCACTGAGGTGAGTGTGATGACGGGGACATATGCAGGTTTGTGTCTTCCTGACGTGTACAGTGTACACACAGTCCTCTCTTCTGCCCCCGTATCTTTTCTCTCTCTCTGTCTCTTCAATGGATCCCACCCCCCATCCCTCATCATTCCCTCTTCCTCACCCACTCACTCCTTTTATTCCTGCCACTTACTGGTCCCTGAAAAAATAGGGCAGGCCTTATGTAAGGAAGAGTGAAGAAGTGGGGAGGGGGGATTGTGAGCAGAGGAGAAAGCTTTAAACAAAGACTTCTGGATAGAAACAAACAGAAGGAGAAAGACTGAATAATGGAAGTGGCAAGAATGCACTACATGCAGGCAGATATGTTATGAAGGGATAAAGTAAGAGAACAAATGGATGGTTTTCCAAATAATAAATTGAGGAAAACACCCTGTCAGAATGTTGTGGTGCAAAAGTTCGGGAAACGTTCAACATTGATGTTTTGTTAACAAGAGCATGTTAAGAGTGCGGCGAATTTTTAGAAAAATAATACAAATTCAAATTCAAATACTTGTGTCAAAGATTGAAATAAATCATTGTTACTGATGCTTTTTATATTAACATTACATTATCATTAAATTACATATATTACATATATGCAAAAAAAAAAGAAAATGATCAACGTTTAAACAGACAAACTTGCCAAATGGTAACATTAACTTCTGTCAGGTGCTCTTGTGTCATCTGTCTCTGAATTTTAAACCCTTTGCATTTCTTTAAACAAAAACTGTTCTAATATAGCTTGCATGTAACTTATCAGAAAACCATAAATAAAACATTTTCAAACAGATAAAGAATCAACAATAAATGGTGAAAGCCTAATTGCTTCTGGCTTAGTGTTGTGCTACGGCATATGATACTGACTAAATCACAGCCGAGATGTCTGTAATATTATGGGATTTCCTGCTTTATGAGTTCAAATACTTTTCAAACAAAAACTATCTGAAATTTATATATAAATACCTCAAAATAAAACTCTAACATAAGTGTCTGAGCACTGGGCTCAACTGTGGTTTTTAAATAGAGTTGGGGCTCTTCCAAAGTTACTGTCCACCTCTCAGCCCCTTGCTTTTGTCCCTCTCTCTTTCTGGCACTTTGCCTCGCTGACTGGCAGCAAGCCTGCTGAAAGTAGGCTAGGATTGACGCGCTCCTTGTGTCTGAGTCACAGAGAGCTGGAACACAGAAACCCACTGATTGCATTTAACTTTAGGCATCTGACTCTCAAGCAGCGCGTGATACAATAGAGCCATCCATTCCTGTTTCTGCACCTCAGTTCTGACGTTTATGGTCGCAATTACGGCAGTAAAACAAAGGAAAACTTCCCTCCCTCTGATGCTGAAAGCAGCCTCGCAGATGGTTATTTAGAGAAACTTCCAGTATCTAGAGAAAAGACATGAACTTACTTAATACATGCTGCAACAACACTGAGATGACTTGAGTTTTTGGCATTTTGTATGCCTGGATACCAAATTTTCAGAGGCTGATAGCAAGCAATCAGAATAGTAACAGACTAAAATAAAAATGCAGCATCGGATCTCAATTTTATGGCATGGTACAATAAGCTCTCCCTCATAAAAAGCTGTCAAGCCTCTTTTTAATGAGGGCCTCATTATAAAGTACTGTCCAGGGCCTATTCAAAATAGGTCAGGCGTGTCATGCTTAACCACAGCCTTGCTCACCCATTTAACACTGAGGAAAAAACATGACCAACTTGTTAGGTAAACTAACATGACGTGAGAAAATTTGTGTGTAAATAAACTACAACTGAGGCTATGACGAAAGCACCTTACTCTCTTCACATATCTCTCAAAATGAGTACGGTGTGTGTGTTGCGTATGTTGGTATAAATACACAAGGACGTTACTAAACTCTACCACTTAGAGAAAGGGTGAGAAGCTCGGTGAGGGGCTCAGACTAGAACTTCCTCTCCTCCAAGTCGAGAGGAGCCAGCTGAGGTTCTTTGGGGGTCTGATTAGGATGCCTCCCGGTCGCCTTCCTGGTGAGGTGTTCTGGGTATGTCCCACCAGGAGGAGGCCCAGAGGAAGACCCAGGACACGCTGGAGGGACTATGTGCCTCGGCTGGCCTGGGAACAAAATATCTGAAACAGGAGAGAAGTGAGCTTTAGAAGGAGAAAAGAAACACTTGGAAGTTTGAAGTGTTAATGATTTACTTCATCTCTGCCATTCTTTTGTGCGTTCGGGTTATCCCGAGTAGGGCATAAAAGCACCCCACTAAAAGAGTGGGGAAAATAGAACATACATTACACAGCACTTGTGGATGGAGTCTGCATGGGTGCTTTTTTTCAGTGCATTCCGTCAGCCATAACACTAAAAACCACCTGCCTTCAAGCGGTGCTAAAAAGAAAACCCTACCAATGCCTCCAGAGATCAGGTTTGTTTGGGTGGTGCTCATTGTCCTATCCCTTGATCCATTACTGTGCAGACGTTATGAAGAGGAGGGCTGCATTGTCCTGATGAGGGACTTTTGATTCAAGTGATTTGAAGTGGGTGGTACCTGTTCATGAAGCTTCTAGAATCTACATGAACATCAGGTCAAAAAGGTTTCCCAGCAGAGAGGTGAGATTATCCTTATGTGGCATTCCAGTATAACTGTCAGTGCGAGGACAGAGCGAGGTAAAAAAAGAATGATTTATTTTTGTAGTTGGTGCTAAAAGCAGATATTTGGCAACTATCTGACTTCAAATTTTGTTTCCCTACACAACTAAAAGTAAAAAGAGACATTATCGCTTTTTAAGAATCTAACATTCGGTTTATAAAACCAGACAGAAACAGCATGCGTGTAGGCTGAAATATATAAAAAATGTCTCTGGTTTAAAAGTTCATGCTTTAATCTCAACTAAAATCTTAATAAAGGAAAGGGCTCCACAGTCTCAAGTATTTCTGTTAATACAGTACACACAAGCCGTGTTTACACAGACGTGCAGGAGGCCCTTCAACGCTGCCAAGAAAAAAATAACTGGATTTAGCGGTGTATTGATGTATTATTGCACAGCATAAGAAGCAGAACTAAAACCCTTCCTCTCCCCCAACAAAACCACATGAAAATAAGCCTGGGGGATTTTTATCTAAAGACTGGTCTGAAATACAACTCAAGCCCAGTTTCTCTGCTGTTTCTACTCTCAGTTTCACTTTTGTTGTGCTGAGTTGGTAAAAGCTCTGACTAAATACAGCAAAGGCTGAAGGAAACGAGTGAGTGTCAGTGTGGAAAAACTATGGTATGCTAGTTTGAGACGTTTTGGTTGGCTGAACCGAGCACGCGGATCAAATTTCTTGCAGGGATGTGGGAAAAGCTGGGAAAGTTATGCAACGTTGTCGGGACATGGAGGCAGAAGGGGTGTAAACAAAACCACTCTCAAGTGGGACAGGCCTAGTCGTTGCCTGGTAACCAGTATTTTGGGCCAGACCATGCAAACACAGCCCGCCTTCTGAGAGGAAACAGGGGCTGGCCTCAGGAGCACAGTGCAAGCTAGTGGCTTCCCGTAAATATGCTAAGAGACAAGGGCAGGCAAAACAAAGCACAGCAGGGGTGTCACGTTACACTGATTATGCATGATTATGTTCAGTTTTTTTTTTTTTACGTAGTTTGGCTAGACTCTTAACCACAACAAGATGTAAACAAACAAAGTGTACAAACTAATGGAGCAATAGGGAAAGTTACAACTCACTAAAACTGTACTTCCTAATCTAAATGGAACCACAACTACAAATATAGAAACATATAACCAACACAGATATGTTTAAAAAACAACAACTTCTACATACCATAACATATTTCTTTTTGAGGAAACAGGTTGCTAACTGACTTATAAGGCTTTCAAATATAAACTTCAATCTGCACTTGACAGCTGAAATGCCTGTGACACCCAGTAAGTCATATACTAATAATCTATCAAAAGATGTGTGTATGATGACTAGATTCTTCATAATCAGCTATTTTCTGTTCATGTGAAAAACATAATTGTCTCATACCTCTATCTTAAGAACTGTCTTTAGTCACACGACTGCGTTTTCTAGAGTTACTATTCATAGTTGCACGTTAAAAACAAACAAACATAACAATAAAATATCCGTGCTTGTCTTTTTTTCTTTGCAAAGCGCTGGTATTTGTCATTTACGAGTCGTAAAAAGATTAGCCAAGCTCAAACCGTTCCTTTTAGCCTACTTCTTGATGTTACATATCAGACTAAACCGTTGCGAGCGACTACAAAAACGTGCCAGAACATGAAAAACGAGTCGGCACAAAATAAGCTCCAGATTGCTACTGTTCCCTGCACACGAAGAACCCGGAAGCCATATTGTGTGCTTCTGAACAGAGGAGGTTACCACGGAAACCGGTTGCTAGGCGGCATAACATTAAAAAAAATAAAAAAAACAAATTTATACGTCCTTGCGTCAGAGGCGACGCCGTATCCATGGCGACAGAACGCTGTACACACATGCAGCATGCCGTTTTTCTTAGTAAAAGTAGCCTTTCTCCGTAAAATATTATACTTTTAGCATTTTTTTTTATCATTTCAAAGATTGAAACACAGAAAACAGAACTATTATAATACATATTTTCTTAAATGTGTTTGATAAAATGACAATATAAACTGTTGTACGATATGAGTACCCCGTTGAAACTTAAAATAACGACATTTTATCACTTCCTCACTGTAAATTCGTGGCCTCGTCTCATTGAGCTACACCAGTGACGTCCCCCCTGGTTATTATTTCGTTGTGTATGTGGGCTGTTGGTGCGCGCTTTCTGCTATTCCCCTTAAAAAATTCTCCATCATGAGCAACTTACATCGATGCGTTAGTCACTCCGGCTGAAGAGCGCAGCGCCGGGAACGGCAGCCCGGATGGGACACAGCGTCCTCCGTAAATCCTCGTCTCTGACGTTGTTGCCACTCTGACTAATAACTTGTTATCCCCAACTCTTCCCTTTTCGCTCACGCCTGTTCACACTTCAGCTGGAGCTGGAGCCCTTTCACAGCAGCATTCCCGCCCCGTGACATTGTTTGACATCACAAGCAGAAACGTAGGCCTTATTTCAGATTTTTCACTCATGAATATGCCACTTTTTTTTTTTTTTTTTTTTTTTTTTTTTTTTTACCTCCCCCCGCATTTAATCTTTGGAGCAATTCCCCAAGCAAAGCCAAACTCCCACCTGCCACATTCCCCCTGGTGTCCGCATGTAGGTTTTTAAAAATGAATCACATTCTCCTCGTTGGGGCGATGTTTGCAGACAGGCGTCGACTTCCGTCACTGCTGCCCACTGTCAGTGTCAGTACAAACTCATGTTTACCACTTGGTGTTTTTTCTTGCGGAGAGGGATGGCTGTGAATGAGACTGTTGTTCGTCCTCAGAGTCTTGCCCACGCTAAAATCCATAGAAGATTAGGTGTACCGTCTCGTATAGTTTAGGGCTTTCTAGGCAGTTCCTAACTTGTAGTGGATCCGTCTGGGAAAGGCTGTGGCCACCTGATTTCAGGATTAGGGCAGTGCTCGTGCACTTGAAAAGGAGGCTTTCCTCTCGTTAGTCCTCCACCTCACAAACTCAAGGGAGACCCGAGGGCGTGTCCTGAGAAACTTTTCAGCAGGATTTCCCTCTCGTGCTTGGGGATTCCACCCAAGGAAGTTCGGACTTTAAACATAGATAAATCAATAAATAACATCAAAATGTTGCCTATCCAGGTGCTTTTCAAGGTATTAGGCTAATATTGTGGTGCCTGATGTTATATTGTTATTTTTTAATAACTCTCACTTGTAATTTACTTTGATTTATTTTGTTGTATTGTAAATCAATTTAATATATTTTTTCATGCCAACACTGTGCTTGTGCTTTTCCCCTTTTTTCTCCTGTAATGTGTAAATTCCCTCACTCTGGGATCAATTAAGTATTCTATTATTCTATTTTACGTTAAGACAAAAAGAGACTAACATTCAATATCCATACATTCCTGAAATATGATCAAAGCCACAGAGGCCTATAGATTATCTTTTAACGTCTAATGAATTACTCAAGGAACACAGTTCAAACCAGAGAAAGTGATGGGAATGATTGAATGTCTTGCATAATTAAGACCTAAAAACTCTTCCAATGTCGTACTCGTGTAAGTCCTAAAAACATACTTTCCATATTTATCACTTTTAAGTTTCGTAACATTTCCTTTCTTGCATTGTCAGACGGTGAGAAATATCTGTGCCTGTGATATTTTAAGTGAAAAATAGTCTATTATTATCCGTCGGCGAGGTAAGCTTCTGGTCCCTTTTAGTGGAAGAGGGAATCCCTCAACGTCACCAAGGATACCAAACACAACATGGCGCACAAATATGGTCATGTACGTCAGCGGAACTCCGAGGCGGGACTTCGACGACAGAACTGTCTTGGTTGTACTCGAAGGATGGCTTCATTCATAAGACAAGGTCTGCTACCGTGCACAGTCGCCTTTTACGAGTCACCGTCCTCCGTGAGCGGACTTTATGGATCTATAAGCGCACTTTGGACGGCGGATAGCGGAGAGCAGCGCGAGGATTTGGGACGAAGCGAGAGGACTTCTTCAGGAGGCGGTGCACCCTGACTACGGGGAACTGGATTAAGCTTCTTGATGCAACTTTTTTGGAAAGAAACCAAGACCATCTCACCGGGGAATACCAACAAATTCGGATACGGTAAGACAGCTTCAACTTCACAGAGTGCTAGAAACGAAGAAAAAAGGGAGAAATCGCTGCTTTAAAAGTAGGTGAAGCATCTGTCCACCGCTGTGTCTCAGCGGATGCTCCAGCGCATCTCTGCCCGGATGCAGCTTTCACGATAGGTTTCATCTTCACCTCTCTGAACCCCTACCCCCCCCCCCAAAAAATGATCACCTATCATTTACGCACGATTTTAGCCACGTCGTTTCCCTTTTTGCACCTTTCAACCCTCCAATCAAACACACGCGTGACCAAACTCCAAATACAACAACTACCAGCCTTTTAAAGCAGTGAGGGGCTGTTTTTTGACCCACTCCGCCGGTCTCACCAGCAGTTTTCTCCCCCCCACAGCACACCTTTCTCTTTAGTAACCTTCTTGTGCGTGCCGCTTTCCTGCCGCTGCAGGTGACATCGCGCGCCCTCCGGCAACTGCAGGTGTCGCGTTCTCTCTCGGTCCCTGCGGGGAGATGTACCAAGGCTTCCCCGGTGACCCTGACAGTGGATCCCTCGGAAGCTCGTCTCCATCTATAGAGTCCCAGTATATCTCCTCCGTGGACTCCTTCGGGAGCCCGCCCACCACCAGTGCTCCGCAGGTAATTTGGAGATTCAGTTCTTTGCTTTTTCTTTTTTTTATGAGGAAAATAATGTGGTCAAGATCAGGAGTCAGGTTAACAATATGACTACAACTTGATATGGATTTTAAAACACAATAAATGTTATTTTGTTTGTTCAGCAATGCTTGAGAGCGAATCAGGATATTTGCTTTTCCAACTGGGTCCAATAAACTTTGATAACTTAATCAGTTGTGGATATTAATGTAATCATGTATTATCTTCTGTATTCTTTCATTATAACTGACCTCAAAACGACCATGTTGACGCTACGAGATTTACGTAAAAGTAAAGCCAAATGAACAGTCAGCTGTAAACCAGCAGGCGACACCTGGGCTTGTCTTTATTTTAAACCATGCCGCCGCGTCCCGGCAGTTTGGTAGGAGAAAGCTGGCCGGTGATGCGGTGCTAGTGGAAGCTCCGCGCACGGCGCGCCGCAGAGCGGAAGGCAGAGTCCTGGAACTCTCCTGCGTAAGCGCCGAGGCGCCGCCCCCCCCCCCCCCCCCCCCCCCCCCCCCCCCCCCCCCCC
>JABUIW010000216.1:1081906-1101375 GCA_013363375.1 Menidia beryllina
AACCGCCTGCCTCCCTCCTTCCGCACGCCACGCGCTCGTCTCATTGGCCTCGCCGTGACGTAAATGCTGGTTCTATTTTGGAGCGCTACGTCGCGTTGCCAAGGGGAACACCGGGGGTGTGACGGGGGAAGGAGGAAGGACGAGGGGGCGGGGGGGACGGTGATTGGTCCAGCCGACCGCTCTTCGGGCCGCCTGCCCCAATGTCTTCGCACGCTTTTAAAGGCACATTAAAGACAGCCAGCACTCCTCCTCGGCTCTAAAATAACCCAAAAGGGACTGGTTGGAGTTTTCTATGCGCATTCTTGACGCGTCGATTTTCCTTGATTTTCTAATTCAATTAGCAATATTAACAGGATTGTAGTTAGTTGAAGAACTTGGTTACTCTTTTTTCCACCTTATTTTCAGTAGATAAATCTTCCTGTTCTTTTATGTGATAATCAATCCAATTATAATCCACAGAATTGTTTAAATAAGTTTTAAAAAATCATCCTAGAATACAAAAAATGTTTACATCCGAGCTTTTACAGTTGTAAAAAAATCCTATTGACTTTAAATTATGACTTTCTAACATAAAATACCCTAAATAAGTCCCCAGAAATATACCCTTTTGCTGGGTTGGTGTGGCTACAGTTCTATTGTGTATGGGGAAAAAGCTCTTAAGAAAAATGGCCTCTTATTATATCCCAGCGTACATTTAATTTGCGATGTGTAAAGCTTAACTTTTGTGTCTCCTGCAGGAGTGTGTGTCAGCTGGCGCTGGCTTGAGCATTGTGGGAAGTGGGCCAGTGACAAGCGTTGGAGGTGAGATGCCCGGTTCGTTCGTACCCACCGTCACCGCCATAACCAGCAGTCAGGACCTGCAGTGGATGGTCCAGCCCACCCTCAGCTCCTCCCAGGCCTCTGGGCAGAGTGTCTCCACAGGAACCACCACCATGACCCAGCCGGTGTCACTCGTGGACCCGTACGACATGCCTGGCCCTAGCTATTCCTCTGGGTCGGGGTTCACCCCTCCGAGCTCGGAGACCCCCGGGCCAGCACCTGGCCCCATCCGCCAGTCCAGAGCCCGTAGCCGCCGCACACGAGACGAGTCTGTGAGTGAAGATGGAGATGTTGGTGTGTTTGTAAGTTTGTGTCTCGAGTGGTTCATTTGTTGACCCTGCACTGTTACACACACTACACATGACAGCCTCATGATCACTAGATAGAAGGCAGCGATCCAAGAACCGTCCGCTCACTGTAGGGTTACGATCAAATTCAGGGGCCCATTAAAGGCCCTTTTCCTATTCACAATCCTATGATGCAGATGAAAGCTAAGTCAGCTCAGACGGTTGTATATGTAGATCAGGGAATTTAATTTTCTAAAAGACAAATAACCGGACTGTGAGTACAGTTCCTGAACTAAAATTAAAAGTCAATGCTGGAGACAAAGCAGGGAACCTGACTGTCCGTGTCACTGTGTATACATCAGCTGCGTGGTCAATGTTCCTACATTTTCAAGAGCAAAAAGCAGAACTTTTCTCCTGATCTATGTTGTTGTTTTTTTTTTTTTGGTTACAGCTGACACCTGAGGAGGAAGAAAAGCGGCGCGTTCGCAGAGAGAGAAACAAGCTGGCCGCTGCCAAATGCAGAAACCGCAGACGGGAGCTCACAGACAGACTGCAGTCGGTGAGTTCTGCTCTGTTTTAGCTGCCCGAGTGAGCAATGGTCATAATTAGGCTTCATGGAACCTCACAGGTCTTTGTGGAGGGTGTTAATACAGTTCTGCATGTGTGTGATGTATAGGAAAGATGGCTAAGGTAATTGAGTGTTTAGCTGTCATAAAAGTAATAACACTTTTCAAGACCGGCTAACGTAGCCACGATATTTATAGTATAATTAAGGAGTGCTTCTGTATTACACATGACACGTTACCCGCGGACATGAAAGCATTTCTGAAGGTTTTCACTCATATTTTCTCGCTTTCTGCTGTTTGTCTTTTTCCACTCTTTACCCACCCTCCCTTACTTGTTTTGCCCTCCCCTTCCTCAAAACCCGTTCACTCCCTGTAACTGCTCACAGGAGACCGACATACTGGAGGAGGAGAAGGCTGAGCTGGAGGCTGAGATCTCCGAACTGCAGAAGGAGAAAGAACGTCTGGAGTTTGTCCTGGTGGCCCACCAGCCAAACTGTAAGATCCAATACCAGGACCAGCCTCAGCAGGGCTCGGTGCAGCTCCCCCCAGTGCAGGGCTCTGTGCAGCTCCCCCCAGTGCATTCCCAGCTCCCTCCCCAGACCTTACAGCCTTCTGTCTCCATTGTGGGCTTGACTGTGAAGGAGGACTCTTTCTATCTGCCTCCTGCCTACACAGCCCATCCGGCCTCCACACAGCCCCAGCCTCCGGTTCAGCAGCAGCAGCCTCAGCCGGGAATAATGCAGGAGGTAGAGTTTTCTAGTTCTTTCTATGGCTCAAGCGAGCCAGCAGCTGGTGGGCCGTGCCTTTTGGCCAGTGACAGTGGTGGTGGTGGTGGTGTAAACCATGACGGTGCGACCATTGGCAGCTACAACACCTCATACACATCTTCATTTGTGTTCACCTACCCAGAGGGAGCCTGCGGGGTCAGTGCCAACCAGCGGAACAGCAGTAGCGAGCAGTCATCTGATTCCCTGAACTCGCCTTCGCTGCTGGCGCTCTGATAGACCAACAGACACATGCACACATGTTACCACGCACACACAGGAGGCTCGCTTCAAGCTGAGCCTCAGACAATTACATGCACAATGCCAATCAGTCTGACTGACTGAGGAAAAGTATATTTGCACCTGATTGGGTTAAAGTTTGCACCTTCTTTAAACGCATTCCAAATAAGAGCCATAACAAGAGTTGCGCATTGGACCTTAAACGTTGAGCTGAAACGATTAATCCGTTTTTTTTGTTTCGTATCGAGCAGAATACATGCCACAGGGCATTATTAGTGAATTACACAGCGAGTAACGAACGTCCATGTTGCCAACCTTAAGTGCCCTGAATTAATGAATTAATTCACAATGAATTCTTTAATCCAATACTCTCATTGAGTAAAGTTCAACCTGCTCATGTTACACCCCAACAAGTACCAACACCCCTACCTTGTTCCCTCTGCCGGTCGCCCCTCGGCTAGTGCTCTTGCTCTCATTCTTTTCCATCATTTTCTTGCCTCTTTTTGAATGTATTTGTGCAAATCTGCAATAGGGACGGAGGACAATTTGTTCAGGGTCTTTTCTTGAGGGAGGCTGACAGCTACTCTTTTCATCTCTTCATCTGCTGTGCGTCCGTCTGCTTCTTCATTTGCTGCTTGGACTTGGCAAGTTGAGGATCTGAGTGCAGGCTCCTCTAAACCTTGTGCTTACTTCTCTACTTTGAAAAAAAAAATTCCTCTGCCGTCTGCCTACCTGCCATGCGATCCATCTCTACCCATCTTTGTTTTTTCTTCTTCTGTCTCTATTTTTCTCCCTCTCTTTGAAGTCTTCGACCCCTGAGAGCCCGAAGACCCCTGACAGCCCTTGGGACCTTGAGTGAAAAGCCGGCACAACTAACATGACCTTTAGCACCCAGTCATTCAAGGATTTGGATGCAACATACCCATACGGAAGATCCTATTCTTGGAGCTCGTTGCTCAGATTCTTTAAGTGAACGGCAGCCACATTACTTTTCGCACACACAAGGAGCATAACTGACGAACACACAATGCAAGATGGATGCCACTGTCTTCTGCTGAGCCATTTTTCACATCCACACAAAAAAAGATTAGACACATCTCTTGAGAGGCTGGAGAGAGATTAAGCAAAAACTGAAGAAAGAATTACAGACAAGTACAGACTCAAACAGAGTGTGGATAGAGGATGAATCTCATTCAAGCCATCCATCCATCAAAAGTTGAAAAAGTGTAACATGTCAAACACAAAGCAAAAAAAAGGAAAAACATTTTTTTCCCTTGCCAATTGCGTCACTCTATGACCTCAGAACACTGCTTTCAAGAATCTGAACCGAAGATACAGACATTTTGTTACGGCACACCAGCTCAGAATTTTTGCTCAGAATCTACCAGATGTGAACCGATGCCTTTATTTAGAGGAGGGATTGTATTCCCTTTTAATGAACGTAATTCAGACAACCTCGAAACATTGGGCTCAGTGGTGTCTGCGCCCAGCCTCGTTCTCTGAGCAGAGACGGGGTGGGGGTGCGTTTATTGTGAGTGCGTCCACTCTGAGGCACCTGGCCCGTTTATTTCTTTCTTTATTGAGGTTGGTGTGGCGGGCAAGCACAAAGCAAGACCTGAAAACAAAAAGGGGAGAACATGCGGGCTGGTGTTGTGGAGTGAGCGTCCTTTATACGCCTGTGAATTTGTAGAATTTGTTTTTCCTGTGTGTTTGAGTGAGAACTGTTATATATTTTTACTGTTCATGTTTTTGTTTGTGTTGCATTGTTTTTTGCATTGACCCCTGCTTTCTCTTGTACTGTTGCTGTTTCTTTTTTTGTCCTTATTTCATTTTGTTGTTTGAATTGGAGTATTTCCTCCTACTTGTTACTATTTTTTATTGCTTTGTAACTACTGTTTCGTTATTTTATTGTATTTTCATTTGGCAACTTTGGAGGCATGTTGTGCACTACAAAAAAGTTTGTATTGTATGTATATATACATATACATCTACATAGGTGACATGTATATGTATCAGTGTATGTACCCTGATTGTAAAGTATGAATGTCTGCAGATCTTAAGGGGATATTTTTGTCTATGAAGAACAAGATAAAGTGTTTAAATTAATATTTTTCTAAAGGAACAAAAAAGATATAGATTATAAAATGAATTCAAAATATTGCCCCGTCCCTAAAGATGAAGCACGATGTCACTGCCTCTGTCAATGTGTATTTATGTTTTATATAAAGCACTATCCAAGATACATTTAATGTGTGTTTATAACAATGATGTTAGAAGATTGTGGTGACACCTTTGTTTTTGTTTTTTGTTTTTTTCTCAGAGAGGTCTGTCCCAGAGCTACTGACATCTTAATGCCACTTAATCTTTATCATATAGCACAAAAAAACACAAAAAAACAGCAGCAACAGAAAAAAGTGATGTTGAATGTTCATTGAAATATTAAAAAGTATTCAGACAACATTATAAACCTGTTTAATTCAAAGAGCAACGTTTCATATTCCTTACCATCCATCCGTTATGAGCATAGCACTTAACATATTTACAGAAATGTGTGTTGGATGGAAAACTAACCATTGAGCTTTGATAGACAGAAGGTTAAAGTCGATTTTTCTTATTCTCAAGACTATATGATGTCTGAGAATTCCGGAAAAAAACAAGAACTTGTGATTGTATTTGCTGAATAAGAAGCTTTATTTTAATGAATAAACGTGTTCATTCAAAACAATGGCTAGATTAATGGCATGAATGTTTGTACCTATGTGGCTCTGGTGGTCAGAGATCTGGCAGACCTCATCTTTTTTCCAAAGTTGAGTTAGGATTGTGTTTGTACAGATGTTGCAAATGCCTTTTGACTTCCTTCAAATGCAAATGTGATGAAAATATGTTCTGGTGTCAGAATAAGCATAAAATATATTCAATAGTTCTCATGTATATAGGTTTATGTGGTGCTACTTATATCAGATTATAATGGTGAGGCAGCAAAACATTGAATGGTGGAAGGTTGCATACACAGTGCTTTTAGTTGGGCTTTCAGTGTCTGAAAACTCAATGACTCAACAGGATGTTTTACTCTAAATGAAGGCCAATACAGTGAATCCCTGGCAGTAAAAGCTTTAATAGCTCAGTGATCACGTGTGGTTTGACCATAGTTTAATATAATTGCCTGCGTCATCTTTAAGTGTGAAAAACTGTTCAGCAGTTCAGCTCAGCAGGTCCTTGTGCTGTACCTGCACTCCACACTTATGCCCCTGATCACCACATATTCTTTCATCTGGTTTCTTTCTCGAAACTGTCTGATGTTGCTTTAAAAATCTGTAAGGTTACAGTTACAAATGTTTTGCAAATGAATTGGAAATGATTACATGAAGAGGGGAAAAAATCTATATTTCAGAGCTAATAGTTTTGAGACAGAGAACCTGCCTGCATCTACATGTACTGTAAAATGGTTATGATAGCATTAACTGAACAAGAGCTTTCCTATTTTTCTATGTAAGGTGAATGTTGCTGTGATTCTATTTTTCCAGAATTTCCATATGCGCTCTAATTTCATATCGTCCCTGTTATGAAATGCAATACCTACAATCCTCTTGGATGAACATAATGTAGCAAATCCTGCAGTAATCAGACTGACTGCTACTATATGTCAAGTGTGATGATGTATTGCTTTACTTATCAACTTTTGTTACAGTATTAAATTTAAAATATTATCCTAAATATTCAAAGTAAGATTTATTTTGAGATAATTTTATATAGCGCACGGGGAGAAAAATTATTTAGTGAAAATTCACAGACTATCAAGGCTTCAACATTTAAGGAAGCTTTTATTCAAGTTAATTTCTCTTCTCAAGATTTTTCCCTTTTTCTCTCCCCTGTGAGCACTTTGTCATTTGTGGAAAGTATGAGAAATGTGAGAGATGTGAAATAATTTAAGGATACACAAGTGAAAGGCCCAAAGAAATTTTAATAGAAGATGTCATTTAGGGTGCCTAGATCAATGCATTGCTGGGTTGAGAAGGTTCTCTGAGATTAACAGCGTCTATTTTTTAAGTAGATTTAAGTTGAGATAATTTATGAATATTACGCAAATCACTATAAAATAATGAGGTCTTATTTTATAGCCTTGTTCTTGTTTGTTTCTACCCTTGAAGAGGACCCAAATGTATGTTTGCTTTGTTGCCTTTGCAGACTCTGTTCTCTGATATTCTATGCCCAGATTTAAACTTCTGGCCTTTTTTGCTATCCTTAAAGTTTACATGAAATGCTCTCTTTCTCAATATCTAGTCTGTAAAAGCTGGGTGAGCTGTATCCTTTAATGAGGGTTTGACCAAGTGCAACCGAAATTCTCAAATTGTGAAGAGTTACATTAATAAAAGTTATACGATACGATAACAGTGTTTTCTTTCTCATTTTTGTTATTGAGGTCTTCGGTTTACACATGATTTCTACTGGTTTCAAAACATAACTTCTGTCACTGTAGATTGAGCGAGACAATATATATTTCAGGATCATCTCCCTCTAAGGCTGAGCTATAGCCAGTTCTCAAACACCAAAAAGATGTCAAGCTTACCTCCTCATCTTGGACAAAATACACTGCTTTACACCTTTATTTGGTGTTTTGACCTGTGATGAACTGGCGATCTGTTCAGTACATAGCCTCTCGCCCAATGGCAGGTGGGAAAGGAAGTGACCCATAGTCTTTTTTATTTAGATTTAGAACATCACGGACACATATAAGACTAAACTTTCATGGTCCCTTCACGGTAAGTGAGCTATTACATTTTTGTTGTGTAGAGTACGCAGTCTCTGTCGCCATCTTATGGCAAGCCGTTTTAACATAATTTCGGTTTCGTCTGACGATCCGTAATTACATTCCAGATATCTAAAATTGCATTTTGACTAGACAAATCTACATTTTGACTATCCGGAATGGTAATTTAAGATATCTCTATTTACATTCTGACTAGGAAGAATAATAATTCAAGATATCTTCAATTACATTTTGACTAGTCAAAATTCCTTTCAAGATATCTCAAGTGACGTCACCGGATTCGTCGTTGGAAGGGTCACACATCCGTAATTATAATTTAAGATATCTCGAACGTAATTATGACTAGTCAGAATTACAATTTTAGATATCTGAATTAAGAGATTGCGTGTAAGCCCCTCTTTGGCTGTACTGAGCTGTCCAAACATTCAATGGCGCTGGCAGTTTTGGACAAAATTGTAAGAAAATGCCACAATATAGAAAGAGCTCTTCAGTATGGGATATGCGGAGAGTGCGAAAATCGTGTACCTGAGGAATGCTTAAGAAATTTGCAAAGAATTTCTGATTTACTTTCTACCGACACACAATGCCCTGAAAAACGGCTGAAAGTGCTACTATCGACCCATGTCCAAACTGGACATGGGGAATATTCTGCAGCCCGGGCCAGTTCAGGTAATAACTGGACGTATTTTTTATACTGTTGTAAAGGTATCTTTCTCTTCGGAATTTATAGTAAAGCTAGCTAGCTCTTGATTTTGACATGCTGGACGGCCTCACAGCACCCTCCTTTATTTCCTCTGAAAATAATAGCGCACCCCCGGTTCATGTCTGATTCATACTTTAAGTTGCTTTTCAGCGTCTATACTGTAAAAGTTTAAAGCTTTGTGTTCATGCATTTGCAACAGAAAATTATGTATATCAAAATAAATGTATACATTGTGTGAAATGCATAGTGTCACCTTTAGGAAACACAGGGACACCTGCTTGATCTTTAATTTACTTTCTTTTTATTATCGTCTTATTGTATGTTGTTTTCAACTTTTTTTTTGTACAAGCACTTTGAATTGTCTTTGGCTGAAAGGTGCTATATAAATAAAGTTGCCTTGCCTTGCCTTGCCTTACCTGTAGAGGACAGGCAGATATAGACAGAGAAAAGCAGATGTATAAAGTAAACATTATGCTAAGGCATTTGAATATGATTCTATTTTAGGTGGTCGAGGTAGACCAGCAATTCATATTACAAGAGAGCAGATCGACTTTCTTTTGGCCCAAGGATACACGGTCAAGAGGATGGCAAACATCTTTGGATGCTCAACATCATTTCTTTATACCGTAAGAAGTCCAAAGCACTTGGTGTACCAATCAGGGGAAGGTTGACTGCAGTGACTGATGAAGACCTTGAAACTAATATCAGACAACTTCAATCCCTGTATCCAAATTCTGGGACGGAGGTATGGAATATAAATATATTACTTCTGAAGTAATATTCAACAGTGGTGGTGCAGAATACTAATTATTTTATTATTTAATTTTAAGTGTCACAAATGATGATGATAAAAAAAAATCATTTATTTTATGACCAGATGTGAAATCTGAAACCTATATTTTGTAAAAGACTTCTTTCAAAAAGTAAAATTGTGTGGTGGTTCAAAATAGTAAGACCACATGTCCTTCATTGAACCAGGTGATGCGAGGCTTGTTGCATGCACGAGGACTAGTGGTTCCACGGCGTAAGGTCCGTGAGATGATGGCTCGAATCAACCCAATGGCAACTGCAAGGAGGTGGAGCAGTGCAGTGTCTCGACGTGTCTATCATGTGCCGTATCCCAACAGTTTATGGCATATTGATGGCAACATGCATCTCATAAGGTATCTGAAAATATACAGAATGTATTTCAGAGTAGATGTATTAGAACTAAATTCACTATACACATTTGCATACATTATTCCTTATACATCTTTTGTATTTCCATTTAGGTGGGGCTTTGTGGTCCATGGTGGCATCGATGGATGTTCACGCTTAATTACTTACTTGAACTGCAGCACAGACAATCGCGCTTCAACAGTGCTATTTCATTTTCTCAAGGCAACAGGCCTCTATGGCTTACCTTCTAGAGTGAGGTCAGACCATGGTGGCAAGAATGTGGAAGTGGCACTGGTGATGAATCTCCTTCAGGGCATTGAACGTCGGAGTCATCTAACTGGGGAATCCATCCATAATCAGAGAATTGAGCGTCTTTGGAGGGATGTGTTTTTACATGTTCTGGAACCATTTTATAGCACGTTTTATAATCTTGAAGATTCAGCCCTCTTGGATCCCAGCAACGATGTGCACAAACTTTCTCTTCACATAGTGTTTCTTCCTGAGATTCAAAGACAACTGGAACAATTCAGAAAGGGATGGAACCACCATTCCTTGCATACAGAAAACAATAAAACACCAACACAAATCTGAACTGAACGGATGTTGGCAAACATGAGTGCCAACAGGACAGCAACTAACAACGTATTTGGTGAAAATTCCAGTGCATCAGAGACTCTTGAAGAACTTCTGCAACAGCATGGCCTTTGGCCACCACCAACTAGTGATGCTGAAGAGTTTCCTAGTGTAGTTGTAGAACCAACCCAAACCAGGCTCAGTCAGCAGCAACTTCAGTCAGTTAATCTTGCAGTCAATCATATTTCAGATCTGAAGGAGAAACACCAGGCCTGTTGTGCAGAAATTGCAAATGCTTTATTGATTTAAGTACATGTCACTATGTTTGAGGAGTGACAAACATCAAGAACATTTGATCAAAGGCATTGTTCTAAAGATACAATTACTACAAATAAAACTCAGAACTGACATGAATTGGTAACCTTACAAATTTAATTATGAAGTGGTGAATTACAACCCAAATGGAGATGTTCAAAGCAAAAATAACTCCTTCACATTATGCGGGTGTATGAAATAATATATTATTTTGAATATATATCCCCACCTAATCCATGGTTCTTCAGTCTTTGTACATCGGAGGGAGAAGGGAGAACATCAATATTAGGGCCAGAAAGCAAGAAAATATTTGTCTTCCATACAGGGCTTGGCAGCCTCCCAACCGAGCCTGCAATGAACACTACAGAATCACACCATTGATCCTTCATAGATGCTAACTGATGTTCTATAACATGAGGTGTGCTAACTGGGGTTGCCACCTTTTATAAGTTTCAATAAGAAACGCCCACCATGGCTTCTCATGTAGATTATGAAAATTGTGAAATTAAAATGCGAAAGCCAATAATTTCATTTATCCTAATGAACAAAGATAGATATCTTAAACGGAAAAGCCGAATAATTCAAGATATCTCGAATTCGTTTAGAGATATCTTAAAAGTAATTTTGACTAGTCAAAATTACAATTCAAGATATCTTAAATTTAGTTTTGTCTAGTCATTATTGGCTTTTAAGATATCTATAATTTAATTTTCACTAGTCAAAACTACATTTCTCCTATCCAAAAATACATTTAAGATATCTTGAATTATGGTGTCATTTGAGATATCTTTAATTAGAATTATGACTAGTCAAAACTAAAATTGAGATATCTTGAATTTACTTTATGACTAGTCGTAATTTAATTGTAGATATCTGAAATGTTTATTTCAGATAGTCAGTAATTCATTGTAGATATCTTGAATTGAAGTCTCCATACAACTCAATGGTAAATCTGACGTCATTTCGACTAGTCAGAATGTAATTAGAGATATCTCAAATAGGTATTTTGACTAGTCAAAATATAATTAGAGATATCTTAAATCGCTAAAACGTCTAGTCATAATACAATTTGAGATATCTGGAATGTAAGGGCGGCAAAACCAAATTTATGTTACAACGGCTTGCCATAGCCATCTAGTAGCTACAATCAACACTTCGGTTATCGCCCTGCTGTAGCGCTCCTCGCTAACGGATGTTACGTAACGAAAGAAGCGCCGGTGGCTGACGTCATCACACGCTTGTAAACATGGCGTCCGTGACAACAGGTGAGCGAATAAAGGCCCGGCTGGCGAGTCAGAATACTGTACCGCTTTTAAATAATTACAGACGTCTTCTGGTAGATATGACCGCTGCATAGATTATAAAAACATTTTAAAATCTATCGATGTTATAGTTGGTAAGGATGGCTGTTAGTTCATCTGCATTGAGGGCTAAAGCTATCGCTAGGACAATGCTAACAGTAGCGGTCCAAATAGTAGCCTTTCCTCGATTCATTCAATGTGTAATCTATTTCATTCATTGATAAAAAAAAACAATAACAACTGGTAACTGACTGCAGAAATGTTAATCTGTTTAAAACTTCAATAAATTTAGTCGTTTTTTAATCTGATGCATCAAACGTAGAGGATTTTGTTATTGAATTAAATGTTCGCGCTTCGGCGGATTTTTACATCAAAACTTTGCAGCGTTGCAATAAAAACTGTAACACCTCCAGGGCTATGGTTTCTGATTGGAACTGGTTGGAACACAGTGTGATTTTCGGTGTGTCCGAGCTGATCAAAAACGGGAGGTGTTGGACGGAGTCATTGTTGGGGCAGCTGTTGTGCATCCTTCATTTTGTATCTGTAACTCCAGCCGCTAGACGTTTCATACTCGGTGGTATAAATAAACCCCAGCTGCCCCTGGTCAGCATGTGCTGGACCTCAGCGCTCTGCTGTCTCCTTATGTTTATGTCTCCCACGGGCCGTTGGTGTCAGTTTTCTCTCGGACTGTGGTCCACAGTTTTCACTGAGAGCCCTCCCAAACTGTGGAGCTGTACTATGTCCTGCACGTCTGTACTGTTCTCAGCTTTTGATTGTTTTGTCTATACTTACATATATGTTGTTTTGGGGCTGTTGGTCTGATGGTCTGTGAACTGCATTATGGGTTTGTTATCAGTCATCATGAAAGTAAGGTAGTAGCTCTAGTAATCAGGTTTACTTTTCTTCTTTCGTTGTGTTACTGATAGATATCCCCTTTATTTTTCCTGTCAGCCACCTCAGAGTGGATTCAGTTTTTTAAGGATGCAGGGATCCCAGCTGGACTCGCAGTCACTTATGCAGTTTCCTTTGTGGACCACAGGTAACACACGCTATATTTCAGGAATTTAATTTGACTCATCATATGCTCTCATCATCTTAGTCATGATTTTGGATCAATCCTTGTCTGGCTGCAGAATTCAAAAGAACATGCTGATGGACCTCAGTAAAGACATCATGATGGACCTTGGCATTACGGTCATTGGTGACATCATTGCCATTCTGAAACATGCCAAGCAGGTCCACAGGCAGGTGAGGCATTCAGATTAATGATGAAAAACAGAGAAAAAATTTACATTTGTGTCTCATCTGTCAAACTATTTTTTTTTCCCATAGTAGATGGGGTTAGTTATCTCATCTGACAACGATTTCTTTCTTTCCTTAAATGAGTGTGGCATCAGTTTATGAGAATTGCAACATCAACATTCTTCAGGATGCCGTTTCCAGTTTTATTCACGGCAGTCTGTTGGTCCATCTACAGGACATGTGCAAAATGGCAACTGAGGCCATCTCCTCAGGACAGACCAGTGTTCAAGCTGAGCTTAGAAGGACCGCCAAAACCCGTGAGTCACCAAATGTCGATTCTTAACTTCCTGTTTAATTTTCTAAATTAATATTCTTTTAAGTTAACTGACACTATCTTGATTTTCCCAGCTTCCTGGCTTTAGTGGAGTGACAAATCTGTGTTACCCACTATTCAGCCTATCCAGACATGGGTCATATATGAATGTACTAATCAGCAGACGTATCATGATGTGTGTCTGTGGTCATTATTCAGATAAGTGAGCCAAACCTGGGCCAAGCAGCTGACTAGTTTCCAGATTTGTCACATCCCAGTTCTGCTTTCAGCTTGCAAAGTGTCTAAATTTTTTCTGAATTTATAATAAAATTGGACAAATAATTGCCATTGACAGTATTGTGCACAAGTAATTTGTAGTTTACACAAAAGAATTGCATTAATTCTGAGGACCTATAAGTTAGATTCACATTTATGAGCCACAAAACCACCTTGCCTCATGCTTTGTAGGCCCCCATCTATCAAACAGGAAGAACATGAGATCTGTGGACTGTTGCCGGTCCTGTTGTGTACGTCGCCACAGGATAGGCCTGTTGTCAGCAACACAGGACTTTGTCTTAGGAAGTGAACACAATTTTGATGCAGACATGACCAAAAGCAAACAGTTTGGGAACATTTCATTTCTATTCCGTAGCTGCTACTCGTATGATTGCCAATGCCTTGAGCCACGACTCCCCTCCAGTCACTCCAGCTCGCCGACCCGACAACCGTCTGTCTGTTACAGTGTCCAACACACAAGCAAACAAGAACCACAAAGCAGGTAGATGGCATGAAGGGTTTCTCCCCCCCCCCCGCTTGCCGGTTGTTTCCTGTCCCACTTGAGCCTCTGCTCACCCCTCATGCATCCACTTTGTCAGTTGTGAGTCAGCCGGCTGATGAGGGGAACAGTCTGCCAGCAGTGAAGCACCGACGTGTGACGGCCGAGATGGAAGGCAAGTACATCATCAACATGCCAAAGGGCACCACGCCTCGCACACGCCGAATCCTAGCCCAGCAGC
The DNA here is from genome assembly GCA_013363375.1 of Menidia beryllina. Classification (NCBI taxonomy): domain Eukaryota; kingdom Metazoa; phylum Chordata; class Actinopteri; order Atheriniformes; family Atherinopsidae; genus Menidia; species Menidia beryllina. The sequence continues at coordinate 1,095,972 of JABUIW010000216.1, forward strand.
CCACCAAGAAAGGTAGGCCTGGCCCAGTGGTCTCGCCCGACAACGCTCTGAACTAACCCCGTTACTCAGCAAACCTCACCCATGCAAGAAGTGTTCTAAGTGTTCTCTGGGTAAAGCTGAGCGTGCCTGGTCCTGATAATCACACCCTCTGTGTTGTTTTCCATTGCTACTAATACTCCTCTTCTAATGAACCAATACCCAGTCTCCTTGTTAAGATTTGCCCTCTTTTTTATGTGTGTTTGTGAGTTCTATCACACCTTTGAAAATCATTGATTCAGCATGAATTTGCAACTGAAAAATTGAAAATGTATCCTATTTTTTTTTACACATTTCTAAGTGTTAAGATTTAAAAGCTGATTGTGTCACATTAGTGTTGGAGTGCTGAGTGATTCTGGCTCCTCTCCTTAAAAAAGGCTTGAAGCGGACTTCTGTGTTTGAACGACTTGGAGCTGAGTCGATGGCAGACACGACCATGGGTGACAGCAAGGTGAGACCTGTTCGGAAACGGCCCACTGGTTCGAATGGAGCTACGTTTTTGAGCTCAAAAATGCGCCCGTGTGTTTGCAGCCCACCGGTGTGTTCAGTCGGCTGGACGGAGGAGGCGAAGGAGAGGAGGCTCCGCAGCCGGGAAGTCAGACGGCAAACCGGGACCAGGGCGACGACAGCGACGGCGAAGGCTCCGTCCTCCAGTACGCAGGCGTCCTGAAGAGACCCCCCCCCGCCCCGAAGAAGGTGCAGGCGAAAAAAGCGGCCCCCACCACCCTGCGACGCCTGGGAGCCAAGTTTAAACGGCCCCCCTCTGAGGCTCCCACGTCCTCCTCTACCTCATCGCAAAACGGCGTCCCGCCCGCAAAGATTAGCATCCTGAAGAGACTGGGAAAGCTCCCCGCCACAAACGCCGCCGCGCCTCTGGCAGCCGCAGACACGCAGGACAACAGAGTGACCAGCACCAGACCCAAAGTCCAGCAGAGAGCCACCATAGCCAGCTCCAACGTGAGCAGCAGCACCGGGGCCGGTGGGGGTGCAGGCGGAGCCGGGGGAGCAGAGTCAGGGGGCGCCAAGATGGACGTCCAGGCTGTCAGTGTTTTTAAGAGACTGGGTAGTAAGAAAACCTAGCGCACTTCACAGAAATGATACTCTTTCTATGTGTTATTTATAGAGTTTGTATCAGCACCTTTTTGCATTCATCTGCAAATTGTTTACTTGAGTTTTTCTTTGGTTTCGTCTGGGGGGTGTAGACATTTTAAAATGCAGCTCTAAGCTGGTTATCATTATTGTCATATCTGTTTCGAACACTGAAGTCATGCTGCCGTTGAAAAGTCACTTTTGTGTCATGTCAGAGCTTTTAATTATGAAGGCGCGGTATTTTATGTTGCTCTGTCATCAGGCTATTTGTAGTGTCACTCTCACTTCTGCCATCGGTCGTATTTTGGACGCATCTCTTTTATTGCATTCATGCACAGGAGGAATGAGCATGACCACAAACAAGCTACCACAATGGTAGTCTCATTTTCTCCATTGATTTAGGTCTAAGGGGTTTGTTCCCCACGCACCTTTCCTCAAATCTCCCCAGCTTGTTGCTCCTCCTATTGAAATGTTGCCATAATTATGTTGATTTTTTGCCTGAATGCTTCATATATTTCAAACGTTTTGAGCAAATCGTAAAATGTAGACGTTGAATACGCGAGGCAGGGTGGGCACAGGAGAGACAGGGGTGGTTTTTATCACTGTACTTTTAACTTTGACCTGAAAATGACTCCCGCATCATGTTTTAAAAATAGGAAATGTGCAAATGTGTGCAAACGAACAGATTCACAGGTTTGACCTTTGAGTGGCGAGCACAAAAGAAAGCAAATGGTGACACAGAGTTACCTCACCGAATATTTAAACCAAGGAAAATCAACTCACCTCTTCCTCTGCTTGCTGAGTAGATGTTCACTCCCATGTCAGTTTTTCTACTGTAAGACAGAACGTTTTATTATGACTTCCTACTTGAAAACTAGATCAGTGGAGTATTGCTTATTTTCCAATGCAATGTACAGATTTGATATTCTGGATTTAATTCAGAACAGAATCCGTTCTGTTGCTTATTTTTCTATGTGAATGTTCCAGTTATCCTGAATCCAACTGAAGAACCTCACTGGTGCCGTCGGGCCTTTCGTGGGGCCACTGAACTTTAGCTCCAGTATGGAAAACTCCCGAACCACGTATGAACCTTTCACACTGTAAATAACTTTGAAATGTTTTTAATGTTTTAAGAAACAAAGTAGAGCACACTATAAATTCACAGAAAAATGTTCGAATATCAACGGATATATATTCTAAAGTTAAAAACTAGGAAAACGGGTCCAAATATCTGAGCCGTTTTGTATTTCCCTCCCCCAGAGGGAAACCTAACAGCCTAACTAACCCGTGTAGGCATCAGCATATGATAGCAGAGTCAATAAGAGAAGATTAAGCAGCTCATTCATCCAAAACAGTTTTTTCAGCATTTCCCTGCCTGCAGTGACATTTCAGCTGTGCGGCTTTAGCTGAACATTCAGAGCATTATGGTAATCACGTTTCCTGAGAAGATGCCAGTAACTGCTGCTGGATAATCATAACATCCATAGAGCACACTTTCTAGAGTCATTTAAACCATTGCAGCATATATTTGTGGCCACATCAGCATCCTTCTCAATCATACATGCAGTTAGTGGCTCCTGAGGTATAAGTGGAATAAGAGAGAAAGCTGAATTGCCTATCAAAACATGGGGAAGCTACAATTATATAATGTAAAGATGACGGGGTTTTTTCTGACAAAAACCATCACGGAAAAGGTGTTTTAGTCATCTCTTAAACATAAATTTTGATAGATACAGTGTTATTTTAAAACTGATGACAGTGTTTTGTTTTTTGCTGTAGGCATTTAACAGTGAGATTAACCCATTATGAGCCAAACCACCTTTGAAACACCAGAAAATTGTTATATCAATGTTATGAAAATCTGTTTTTTTTGGCATGGCTGCAAGTGTAAGGGATCTCATATCTTTTAAAAGATTACGGACATTGGATAGAAAGAAATAATTATCTGCTGGTACAGAAGAGCTCCAACGTCCATTGAACAAGGAGTCTTTTACTGAAAAGAATTCCCCATACCGACCATCTTGGAAAATGTGTCTGATCTCATGACACAAAGCAACCGAATCATGCCGTATTGTGAGCAAAAGGGAGAGGATAATAATGTAAATGTATCAAAGGTTAGAGCAGATTATTCACCCCCACTCTTGTTAAAGCGGGAACAGCTGTCTGTATTTTGGGAAACTGATCACAAGTCTAATAAAGAAGTGACACCAAAACACACCAGGAGCCTGATCTTTGAAGCCCCCAGTACGTCCATCTGTCAGTCCCCCCCACATCCACGCAGTGATGTGTGAAACCAACATGTGTTGACCTCATCTCACATGTATCTGCTGGTTTTCAACCAGACCGACATTCTACGCATGGCCTCAATTCACGTCACGCAATTCAAAACAATTTCAAGGGAGGGGGTGACAGAAATGACTTAGATTTTACACAACTGAAAAAATGAGGGATGATACTGGACAATAAAGGGTTAACAGAAACAGTCACTGCTGGTCCAGATTGAACATATAAGGACATAAAGCGACTGTAGAAAGGTGCACGATGACCAACGACTGACCGCAGAGGCACCAGCAACACACACACGTTAAAAAAAAGGAATCTGAGTAAACAAATGTATAAAACGAGCAAAGGAGTTAAAAAAAAGAAACTATGCAAAAATGACCTCAGATTATAGGAAACATCTGGTAAGTTTACTCTTGGAAAACATCTGTATCTGCATGTTTTGTTGCTGTCTTTTTCCTTTTTTTTTGGCGTGTGCAGAGTTAAAGCTGCCCCTATAGACCCCGATGTCCTTGAGCCCGGTTGTCAAAACCCGCCCGTGGATTGATGGCCCCTGTGAGGGGCCGATAAGTCTGCGGGTAATGAGGTGTCATCCCTTCAATGCTCGCGCGACAGTCAGAAAATAGTGTGGGCCGTGCAGGGATGTGGCTGCATGGCTGCTGGGCCTCAGCAGCCTGTTACAAAACACGGAGACGACTGCAGTTGACGTCGTGTCCGCTAGAGGTCGCTCTCCTCTTTCTCCTCCGGGTCCCTGCAGCCTCCCACTGTCTCCGTCTCCTTGAAAGCCTTATCAGCTGAAGTCATCAGGTGTTTCTTTGTAGCTACAATATTATTGTTTTGCGAGCAAGATTTAAAGGATCGAAAAGCTGAAAAGTCTGCTTGTATTTTATAATTTTGTTTTTCTCTATTTATGTCATTTTATTTCTAACTATGAAGGCTATCCAATTCCAAACAAGAGGAGTTATCTAAGATCTTTCGTTCTGCTTTTGATTAGTGATTTATTAACATTTAGAGTAGTTTTAAAGGGACTGCTCAGGGCGTAACGTTTAGTTAATAGACTCCTGAATGTGCAAATACTACGTAAAAAAAAACGACAGAAATCAGAAAGTTCTTTGTTGTTTCACCACGTTTGGAGGATAAACAACACGTTTTTCTCCATTCAACCTGTCGTGTCAAAGCATTTCCTCCCGCTTTTGTGATTTTTCGCCACATGAAATCTTCACCGCAGCAACGCCTCACGACTTCTCTCTCTCTCTTTTTTTTTCCCACAATGCCGCGCGGCAGGGGTTGTGGTGTGTGCGCTGTCTGTGGTGCTGAAGCTGAGCGCGCCTCGGAGGTTACCTCCATCCACACGAGCATCCATCCGCGAGAGGATCCAAACGAGGAATCGCTGTTCATCGACGGACGGAAGATCTGAACCACGGGGAATTCTGCGTGTTTCCTGCGGTCTGTTTGGGGTAGTTTTTTAAAAATAAAAAACAAAACAAAAACTAGTTTGTTATTTTCTCGAAGCACAATCTGAGAGCCCGAGACGCGGCGGGTTTTTTTTTTTTCTCCGGAGCCTGCCCTGTCGCCTCCTCGTCCCATCCAGCCTCCTCCAGCCTATGCACGGCGCGCCGCTCCGGTGCCCCCCCCATCCCCGGCTGAACACACCTCCGCGTCCGTGCGCCATGACCCGCTCCGACAGCCTCCACTGAAAGACATGGAAGCCAAACAGCACCCCATCAAAAGCCTGAAAAGTTACCCCGAGACCGGCGGCCGGAGCCTGGCGGCGGCCGCCGTGGGGGGGGACGGCGGAGGGGGAGGAGGAGGAGGAGGAGGAGGCCGGGCCGGCACGGCGGAAACGGAGATGGAGGCGAAGATCCAGAAAGCCATCGACTTCAAGGTGGAGGGCCATCGCTGTTACAAGGAGAAGAAATTTCGGGAGGCGATAGGCAAGTACCACCGGGCGCTGCTGCAGCTCAAAGGCGTGCACGTCGTGGACGGGACCACGGGCTCC
>JABUIW010000216.1:1101775-1185808 GCA_013363375.1 Menidia beryllina
ATTTGTTTTCTGAACTTAATGTGTGGTTTTGAAACACACATAGGCCTAAGTTATATAGCTCTACTATAAATATCCCCATTAAACAATAAATGAATCTATAATCTATCTAACTTCACTTATATGCATAAACATGCATCTTTTAAGGTTTTTGGTTAAACAATCTCAAGGGACTATCAATAAAGCCATATTTAAGAATATGTAACAACATACTGCTGGTGTTTTGGACATAAGCAGAAGATATTTATAACTCTATTTCCCTAAATCAAGGTTGAACCTCCACGCTTATGATACCAGAATATAAATAATGTGCTCAAGTATTCTTCCTTCATTCCCCAATATCATGAAAGTAACTTGCATTGTTCGATTTTCTTATGTCAATTTAGAAAAAATAAAGTACAGACCAAAACAAAAACAGCCAAACTTTGATGCAAAACCTGTGATTTAAGTATTGTGAGCACAAGGCCTTGTTGAAAAACTGGTGTCCAGTGGGAACTGAGAATCATTGTGATTAACGGTGCACACTGCAGCAGTTATGGTGCATTATTTATTGGGCATCATAAACTATGTGAATATTGCATTTTCGGGCCACGGGTGTGGTGACGTTGGGTCCTGTTTCCGTGCCAGGTGCCGTCCAGTCAGCCTGCCATGATGCATAGAGGATTGTTCTTCTGGCCGGGGCCTGTAGGGAGGCCAGTGTGGCGTGAAGGAAAGATGAGGGGAGGGAGTGGGGGGAGAGGTGCACAGGAGAGTATAAACAGAGAGGGAAAATGAATGTGAGGTAGTGAAGAGGTAGGAGCAAAAAGCCGATATGGCGGAAATGACCGAAGGACTAAAAGGACACGATTTAGCAAAGAACTGAAGAGGGGGTTAAGAGGAGGAGGAGTGGACTGCTAGCACCCAACGGGGTCCATATTTACCATGGCAACCATCACTGGGCTTTTTCCCTGCTGTTGTATTAATACGGCTCGTGCCCTCCCCTCACTGCTCATTCAAGTGTGCACGTGCACATGCGCACTCTCACACAAAGAAACCTCATTCCAAACTTTCCATTTTTATCACTGAATGTTATGATATGTACCTAATAATCTCCTGTAAGCACACTCAATAATTAACAGAGCATGTCGCTTTGGAAATTTGCATAATTGGTCTTGTTTGTTGGGCATATTCTATAAGATTTAGCTTTTCAATGATGTTTCAATCATAATAATAACTTAATAGAACAAGAAACATAATAATTGGCTGAGATCCGATTTTAGTACAAACTTGGCTTGTAAAATTGTATTTCTTACACACAATTGACGGAACTCCATTGGTTCGTCCAAAGCGCATCCAGATGGTTAAAAACTTTGTTTGATAAACGTGGAGGATATCTTAGGAGGACATTGAACACTAACAGTTTAAATATATACTGAAAACATACACTCAAGGAATGAGTTTTCATTTCAGACAGTGATGACAAAAAGTGTGACCTCAGAAAAATGAAAAATAGACAAAGGTACTTAATTACTAACACAAAAGGCTGGGAATCTCTCTATCTGCATAAGTCACTTTATTTAACATTTTTTTATGATCTAGGATAACAGAACACTTAGTCCTAATTTAAATGCTCGGTGCAAAGTGGGCTGCGGGTCTTTGCTATGAGGCGTCGCCCGCTTACCCAGAGTTCCACTGGGCTCATGTCCAGCTCCTCACCCATAGCCACGGTTATGGGTGAGGAGCTGCCATGTGATTGGCCCGCTGCGTCCGGCTCCGACGAATGACAGACGGCCTCACACCAAACTGGAACCGGCCGCGCGTCACGTGCGGGCCGGACTGCATGTCAGCAGTTGTGTGCGTGAGGGGGCCAGAGCTGGTGTTTGTTTGTCTCTGCATTCACAGGCCTGAGGAGCCGCAGCTGGCTCAGGGGATGCAGAGTGTGTGTGCGTGTGTGTTGTTGCTTTCAGCGCTGTTTGCTCTGCTGCCGTTGCCATACACAGGTCTGACATTGCTGATTTTATAAGTGTGCGTGCGTTGACTTTGTTGTGTTGAGGTCATACTCATCTGGTCGTGTATCTGTGGGAAGACCAACCTCCACACATGTTTTTGCATCGCGGTTCTTAGGCTTTTGAGACGGTACATTTCAGACCAATGAAGATACCACGATGACATTTAAAGAACTCTCAACTCGAGCATTGGCAATGAGAAAATGCTCACTCATTGTAGCGTTGAAGACACTTATGATCCACAGGCTGCTAAGGTCACATCGTTTGCACCGTCCTCCAAACTATCAGTGATTCGTCTTGACATTTGCTCGGGGCGTTGTCAAAGGAAGAACCGCTTCCATCAGGGTCGAAATGTTTTAGGTTACCACTCAGAACCACTCTGTATTGATTCACCGAGACTCTTCCCTTCAAGAGGACGAGTGGAACGAACCAAGTCAGCAAAATATCTCTCGCAGCAGAGCAGGTTTGTGTGCTGTGAGGGTGTGTGTGTGCTGCACGCGCCTTATCAACTCTCATACGTCTGTCGTAGCGCGCAGATGATTTTAGCACCGTTAAACTCTGAAAAGTGCATTCACCTCTGAGTTTTTGCTCTGCAGCCCTGCTGGGATATTCTACGTGGGGCGATCCGTAACAGGCTGTTCATTCCCACAGTTGTCAACTGAGGGATGTTCACCACAATTTCCAGCCCCGTTTATAGATGTTTCTACCATATCAATTCTGTTCTGAATATCATCAAAGAATAGAAGTTGCCCCACGGCCCAAAGCCCTCTTTAATATCCTATCACAGAAAAATATACTTTCATTGTTACTGTTAAAACTGTGGCAGTTACTTCCCAGTACACAGCATTTGTGGATGTTATCTTATTTGTTCATATAGCAATGCAAAAAGCTCCTATATTATTCCATGATGTATAAATGCATTAGTCTAATACTCTCTATTGTTCATGTCTCCTATTACAGTTTATGTCACACGGATGTACCTGAAAATAGAACAACGGCTTCTAAATATGTTGCCATTTGACCATTTTTTAAGTTTTCGACATGGAGATAAATGTATGTAATGGATTTATTTCTATGCCAAGATACCTGTTGAGTTGCTTGATGTTCTTTTTTTTTAGCAATCTTGATAAAAAATCTTAATAAAATTGCACCTGCACAGAATCTTTATATAAACCAGAAAGAAGAAGTAGATGCTAACTTCAACATGGCACCCTTTATCAGGTCATGGTTTCTCTACTTTTTTAGCATTTTAACTAGAATGACCTCCTGTATAGAAGTCACAAATTCCAAACTGTTGCTGTGCTGAAATCTAAGATGACATTGGGATAATTGTAGATTTTTAGCACGGACACAGTTAGGAATTCAGTTTTGTTATATTACTCTATTGCATGGTTTAATTGTTGACCGATTCCAAACAAAAAAGGAGAAAAACAAAAAGATGTCCTGCACAGAACACAAGTTCTGCACTATAATTAGACATGAATGCAGTGTCATCTCCTGATTCTGCTACACAGAAGAAAGACAGATGACGAATGTCCCATTTTCTGGCCTTGTTTAAGAGACTTCAAGTCTGCGTATCCCTGTAGGGCTCTATCTAAATGGGTTACACCACCACTGTCTGTGGCTGCTGCAGTTTATAATGATGCCACATGTTGGTCAGAGGGAGACTACATGCTATTTTCTCAGCCCCACATCCATTCACCCATCCCTTTTATCCACCCAACACAAATACATAATGAAGCAGACGCAGATCTAACAGATCTTACCGTTATCCATTTTGTCTGGTAATGATCACGAAGAACCATTTTACAAAGGATTCTGGGTGATCACAGAGCGGTTTAGAGGCTGTGGTAATCTGCTAAACTGTACATTAGAGAGTTCACGGAGACTAAAGCCAGGAGCAGGATGGTGTTGTGATCTTGTCGTTGGAACGATCCGCCTGACTTTTCATTAACTTCTGCTCCCTCTGATGTTAGCCTGAAATCTGCCTTTGTTCCCGCTGACTGACTCAATCCATGAATGAGTCATAAGTCACAGCCTTGGGACGCAGCAGGAGGGGATAAGTAAAATGGTTTGTTTTGTAACACCAGCCACGTTTTTTTTGTTTCACTCACAGCCGCTCAGCAGTCTGCGATGATGATCCAGCACTTTCCCCCCCTCGCTTGTGATGTGAAAAAAAGACTGGATAAAAGGGACTGAAAATCAAAGAATAAATTGTTGTTTCAACTCAAAGAACAAATAAGAAAAATGAGCTGTTCTGCTATGCAGGAGCTGCTTTGACACTAGTTTATGAATCATCACAACACATTTAGCGACGGGTTGTGAACAGCACCAAATTATTTGATGATCAGCTCATTTATTAATATTGCCTGAACCTCCACTGGACAGGATTTTTGCTCATTTAAATTTTTGCTCATTTAAATGTTCCAGACTGAGATTAAAGCAGAGAGATTCATGTTATTTTTATATTGACAACACTCTGGATGTCACAATCACTATGATCACTGACCCAAATGAGGAATGCGGCTGGCGTTTGATCCGCAGTTAAACTTAAATTAGACTTAAGTTAAGCAATAAAAAAAAAACTGAAGGAGCAGCTGTCCATAGCCCAAAATCTAAACATCACACAGACCATCATAAAACTGAACAGTCTAGACCTGCTTAGTCTTGTACTTTGATATAATGGGAATGTAAGAAAGAAAAACAGTGCAGAGGAATGAGATAATAAACACAGCACAGAAAAATGGCAGTCAGAGACTCTGGCCAGACTGAGTGAAATAACCTGGAATTAACTGAGTAGCAGACATGAAAAGCACCGGCTGAATGATCTAAATACGATGGAAAGGAGCTTTGGTTTTCTTTTGTAATCTCCCTGGAAACCCTGGATCATCCTTTATCAAAGAAAATTACATAATTCCATCCTAAAATTACTTTAACATCTATCTGTCCATACTAACTGTGATCTACAATGTCTTTTAACTATGTTCAAGTTCCAAGAAAAAGCTGAAAAAAAGTTTACAATGGTCATATTTTGCCTATCCAGGGCTGTAAGTTAAAGAACACCAATCTGTTTATCTAGGGCTCATACTGGAGGAGTCAGATAATCATTCCTGGTCTGTAGGATCTACTCGATGCCAAGTACTAATTCTTAATACGCAGATTGATTTTTATAACCACTTGATTTTAGCATAAATAAAGATAGAGGTCATGTAAATGTGAGCAGATGATTTGCAACCAACATTTATATTTTAATTTGGACTCTTTGCCAATGCTGTCTTCTTTATTTGGTGCCAAATGAGTAAAACTAACAGCGAGCAGAATAATGTTCAAACACTGGAAAGGGGAGGGGGACTGCTGCATAACACATGGTCTTCAAAAAACTTCAAATATTAATATTGATTAGGGGATGTTTAAAATATCAAATTCAGTTATTCATTTCAAATTTCCTCATGGACGAGTTTGAAATGTTTTAACATGATAATCACAGATTCTTTTGCTGTTCCAGACTGTATGTTTGTCAGAATTGTCCCCCTGCTGACATCCGACTGAACTTTTGAACTACGGCACACAGTCACGAATCTTAAATCTAATGAGACGGTAATGAGCTGTTTGGTGACATCTCCTTCTGCCGTGACTAGACCAAAATAAAGTCCCTTTCTTGTGCAGAGTGTAGTCACAGTGCACAATGCTGCTGGGGCTGAAGTCACATAACGTCAGTGATGACTTCGATGGGGGAATTTAACTGGTCCATTCTGAAACTCTGTCAGTGCCTCGATACAAAAACAGGATAGCGGAGAACCCCCCCCCCCCTTCATCTCCTGCCAGCTCAGTCACTGGGGGATGTGGTGAGCATGAGATAAAGGCAAATGAAGGGAATGACAGGGGAAAAGGATTTAGGAGAGAAATGGAAGACGGAGGGGTTCAGATTGGGGAGAAATAGGGGCCGTATAAGCAGCTGAGAGTAGGAGGACTATTGCATGAGGAGCGAGGAGACAGAAAAAAGGTGCCATGTGAGGGTTAGAAGGGGGATGGGGGGAGGTTTGGTTGGTGTTTTTCCTCCCTCTGTGCATGTTCGTCTGCCATTGGAGGGATGGCCAGAGTGGAGGAGCAAGAATGTTGAGTGCCAGAGCTGCAGATGGCACTCCCTCTACTGTACCACTCACATTGTACTGTCCTCTCCATGGTAAATGACCTAAAAGACAGATTTGAAGAATGGGAGAAGGTGAGTCAGCAAGGGGGTGTGGATGGATTTAAATGGGGGAGGAACTGGACAGTCCTTTTCAAATACAGTATAATAGGATTATAGGACAGAAGAGGGAGGAATGTAAAAGAGGGCAAAAAACAGAGGACAGTGAAATATGTGCCTTTCTGACCTCTAAGCAGTTTTCAAAGCTAGATTTATTTTCTTGATGTTAAATGTTCTGCGAAATCCAGTTATGGCCAAGTTGATTTACAGACGGGCTCCTGTGATTGCTGTCATCACAGTAAATGGAGTAATATTGGCCTTTTGATCGATTTTATATATAAATATATATATATATATGTGTGTGTGTGTGTGTGTGTGTGTAGTGTACATACTTTACAGTATGTATATGTTTATACACATATAAAGCTTCCATAAAATTAAAAAAACGTGGATAACTTTCCTCATGACAATTGTGTGTATGATGCTTTTGATATGTAAATTTTCCCTGAAGTAATATTTGTGTAAAATAAATTGAAAGTGTCTGTCAAAGCACTTTAGTCCCCGTTTGAAAGACATGACATCAGCTGAGCAGGAATGGAGCCCTTTCACCGACACCCTCAGAGAGAGTGAGAGAAATGCAGAATATTCATCCTCTGTAAGCCATCAGTAATGAGAATTTGCTGAAGCTATTTGTGCATATCTAAAACCCTCTGCTCCAGTGGACAGTGCACAGTAAACTAATTCGCTATTTATATTTATCCGTAGAACTCCATGATGACAAAAAACCATGCTGGTTGGTATCTGAGCGTTCCCCTCTCGGGAGGCTGTTTAATACGTGCTGTGCCAGGGGTTGACATTGAAAACGTGCCCTTGTTAAAAAGCTCTGCCCGGGACAGGCAGTGACAGCAGTATTGAGCCCCTCTGAGGTTTTACCACTGCTGTTCATGCAGATTCAAATCCTAAACTGGGAAAACTGACAAACAATTTTGGAGTTAAGACGTTCATTTAAAGCTGCTAATAAATGAAACCATCCCAAAATTGAAAGGCACTTACATGCATAACACAGGATTATGCCATAGGATTGCACCTAATATATATATATATATATATATATATATATATATATATATATATATATATATATACATATATGATTTGGATTGTGTGTAATACAGTCCCGTTGTTCAGGTAACCATACAATGTGTGTGTGTGTGTGGTTCTTCCTCTACCACAAAACCTTATACTGTGAAATATTTAATGTGGCATCTTTCCCTTGACTTTATTAAAATGAGCATTCCCAAGTCATAAAAAGACTCTGAGGCATAGGCTGAGGGGCAAACAAAGTTGTACACCGATGCAGACATAAATGTGTTTTGCTCAACATATTTTCTTTTACCAAAGAAATTAGTTTCTCCGAGGCCCACAGCAGACTTAGCAGACGAAAGAAGGTTGACTTTGCATTTAAAGTTGCTACATACATTCACTCATACAGAGCAAAGGGAATTCTCTACTTTATCGTCTTTCCTTAGATCCAACACAGCAGACCACCCCTAAATCAGCTCATCCCCCGAATCAGTTCCAGGATTTTTACTGCAGGGCAGTTAGAGAGGATTCAGGGCCATCTTTAGTTTGACTGTTCAGACAGGCAGCTCATGTTTCTGACTGCAGGCTGGGCAGTCACACCCCCTGGTAATGTTGCCTTCACAGCCTTTACAGAGGTGGTACTAGAGGCTCTGCACGGATCCTGAGTCAGGGGGCAAAGTCACTTTGGTGATTGGTAGTGAACAACCAAACTACACTGTGTATAGTAGAATAATTTCTTTGAATTATTTGCATGAATTTAAAGAATTCAAACTTAAACTTCAACATTTATTGTTTGTTTTTTTTGCTCCGCTGATGCAAAAGAGTGTCATTATTCAACAATATGAATCAATCTGGGAAAAACAGGTTATGATCATAGTAATGATATCTTTCCATTAATCATCTGATAAAGTGATCTCAGAGTTTTCTATTTTTTATGCAACACATTAGCGTTATGCTTTTTTAATATAGGTTAAAGGGCTTACCACAGTTGGCCACATTTTTCTTTTATCAGCACATTTTCCAGCCCACTCAAATACAGAATTGTGTCATTGATATCTTAATTTGTTTTAAACCTTTAAAATGCACCTTTTATTTACAAATGCTTTTTGGAAAACACACACAGCTCTAATTAGTGCAGCGCTCTCAGCAGGAGGTCTTGTTTTGCTCTTATCCAGAACTCACTGCCAACACCTGAACCCTTTTTCTTTTCTCATGACTTGGCTATTATTTTACTTTAGGTGCTTAAAGCAAATGTTTCACTACCGCACGGATCAAACCTGTGAGCCAAAGCATTTGGCATTTTTCCCATGGGCCTTTGACTTTTCTCAGCTGAGTTGGAAATAGTACAAAACATTGATGACAGCTCCTGCAGAACGATCATCCAAACAGGTGAAATACCTCAGTAATATCACGATGAACTGCAGCCTTTCGTTTTACGGAAAAATGTTTAACTTCACTGTTTCTACACAATTAAAACACAACGTGGCAGAAGACAGAAGCCTCAGATCTGGCAAGGCTGCTGATTGTCTGTGGATGACATCACCAGTGAGATAATGGCCTGGCGACTGCCTGCAACAAAATTATGTCCCTGTCAAGGATTTCAACCATACATAAAAACCCAGATACAAGTCTCTTTTATACTTGATTAAATCACACTTATCTACAATTAGAAAGTCTGTTTCTGCTCATACAGAAAGGGTCATTTTGAAAGTTAAGGATCATCATTTTGTCTTCTGGCACTAGAGTATATGAGCTAAGATGAGTTAAATAAGATCCAAGCTGCTCGAGGTGTTATTTGGTTTCTGCAGAGACATCAAGAAATCCCACAAAGGTCCTGCTGCTTGTATTACAGACAAAGTACTAATACCTGGAAACTGCAAAATGAGGCAGAGAATATAAAATGATTTTATCTTGGTGCAGTCATCTGGACCAATTGCTTCCTCACTTGTATAAATATTTAAGGGGATGAGCATTAATCCTGAGCCTGCAACTATTTTAGGAGAGTAGAGCAGAGCAACCGTGTGGCCACTGGATGATATGAAGTTGTAGAGTGGCAGAGGGCATCTGTAATGCATAAGGTGGGGTTTGCCTACAAGACTGTGTGGTATAAATGCAACTAGACAAGTGAAGTCATGTCTGGAAGCTGGGGATCTTCGCTCTCCGGTGTAACTTCACATGATGGCACACAGTTTGCACTCTTTGATACCGAATGCAATACTCTGAGGACTGATGTGGCCCAGTGAACAATATGCAGGGGGGTTGTTTATCTCCATGCGGTGTCCAGGCTGCACCAGCAAGCATGGCTGTAAAAGGAAACACGACAGCTGCTTCGTGGCAGGTAATACTCTGATTTAAGGACAAAGGAGAATTTTAAATGCCACGCATTTATGACCGAGTGTGGCATTTAAAGGCCTCAATGGCACAAAATGTGAACATTAAAACTTGAACAACCAGCCAATTATGAAGGATTTCTGACACCATATGAGACTTCAATAGTGTTCCACTACAGTGTCACACAATCAAAGCAATCATCTGCTTTTTTTTCTTTTAAGTAAAATGGTATTTGAAGAAAAGATGGGCTTGTATCATCTGTGTTTGATGATTAATCACGGAGGTCAACATGAATAAATCCTCAGAGGAAAGGGGCCTACTTTTGTTTCATATTCAAATGGTTCAGAGGGTGTATCGTCTGCTGCATGTGACAGCTTTCCCCCGGATGGTTTTTTAAAAGTGATACAAACAGAGAGTGTCAAATCGGGCTTTATTGATCACAGGAGATGAGTGGCTTTGAAAAACAGAACGGCAGGTGGAGAAAGCGAAAGCAGTGCCTCAAGCTTACCGGCACTCCAACAGCCTCCTCCACCAGAAGAGGTGGAGGAGGTACCGAGACCCAGACAGTAACGCTGGTCGGGCGGAATAAATGCTGCGTCACGTCGTAGCTACTGGTGGACTGTGTCCCTGTCCACAGCAATCAAAAGTCAAAGAGCTTTGGGTGAGGCTATTCTTGGTACCACACCAGCTGTGACGTCAGCTTTACGCGTTGGAGGCCATTTAACAGCGCCGCGCGGCTCGTTTGGGCCTGCGGGTAAGTCTCTTGTGCTTTTTTTTTTGGAGCAGAGAGCAGAATGGGTGAAAGGTGAGAGGAGGACTTTGCTCTGAGTTGAGCTTGGGCGCGGCGAGGCCTGCGTGGGGTCTCGGTGAGAGTGATGGGTCTCTCCATCTGCCATTATTCTCTCACAGAACTAATTACAAGGTGATGGACAGCAGACTAATCACCAGGGCCACCAGCGGTTTTAAATCAGCCTCTCAGTGGTGTCGCGCCTGGTGTGATGCAGAGTGACGGGAGACAGTGAGGGACAGAGCGACCGACATGAGTCCAGAGGAGATTCGTCTTTATTTGATTTCCTCCGCTTGTCCTCTGTGGCTTTCAAACAGGAACAGAACCCCTTTTTTATTGCTTGCTGTTTCTCTGTCCTCTCTTGCGTGGGTCTGGTTTTGCCTTATTCTGCTTTTCTTTTTGTCTTCAGTGCTAATGGGCTTATTTTTGGGGGTTTATTTTTGTGGTGTCTGTCTTTTTTCAGATATGATGCCTCGGGAACCAGGTGGGGCTCCTGAGAATGTGTTAACATTTTGGCTTTAGAGATGTTTACACATTTTTATGGGAGTCTTTTGTTCCATATTTCCCGATGGTGGAAGTTTTGTATTCCTGCTCTTTCTTTCGTTTTTTTATGTATCAGGTTCTTCAGACAGAGAACGACATTACACTCGTGGCTCAGATATTAAAACATTGCTGCCTCAGCTTACTCACTTGTCCCTGCAGACACACTAAGTCCCTCATTAAGACAAATCTGACTTGTTTGCACCACTTGTTTTCTTTGCGTAGCCTCATCATCCAGCTTCTCAAATCTCTTGCGTATTCAGACAGAAAACGCTGCAGATCTTCTGCATCTTCGGAGGAAAGCAAAATACCGTGTTGATGTCTTGCGGTGATTAACATCATGAAAGGGATTAAGTTCAGGTTCAGTTCAGCAGCCCTGCAGCGGGCATGCGTTCAGATCCTGCATCTTCTGCATATTAGTCGTCTGCTCACTATAGTCAGGGTCTCAAATTGCTGCATCTTTTAGTTTTTCGGCTCACAGTTAATCGCCTCGTTTTGTCGAATAAATGCCTGAAACGTGTCTGTGTTCAGGCTCAAAGTTGTACCAAATGGGTTCAGTTTGTAAACCTGACAGGAAAACCGTGTTATCTAACTAAGGTCACATGTAAACGGAAGAACAGAGGGAATCAGTGAGTAAAACAAAGCAAATCAGCGAATTGCCAAGAAGAGGGAGTTCAAAAGAAAAGCATCAATGTCACAAACTACAATGCTCTGCGTCTGTGATCAGACCGCTTGCTGGGATATTATTCCTTGCTCATCACACTTTTTCCAGATTTTTACCCTCAAAATGTTATCAGTCTTAAAAGATCTGAGACGTGATTTATCTCTGGCTGCCTGTAGGGGCATTCATTTAAAGGACACTCCTTTGGGACACGTTTAACATTATGAACAAAACATCTTTAAGGTCATATAGGTTAGAGGATTTGTCAAAGAGAAGCTTAATGTGCAGTTAAAACAGATATTCTTATCTTGTACCCGGCTCAACCAAGAAATACATCTTCGTTATTTGTATATGTGTCTTCTCAAGCTGACAAGTAGTAAAACAAATTCCAGCCCCCCTAATCTAAAACACAAAGTAGAGGAAATTCTTTGTTGCTGACATTTCCTTTATATGTTTTATCTCTTGGTAAATATTTGACAACCTCTATCCTGTATTAATGAGAGATGCTGCCCAGTCACGGCACCTGCTGCCAAATGTCTCTCCTGATACAGGAGACGTTCGTGGGGGCACGTTGGCTCCAGTGATATTTCTCTGCCGTTATTATCAGGTCTGTGCCTGTCTCTGCCCAGCCTTCTCTGATCGCCCCATCATTATCACAACCTTAATGCATCTCACCACACTCCACATTTCCTCTGGCGTTCCATCTATCGGCCTAATGGGCCGGCAGGGTGCGGCCGGCCAGTCATCCGCGAGCATTTTGTGCATTTTTTTCCCGGTCACAAATCATTTTTACCATTTTTATGTTAAGTTATCTGCTTCTGAGTGTGTTCGACTCATTATAAAGTACGAATAATCCCCTAACCCTTGTTCACACTGACACGTTTTAACCCGTGTTACTTATGTTTTGATGTATATGTAGTAGGCCTGTGTGTGTTTCAGTGTAGAAGCGTTTCAGTGCCGGTGAACTCTAACTGCGTCAGCCATTAAGCCATTATGGACTGTAACTGAATCCTCTGAAAGCTCAGCTCCTATTCGCGGCTGGAGGGAGATGATGGATGACCGGGCGTGGATGAGAGTAGTCATGTTGTAGCTGGGTGGTTGTAAAAACAAATAAAGGAGTAGATTATATGGAGAGGTGTGCTGAGGAGGTACGGGGCATGTGAGGTGAGTCCTGCCAGGCCAGACAGATTCTCAACCGCCAGAGAAGGGAAACAGCTTCGACCTTTTGGCTCTGCTCTGGGCTGACTCATGAACTGCACTGAAAATGGGAGGACTGTCAGGCTTGTTTTATTCCATCTTTTAGTAAAATATGTACGTATACTAGTATTTTTGGGAAGTGCGTGCATTTAACTAATTATGCCATATATGATGAATTTCAAATGTTATTTCCAAACTCTTACACAGAAGGATAACAGCCATAGATCAACAGATTCTCTGTGTTTATGAAAAGAAAAGAAGTTATAAATTTATCATATCATTTTCATTACACCCTCATTAGCTTCTCACAGTTACTGTCCAGGTCAAGGCACTTACCTTTATAATTAACTCTGATTCCTAAAAGCCAGTGAGCGCCCTCAAGTAGCTGCGTAGGTGAGAAAACTTCAGCACTTTCCATTGTGCCCATGAAACAGGTAAAGGCTTAGCGAGGGTTTCCAATTCTGGTCCGCAAGGGCCGCTGTCCTACAGATTTTAGACGATTTAATAGATTCTAGATTTTCATCACACCTGATTCAGATGGAAAAGATCTCTTCAAAACATCAGGTGTGTGGAAGCAGGTGAAACCTGCACGATAGCAGATAGCTCACATTTGACACCTGTGCTCTAAGTAAAAGCTTCTTTTGTTGGAAGTTTTCTGATTGCGAAACTGTAGGAAAAAGGTCCAATTTAGGAAGATGTCTGGAAGACAGAGAAAACTTTTCCAATCTTCTGCTGGCAGGATTATTTTTTGAAGACTGCAGAATCAGAGTCTTTCTTCTTTTTCAGAAGAGCTCCGGCTCGGGGATGGTTCCTACTGTGCCTTCATGATTACAATTTAAACTGTCACCAGAAGAAAAAGCTCTGAAAAGTCCAGCAGAGTATTCTTTTCATACAGCACAAAGATGTGCTTGAAGAGAAAAAAGGAGTGAACAGGATCGATAATGCTTTGGGCTTATGTTGCAGTCACTGGCACGGGGAACATCTCAGAAGCAGGAGGGGAGAAGAGATTAAGTTACACACTAACAAATTCTGGAGGCAACCACTAAAATGTCTGTTTAAAAAAAAAAAGCAGAAGATGGGATATGGATGGCTTCTATAACACTATAATTACACACGTCACACCCCTAAACAAATAATGGACTAGAGAGGCCAGAGGCCAAAGGCTTTCCATGTTTCCCATCAACAATCATCATCAAGTATCTGCAAATACACTATATTGCCAAAAGTATTTGCTCACCTGCCTTGACTCACATATGAGCTTAAGTGACATCCCGTTCCTAATCCATAGGGTTCAATATGACGTCGGTCCACCCTTTGCAGCTAGAACAGCTTCAACTCTTCTGGGAAGGCTGTCCACAAGGTTTAGGAGTGTGTTTATGGGAATTTTTGACCATTCTTCCAGAAGCGCATTTGTGAGGTCGCACACTGATGTTGGACGAGAAGGCCTGGCTCTCAGTCTCCGCTCTAATTCATCCCAAAGGTGTTCTATCGGGTTGAGGTCAGGACTCTGTGCAGGCCAGTCAAGTTCATCCACACCAGACTCTGTCATCCATGTCTTTATGGACCTTGCTTTGTGCACTGGTGCACAGTCATGTTGGAAGAGGAAGGGGCCAGCTCCAAACTGTTCCCACAAAGTTGGGAGCATGGAATTGTCCAAAATGTCTTGGTATGCTGAAGCATTCAGAGTTCCTTTCACTGGAACTAAGGGGCCAAGCCCAGCTCCTGAAAAACAACCCCACACCATAATCCCCCCTCCACCAAACTTTACACTTGGCACAATGCAGTCAGACAAGTACCGTTCTCCTGGCAACCGCCAAACCCAGACCCGTCCATCAGATTGCCAGATGGAGAAGCGCGATTCGTCACTCCAGAGAACGCGTCTCCACTGCTCTAGAGTCCAGTGGCGGCGTGCTTTACACCACCGCATCCGACGCTTTGCATTGCACTTGGTGATGTATGGCTTGGATGCAGCTGCTCGACCATGGAAACCCATTCCATGAAGCTCTCTGCGCACTGTTCTTGAGCTAATCTGAAGGCCACATGAAGTTTGGAGGTCTGTAGTGATTGACTCTGCAGAAAGTTGGCGACCTCTTCGCACTATGCGCGTCAGCATCCGCTGACCCCGCTCCGTCAGTTTACGTGGCCTACCACTTCGTGGCTGAGTTGCTGTCGTTCCCAAACACTTCCATTTTCTTATAATACAGCTGACAGTTGACTGTGGAATATTTAGGAGCGAGGAAATTTCACGACTGGATTTGTTGCACAGGTGGCATCCTATCACAGTTCCACGCTGGAATTCACTGAGCTCCTGAGAGCGACCCATTCTTTCACAAATGTTTGTAAAAACAGTCTGCATGCCTAGGTGCTTGAATTTATACACCTGTGGCCATGGAAGTGATTGGAACACCTGATTCCGATAATTTGGATGGGTGAGCAAATACTTTTGGCAATATAGTGTATACCTCAAAACATCCCCAAAAATGTTTAGAAGAAGATAGATTGAAGAATACCCCTCAAATAAACAACTCAAAGACTTTTTTATTCAGTTTCTGAAACAACTGCAAAACAAAACCATAATTCTGAAAAAAAAGAATGCATTCATCATATGATTTGTTTTGAGGTTAACTCTAGATGAGCCACATTTTCTTTGTTTTTATATTAACCATAAATTAGGGAGGATTATAAAAGAAAAATTATTGAAAAGAGTGAATATCTTTTTAGGAAATTGAAAATACTTAAGACAGATTTATTTGGATTTATGTTATATAGTATATTAAATAGAGTTAAGGCATTTGACAATTCACATTCATTTGACAAAAACAGTAAATTACAAAAAACACATTGATTGTTATTGAATTTGGCCGTCCCTTGATGTCCGTGATTAAATATTTAGTGTTTTGCCGCTGGGTTGTTGACGGCCAAGGCCATTGTGTGTCTCTGAGCTCCATTAGTCCTGTTCATTTGATAAAACACTGAGGCTGCGGACATTCCTCACCCCGCATTGGCTTTTTGTCTAAACCCATGCTCCCACCTCACGCTCACTGAAGAAACAGAAAGAGGACGGTGGCCTCTAACTGCTTTTAAGACGTTCTCCTTACCCTCTAGCTCCCACAGGTGCCACCTCTCCTCCACTTTAGCCCTGGCCTCCCACACTAACACCTCCTCATCCCTGCCTCTCACTCCTGACTCACCCTGCCTCCCAGTTCCTGACTCATGTTATTCTCAGAAAATGTCTGTCAAGAGCCTAGTCGGAGGAAAGCTGGGGGATGGGAAGGTTAAATGGGAGTTTGAGGGTAGGATGACAGTATAAAGGGGATAGAGGAAAATTGTTTCTGATGTATAGTCAGATAGGCAAACTAGCAGAGAAAGAGGGCATGATGGAGAGTAAAAGGGTGGACGTAAGAGGTTGTGTGGTTGTGATCAGCAGAGGAACAAAGAGTGATCAGATATCTGAGCCATCAGCAGGCATTTAAAAGCTCTGGCGGACTAAAAGCCGTAAGTGCATGTGTGTAATCTTCTTTTTGTGCCTTGAGTAATGAAGTTATTTGAACCTAAGCTGATCTCAGTGAGAATTGCTGCATTGATGTGTGAGATTGACGACTAAAACACAAAGACAAATCCTGTTTCCAGAGCGTTGTCTTGTTCGTTGGTGTTTTCAGCTATTCAAAATCCCCCCCTCTTCTTTGTTCTGCCGCGGTCCAAACGAAAGACAATCAGCTTCCTCGCTGCTCTCCATCATTATGCAGCCACGGTTTTGCCCCATTTCTCCGTTTTGCATGACAAGTTCAACGCCGGCGTCGAGAGACACCACGCTCCTGCCGAAGGGCTCAAACTGCTTGCACGAGTTTTTGTCTTTTCCATGCACTGTGAGACATTAGAAAGGGCTATTTATAGTCCTCTCACTGCCACCCCGAGGATGTACTGTGGAGGCTAAATTTCACCGTGGCTCTATTTAAAGGCACAGAAAATATCGCCGTCTTTGTTCTTCACTATGGAACCAACTTGCCGTTTAAACTTCATTCAACAGACCTCAAAGCACCTGCACACACGGAATGTGGCGAATTATTCTGAATCGTTATGTTTTGTTCTGTCTTTTCTTCCTTTTTAAATATTCACAATTCACTTTCTTGGTCTTGCAGCTTGTCTCTTACAGTCGGAGTTGGTAAACTACGAGAGAGTGAAGGAGTACTGCCTGAAGGTGCTGAGCCACCAGAGGGACCACTTTAAGGCCATGTACCGAGCCGGCATCGCCTTCTATCACCTGGGTGACTACGAATGTGCGCTACGCTACCTGCGGGACGCAAAGAACCGTGAACCCACAGGTACGAAGAGGCGGATGCTTCCGACTTTTGCAGCACTTGTCAGGACTTGCTTTTTAAAAACTTTTTTGAAAAATATGACACTGACTTGAACCAAACATGAAAAATCACATAAAAAAGTTAACAATTGTACGTTTTTGTAGAGTTCCTGCATTGTTACAACCTCGGCCACATGTGCCTTTGTTGGTGGATTCACTCCTTTAACATCGGAGCAATCTTGTCAAAAATCATACCACCAACATTCAGCTTTAAGTGAGAGACGTAAACAAACAGGACAGATCTTACAGCTAGATTAATGCAATACCACTGAAATCCTAGATATGAGAAATGCAATAACGTTGTGCTCCTCATTGAGCTCACTGATTAATAAGAGGAGCTCTGGCAGTAACTGCAGTCTGTAAGATCAAAGAGAATGTGTAATACATGCATGTTTTGAATACATTGAAATCTCCATTTACTCACTAAATCAATTGATAAAGTATTCTTGTACCTATTTTTCTCACAATACATGTGCTGCTTTACATTTGGATTTTTGTATTACATCATCCATTGGCTGGTTTAAAGTGCTAAAGACAATTTCTGACAGTCAACAGATGAAATACATCTGACATTTTCCATAATGGAGTCTTGAGTGAAGCTGAAACTGCTCTGCACTAACAGCATGACCACAGCGTGACTGCTTCGAATGAATCCGTCTCTCTCTGCCCGTCGAGCCTCACGTTTCCCCTCTCTGTCGCAGACACCAACGTGCTGCGGTACATCCAGCTCACGGAGATGAAGATGAGCAAGAGCGGGCAGCGGGATCGAGAGAGCGGCAAGGAGACGCTGGGCTAACACCTTACCCTTACAAACTCCTGACCCCCTCCCACGTTTCACCCCATGACGACCCTCCCTCC
Source organism: Menidia beryllina (assembly GCA_013363375.1). Classification (NCBI taxonomy): domain Eukaryota; kingdom Metazoa; phylum Chordata; class Actinopteri; order Atheriniformes; family Atherinopsidae; genus Menidia; species Menidia beryllina. Next base: position 1,119,758 of record JABUIW010000216.1, read on the forward strand.
CTCCGCCTCCTCTCCACCTCTGTTGACATCCGACAGCAGCACAGACAGAAGAGACCCAGTCATCCACCTGGTGGCGCACAAACGGGACACATATCAAGCGCTGTCTGCTTCCTCCTCTTCCTCTTCTCCGCCGTTTCTCCCTCAGGTGCTGTGGTTCCTCCCCCTAGACGCAGTCAGCAATCTAACATGAAGAAAATCGACAAAAAACAGAGAAGAAGCTGTATTATACTCATAGAAACTGTCATTGTGGTGGAGTGAAAAGGGGAGCTTTGAGACATACATACGAACAACAGACATTGGCGTGGTTTAGTACATATTTTAAGAGCATAAGATGCTTTGTGTTTTGGCAATCTTTTCTCTCTGCCTTCTTTCTGTCTTGTATGAGAACCCTTGAGGAGAATTTTGGGGGTTGGGAAGCCTGACCACACCGGCAGGAGGGCAGGGGTGTGCGCGCACGTGCGGGCAGTTTGAAGCATAAGCAAAGGATAGTGCGGGGCATGTGTGAGACACATATCGAGACCACAGCCCAATTTGATTGTACATCCTGACCCAGTGGGGCTCACCTGGGTCCCCCTTACCAAGATTGTGGGACCGACCACCAGGAGAAAAAGCCTGCCTCCTTTCTTAAACTATCACTTCTCTGTCCTGGATGCCATGTGTCTCGGTTTCTAGACTGTTTTTTCAATTTAAGGGCTAATTCAAGAGTTTGTAATCCTTCATTAGGGTTTATAATTTGCTGTTATACTCAGCAGGAAGTAATTAATCATTTGAGATAAGTCCATAGCAAGTGTGTGCACAGCAGAGAGACACAATTCCCCATTGGCTCTTGCTGTTTTCAGCTGTGCTATTGCAGTTACTGGTGTGTCTTGAATCTGTTGTCTGAAGCCCCACTTTGGTTATGTGTTACGTTAATGTTCTTGAGAATGTGGAGGCCTCTCCCTCCCTCCCACTGACCCCTCGTTTCTCCCATTAATGATGTCACAACGGAAAACAGCCAATCACAACTGCTATTGGCTGTATGGAGATGTGCTCATACGTTTCCCAGTGAGAAACACGTTGTTTGTGCTGAAGCTTCCCAGACTTCGCGAAGACACCAAGGAGACTCTGGGCAGCGTTAGCGCAGGGAAAACAATCGCACACACACAAATACACAGCTGTCCCAACAGTCTGAACCTCGGTTTTGAAACACTCAGCTTTACAGAACATCGACTACGGTGAGCCATTTGAGATTTCTCCTGCTACGTTATGGTATGTCAACAGATATGACATCTATTGACAAAACTGTAAAGATTGTTCCCAACACACAGCTGTAAGAACACACATCAGACCATCAGCATCGGTTGCCACCGGCGATGGCTCGTGCTCACTCATTTCCATCTGTCAAACGCCGCCGCTGCTTCTCTCGTGACGTGCATAGCTGAATCATTGATAATGCGAATATTGCTTTTCTATTAGCTTTGCCACTGGTTTGAATCTGCCTGCCCTGTCCTGCAGAGGGCTGGATCGATAACTTCTGGAAGCATGACCTAAATTTCCCTCGTCTCTGATGCCATGAAACCCAGTTTCTTAATCCTCCTGCATGAAACGTGTGGCTCCAGAGAGTTATTTCAGATGTATGGGATAAGGATTATAACTGCTCTGTTGCTTTTTCTTATGGCATGCTGCCACTACAGTTTGTTCTCATGCCTCTATTTTGGCTGGTATGTCCTTTATCAAAGCAGAGGCTGAAGACAGGCTCTGATCACAGCAGAGAAGAGAGGTAATCGAGTCACTTTGATACACCTCCTGCTAAGTTGAATGAGATATCTACTGCCTAAAGAATTCAAAAAGAGGAAGTCAGAGAAAGAAATCAAAATAAGAGAAAGAAGTTTGGGGAATATGTTCCCTCCCATTCTACGTCACTGACCTGTTATGACGTGGAAAACAGGGGCCTAAGTGTGTCAGTGGCACTCTGGAGAGATGGCACCATGGGTTGGAGAGACCTGCATGATACATGGAGGCTCCGGTGGAGGTAGAAGTAGGCCACCACCAGCCCCAGTGAAGCTGCTGCAGCTCCGCCGGGTTAGAGGAGATGCAAGAGAGTTTACAGTAGTCCTGTGACACGACTCGGTTGAAAAAACGTGAACACACGGGTAGACAACCAAAACTGACTTCTTAGTATCTTCAGAGTAGCCAGCTGCTGTAACTGGCAGACTAAGGATGGTTTTGATTGACAGCGGCACTTACAGAAACAGGTTTTCTCAAATGTAAACAGTTTTTAGGAATAATATTTCAATATCAGACACAGTTTAAGACGCTTACACCTGTCTAAATAAAAGATTTCAATTAGTTTCAACCCTATCAAATCAAAGTCTTCACATTGAAATGTTTGCAATCTCTGTTTGAGGAGGATTACAAAGACAAAAGACAAAGAGGTTTAGAGCCTCCTTTGGGGAATCCCTTAATTTGATGTTGTTAATCTAATAACAGCATAGATCTAATATTTCTGTGAATTCTATCAGACTTTATGTCTAATGCCACAGACTCTCCCGGAGAAGCTGCCAAAACATTGATCTGAACAGATTTTACACCAGGCTTGAAACTATGTAAAAAGTTGAACACGTCGACTATCTCGGTGGTCAGTTATTGCAAACAGCAAAACATCTGTGTGCTTTGGCGCTCTTTGTACTCTTTCTGCATCTCCTCGTTTCCCACCGGAGCTAAAACAACAACAGGGAGCAGCGCCTGCCGGCTCGGCTGAGTCTTATCACCCGTGGGCCCCTCGAGGATAGGTGTCTGCCTCCGTGGTGCTCTCTCCATGGCACCGGTTTGCCATCATGTTTTTTGTCCGACCGTGCTAAGTCATTCTAGTTCATCGTGTACTGCGACCGTCTAGAAATATGGAGCTGCACATTAAGCAGGTTTGTTTCCATCTGATGGGGTTCCTTGATTAACAACCAAGCAGACTCCTGAGGTTTTATTGCAGCCATAATCCAACAACATGCTCTTTGTGCAAATAGAGACACGAACACCCGATCTCTTCATTAGTGTAGCTTTGAAAACAGACAACAAGCACAACAAAAAAGAAAAGTACAGTAAAGCTACTGGCTGTGGTATTGATTGATTCTGTTTCTTTGCTATTTTTCTTTCAAGTCATTTAAAGGTAAATGTTTGTCAAATGTCAGAGTAGTTTTTGTGAAGATATGATACAAATGTACAAAAAAACAACAAAAATGGAAAGTTCTATGGTTGTGAAAAGCTTTACTATATTGAATAACTCACAACAGAAAAGAAAAAGCAAGAGACAGAAAAGAGAATATTACTACGGCTCCTCCACAGAGCTGCTTTGTGACTGTGTCCGTATTTGTTGGTCTTTCTGTTGATGTCCCTCTTGTCGGGGGGATCCAGAAGTGGCTCAGAGTGTGTGAGAAGCCTTTCGACGCCCCATCTAAACGAAGATCCACAGGAAACACAGGAGTGGATGAAAAGTGGCCATCGGCACGCCTCCGTCCTGTTTGTTTCTGTGCTGACACAGAGGACATATACCTGGGGACATCAAGGATTAGACTGTGTTTTTGTTCTGGCATCGCTCCCACGAGGCCTTTTCCATGCCACAGCCAAACATCCGACAGGCCTCCATCTCTGGTTTTCCTGAACTGCTAGCCTGGGAATGCACTATTGATTGGTAAAATGAAGATTATGAATAAAGTTTGAAGCAAAGAGGAATAATTCTACTGTGTTTTTGAGTCAAAGTGTCACTTCGCTCACTCTCTCCATCAAAGTGTCTGTCATGGGTTTACACTTCCTACATCCCACCAATTTATCTCAATTTAGACGTGTCATGATTGGGATGCCAGCCAGTGGAAATAAGGGATACGGTTGACTAATGTCAACTCTCAGCTATAAGGAGAACTTAACACTCCGGTTATGGACCCGGCCTCGATCTCAGCGCATGTTCAGTGGGCCGTTAGAGTGTTCTTTTTGGGTAGACATCGATAACAGTATTATTACATTTGAGTGATCGCAATGGGAGCTAAATGCAAATCACCTCAGACTCATAGTTTTCATGAAGAGGGCAAATTAACTTTTTGAGACAGGCAGTGAAGCAGTTCCACAGAAATGTTTTTGAATTTGCAAAATGTCTTTGAAGGACGATGGGTAATGCTCCTTGAGAGTCTAACATTTAACAGAATGGTGAAATGCCCCTTGAATCAGTTTAATCTTCGCTTTAGCACGTTCTCAGGCGCTGTACGCTTAACATTTTGAGATCCTCCTTTACTACAAATTTGTTCATTAAGATGCTGATGATCTCATGATTTAGATTCCTCAGTGGCTTAATGGTCTGATAAAAAGATTCAGCAAAAGATGAAGAGAAACCTTCTGTCGATCCGAGGACTCACCAACTGGTGGGCAATCTGGTAAGCTGTGCACTTCAGAAGAGAACAGAAACACACTCACATATGATTGTACGTCTTTGTCTGTTGCCACATCTTTTTCCGCGTTTTCATCCACTCTGAACAGTAATATCTCAACAATTTGTTGCCCCTTCAGTGGTAAAATATTCTATTTCAGAATCAAAACAGAGGAAGAGGAGAAACTCCAAAGAGAAAAGCAGACATTGAGACAACAGGAAGAACAGAGAATGTAAGCAATCGAGGTAGTCAGGAAAAAGAGCATTAGGAGGAAAAAACAGACAAAGAAAGCACTTGTGTGAACAGGCCTCATATCCTCATGCTGCTGGGTCCTTTCTACTGGCTGTTTATCACCTCTCTTTCACACAGACCATATTTTCATCCATTTTTCCCTTCTTTGTGTGTGTGTGTGTGTTGTTGCTTTTAATAGCATCGCCATGGAAGTGAAGAGGGGTTGCTAGGTAACTGGCCGGCGTCTGAATCAGTGTTTCATTGCCGGTAACACTGACAGACACAGCAATGAAGAGTGTGAGGGTGTGTGTCTCTGCAACATCTGCACACACACTGGAACTATGTGGATGTGTCTTTATATTTTGAGGTTGGCATTGCTGGGAAAACATTTTCAGTTTATTTGCCGTTTCAGTTTTTTCTTAATCTAATGTGTCAGATTAAAACCTGGACTTCGTGTACCTCCAGAAGGCTTTTTGGCAGCTGCAGTGTCAGGAAGAGACTACGGGAATGCATGACGTGGAGCAAAACAGCAGAGAAATGACATCATTGGCCACAATGGGGACACCTAGAGGACTTTATGTGTAACTGCAGGCGCCTTTGTCTACTGAGCGGTAGAAAAAACATTCAGGATCTCTCCTGGTAAAAAACAAACAAGAACATTGAAAGCAGTGTGAAAGCAAAAATATTGTTGTTTTTTTATGTGTTGGACAATTATACGGTAAACGTTTTAAAAATGACCCAGACAACAGGGGAGTTTCACTGACAATGTGTGCATCATATCAATCAATTTTTAAAGGTTTTATATTGAGTTTTCATTTGAATTTCTGTTTTATTATTCTTTGGAGTGTTTTATTTTAGCAGTTTCTATTCAGGAGATTTATTTTCTTTACTTTCTGTCATTAATGATATATAAAATGACTACAGAAAAAGTCAAAAATCTGTGTGAGAACACAAACCCTTTGCAAGGTGAAATGACTTAATCAATCATCATAAAAACAGTTTTACGGAAAATTATGGTTTTTGTTGTTATTTTTCATTGAAAGTGTGTTTAAACAGTTTTGGTTTATCATAACAATCTTTCCATCATAGAAATGCAACCTAAGCTTCTTCCACGTGAAACTTGAAGAAAATACAAAAATAAGGTGATAGTAGAAAATAAAACTATATATAAATAATTAATAAAGACTTCTGTTTTTATTGTGAGTGATTGAGTTTGGCCACATTTGATTAACACGTTTAAAAAAACTAACAAAGTTTCAGTGTCTTGTTGAAAGTGAATAAAGTGATAAAGGTAAAACACTGTATGTGGCATCAGGACCTCGTTTCATGTTATGGCAGGTTAATCCTAGGGCCCTTCATGTTTATCTAATCACACATGGAGAGGCTAACACCCTTCATCTGATTAACACTGGAATCAAATATCGTGGGTGAGGCATACTGGTAAAAAAGTAGGTCCATCTTAACAAACTAAAACAGAAATGCAAATATTCAAATATTCATGTGCAGCTTGTTTCAGAGCTCAAAGCAGGACTGTTATGTCAAAGACAAAACCAGATGTAATGACATATGAGCCTCTTTCTTTTCTTTGTTTTTTATTCACCTCTCGTTCATCACATTTCACACAGATTCCAGTGAACCCCCACGTCACAGAGTGAGACTGTGACATGTGACAACGTGGATGTCTTGGTACGCATTTTCCCAGGTTTTCCTTGGTTTTTCCTATTATATTAACAAATATATACAGATATCCCAGGAAGAGCATCAAAATGATAATTATTCCTTTCCCACAATAACAATAAATTCAATAAATAGTCAGTGTTCTTAGCCGCACAAGGGGAATGAGTTCAGGCTCACTCCTCAGCCAATGGGATTGTCACCATCCCATACAGATAAAAACAAACTCACATATGCTCAAATCCACGTTCACGCACACACACACATGCAGCTAAAGAAATCTGCACAGTCAAGCAAATATCATCTGCAGCCACTGAGCTGTCCACACCTGGAGGGGAAAGTCGATTTGTCGACGGCGACTTCTGAGTCCAGAGAGAGACCAGCCGCCCGCACGCCGTCGCTCCTGAAGCGCCACTGACGTTTCAGACAGCGGGTCAGAGGAGATGAAATTTCAGAATGTGTGAACATGAGGTTAATGTTGAGATCAGGTAGCCTGTTACCTAGTCTGCGTGCCTGTCAGTGGAATGAGTGTGATGCGTGCAATGTGCTACCGACTGCTAGAGGAATGTTTTCATTTCAGAGAGACGAAGCGATGGGAGCGTGTGTAGGAGCCTTGAATAAAACGTAGCTGCATGTAGCACACTGTACAGCAAATCATCTTCAAGTGAAATAACATGCACTGAATGAGCACCAGCACACACAAAATGGACCCAATTTGTTCCTCCACACATATACAGTAATATATAGTATGCACTTTCACACCAAGAGAAACACACCTAGGCCGGAGAACCACCTTTTTGAAAAATAAATAAACGGATTGCAAGCACTGAGGAAATAAATTCTGTTTCTTCTTGAAAAAGGCTGAAGATGTGACCAGTACACCGGTTTTGTCTCCGCTTTGGAGGAGGATGACAAAGACCACCATGCAAAGAGATGACAGGGGGTGGGGGTGAACGCAAAGCAGGTGGAGGGGACTCGATGGAGGAAGTTTGTCCGCTGACAGAGGAGCAAACTGTGCAAAATCGGAGCAATGACACTTTTTTTTTTTAAATCATGGAGACGCTCTTTAAACAACATATGTGATTTTTTTTCCCCCCAGATCTTTTAAGCTAGAGACAGGAGAGTTGCAAGCAGAAAAGTGCAAAGCTACACAGACGGGCAAAAAGCACAAGCAGATGAATTTAAATGACCAGTTAGCAAAGTCAAAAAAGTGGCTTCTTAAGTACTTGAATGGCTTCTTAAGGAAATGTCACCTGGTCTATGCAGCAGGTGGAGATGGGCCCCGATGAGGAAAAGAAGGTTAAAGGAAGGTAAGGTAGGTGAAGGAGCACACTACGAGGCTTTTAAAAGGCCTCTTGGACCCTCAGTGTCGTGCGGGATCAAGAGCACTACCGGGGAACGGTTCACACCTTCTGAGAAGGTGCCTAAAACACGACTAGAGGTGGGATGTTTTTGCTAACGTCATTGAGTGCACTTTGCTCGGCTCAGACATCAGTAGGCGCCCCTTATTCAGCCCAGGCGCCGTATCCCCGGAGCAGGTCTGGATGTCCCCTGTGGTGTTTGCCTGCTGTTTTCACTAGGAGTACTGTTGTCCGCACAGAGTGGCTGGCTGCAGCTGTCCACACAGAGGGACTGTCGGGTCCTGGTTCTGGCCCTCCATGTCCATGTCCATCAGGTTCGGCCGTGCGGCGCTGGCGGTGCTGTCCCCCGAGCCGAGAGGACTGTCGCAGCTGCTGCCCGGGGAAGAGCTCAGGGTCCGGGACAGAGAGCCCAGCTTCCAGGGGTCGGGTCTTATCCGCACCGGGGTGGGCCGCGGTCGGGGGGCAAACTCCAGAGTCTTGGGCCTCTCCAGAGGGCTGATGAGGGGATCCGGGACAGGGATTGGGGGGGCAGGAGCTTTGCGCCGATGGGGCACCGGGAAGATGATGGAGGGGTCCGGGAGGCGAGGGATGTCAAGGGTGTCCGGTGTACCTGAGTAATAGAAGAGTCGTGAGTACAGCTAACATTTCAGACCACAAAATCTACTGTCTGTGTTAAGAAAATAGCACCTTGTTTTTTTTAATAATTTATAAGAGTTTAACGGAGGTAGCCCTCTGAATAAAAGTGGCCTTAAGGGCCTTAAGGTTTTATTTAGTTAATTTTGTCAAACACAGGGTTGTTTGACAAGGTGTGGCTAAATAAAATAGAATATGCAATGTAGAGAAGATGTCTTGTCATAAACAGCAGCGCCCTTTAGCATTCACATTCAGTAATATTTCAAGCATACAAAGTACTAAAAGACAATTAAGCTGCACTCTCCTGTCAAAACTAAAGAACCTCAACTCCATAGATTTGTCTTCACAAAAACCAGTTGGCTCACGGTTGTGTTGCAAAATCGGAGCTTTTCTCCTTGCTTTGGCAAGTAAACGGCCGATAGGAAAGAGCATTCTGCTTCAAAAGAAACAACCTCATGAATGAACTGGCAGCGTACCTTTGCTTGTTGTGACGTGGGGAGCTCCCGGTGGAGGAGGCATGGGCATGCTGCCGTCTGACGGCGTCCTGCGGTGTCCCAGAGTCTGGGCTCTGGGTCGGATGGCTCCGTCTGAAGGGGTGCGTCTGTGTCCTCTGTTCAGAGCCATGGCGGCGGACACGTGGGTGGGCGTGAGCGACTGGTTGGGCTCCTTTTTGAAGCTCTCGGCCCGCAAGTCCAACAACGGGTTGAGGGCCGGCGCCGGAGAGGCCGCTGGCATCTTGACCCCGGTCATGGGGGTCAGGGGGTACTCGTCCGGGTCGGAGGGGAGGAGGGACTTGGTGGAGTTGCAGTCAGACAGAGAGGACAGCGAGAGGAGTGTGACGGAGGGAGAGGGGTCCGTGCAGGGCAGCGCAGAGTCCTGATGTCTGGAGAGGCTCAGGGAGAGGTTTCTGCTTGGAGGAGAGGTGCTACGACGAAAACGGCCCGTGCGCTGGAACAGGCCGTCCTTTTTCTTACGCTGCTCCTCCCTGAGGTCCTGCTCATCCTGAAGCACCTGAGAGCAACGTTAGGCCACATCATCATTAGAATTAACCTTTAAAGTACCTCCATGTTATTCAAAATAAACACAACATAAAGACACACTTAATCCGATATAATAGTTCAGGAAGACTTGGTGGGCGTACTCTGACCAACTGCCTACATTTTTTCATCTGAATTTAATGGAGGAAATTCTGCAAGCATGATTTTCTACATCACTACAATCTACTTCTACACCCTAATTTGCTTGAGACGCACATCTCTAAAGAATAAAAGTGCTGTATGACCACAAAAAAAACCCTGATCCATGCAGATGCAACTGCACTGTAAAGTGGATTTTCAGTCGATACTTGAAATATACCGACTCCCCCATGACTTATTCTGCACTAGCTGCAGCAGAAAACTGGCAGGATTTTTAAAAAAGAGGGACATACTCAATTACAGATTAAAGAGTGACAGGGTGTGTTTGTCCTGTAAGAACTATCTTGCTCTCAGACATGATAACATAATAAAAAAGAAGTAAACATAAACTGTGACAAAATCTACAGAGCAAGAAGAGTAGGCTGTCTAAAGACCAAAAAAAGCCACTGCTCATTAAACCAGGAGTGCAAGTAAGGACAGCAGAGGTAGCATCATCAGTTTTCCACATTTGGCTCTGCTCTCATTTCACAACACAAATGATTTATTTCCCTCCGTGAAGCAAAAACACGGAGACATTCTCAATTATTTGGTTGGCGCAGATGTAGATCATGTAGCTGTGTTAAAGAAATAAAAAAAAACGATTTATAATGAAGTACTTTTGGCTGCACTAACAGACTGGTAGTCTTCTCAGGAATGATCCTACAAGCGTGGCACGCCTGTCCTTTGGAAGCCTCTCCTATTTTTCTTGGCAGAATCAGTAAAGCTCATCCAGGTTGGATGGGGAGTGTCAGTGCGAGCCCACTGTCAGTGTCTCAAAGAGATCCTCCTCTGGTTTTAGGGTGAGGCATCGCAGGGACTTTCTTAGTTTTCCAGAATCTATGCAGCTATGATTTGCTTTTATTTTCCCTCTTTTAAAACCAGCCTGAGATCATCAGCCCTCTGGAAATTAGCTAAGCCATTCAATTTGCTTACATTGAATGCTTATTTTTTTCTCAAAATGTTTTAATTATATCCTTTACATTGACACAAATTTTGTGCCTTGACTCAATCTTGCCTAGCAGATCTACAAACAAGACCCCACACCCCCCAAAATAAAAGTGAAAACATTTTAAAATCTAGAATGCGGTTATCTTGTGCATGAATAATTTATCACTGCCCAATAAAATACAGCAGCTCAGCCAGGATTTGTAGCTGGTTTAAGTTTTAATCCGACCATCATCACGCCGCCTCTTTACTACCTGCAGTTTTCCCAGCTGAAGGAGGTCCTGTCCCAGACCCACAGAGGCCAGCAAAGAGGCGCAACCCAACAGCAGCATGTCGCTCTTTTTCCTCTGACTGCAGCGACGAGTCGAGTCCTGACAACTCCCACCGGTGCCGGGGCCTCCAGGAGCCGTATAGGAGCTCATGCTACCAACAGAGAGCATCGCGTTGGGCCCCAGGCCGCCCCACAGCGGCCCCGAATCCTCCATGACCCCATTGCTGCTGGTTTCTGAGGGCTGTAAAGATCCTGGAGATTCCTCGAACTCGCAGCATTCCTCTGTTATACACAGACAAAAAGGTTGGATTTTGGGTGCAATAACGGTGGACAGATCACAAAAAACGTTTTTTTTAAACGTAAGACTCACCCATCTCATTCAGGCTAGAGAAGCCAGTTGTCATCGGTGCGTGTTTGGGGGACTTGCCAAGATTGGGTGCACTTGAGGAATAAACTTTGCCACCTTCACTCAGTGATTTCAGCCTGGAACCAGAAAAACAACATTAAATTGAGCTGTCATGAAAACAAAATATCACAGAAAATTTGAAAATCATCACTGAAGATGACGCAGACGAATCTGCCATGTGATTCAGGGAAAGTTTATCTGACTGCTTCAATCGGTAGATATGTTTCTACCTATTCAAATATAAGAAAGTGCCAGGTCTCAACAGGCCAAAACCAGGAAAAACGGTTTAGGGAGAGTGAAACATCCCAGTTTAAAGCACATTAAACCGAAGGCTTCCATCGACTACTGTTGAGACATTTCACAGCATGAGCTGAAAAAGACAGGGTACGCACTTTTCCTCCCCACCGACCCGCTCCCTCTGGTGGGTGGAGCTCGGCCCCCAGGTGCGACCTTTCTTCTTGCTAGTTGTCAGGTCTTCCTTCTTACACACAGCGCTGCGGCCCCACGTCTTACTGCCATCGCTCGGCGTCACTGAGGGGCGGTCAACACATTCAGAAAACGGCACACTGAGGGAAGATCCTTTCTCGACTTTGTCGGTGTTTGCACTCACATCTAATGGCTCGCAAGCGGGGGATGACCCCCGGGCTGGCAGGTGGCGTGGTGCTCTCGCTCCCTTGGTTCTTCCTCTTGTCCACACTGGGCGACGCCTGCACTGTGATCTTGTGCTCAAATCCTGTAAAGAGAGAAATGCACAAACATTTGTTCCACTTTTCTGTGGATTCCCCACATACACATATTTGCAAAACTTTAGATTATTTATGTATTTTCAAATGTGTGATACTTGGTCCTAAGCATTGCACTTGTTCTGATAAATTGGGTCAAAATGTTTCCTCGCCGAAGCAAAATATGCAGCCCTAAGCAGTGAGAATATACAACGTTTTTTAATTCCTAAAGGAATTTCATGCCATAGCACAGTATTGAGTTATTATATAAAACATCTGTAACCCTTTTTCCCCAGTTTAAACTGCAGTTCCTGCTTCCACCCACCAGAGGGCAGACTGATGCAGTTGCTGTCTCTTCCCAGCTTCAGCAGTCTGCTCTTCTTAAAGTGGCCTTTCCTCTTCTTGACACTGGGCTTTTCCTGGTACATCTGATGGATGATGATGTTCAGCTCTCGCTCCACTATGTCAAACTCCCTCTCCGCCAGCTCCTGCTCTCTCCTCCTCAGCTGCTCCTCCTGCTCTCTCTGCTCCTCCGCTGCCCGGGCTAGCGCCTCCTCCCAGGACCTCAGCTCCTGCACAAAAGAAAAAAAACGAGGAGGAGAGCTTATTTTCTAGCCACACTTCTTTTAACACTTCGTTCTGCATTAGTCTAGTTGATTGGGGATTTCTAATTAGCAGAAGCTGAGGTGAGATTCTTCCCACTTCAATGTGAAAAGTTCCACCATTTAAAAAAAATCTAAAGCTGGAAAAGAGAAAGATTTTCTAAATGTGTACATTCTTATTTGAGCTATAGACTGCAAAATCCACTTTAAAACCCAAACCTCTGTGACATTTCTCCTCTCTGTGTCTTTCCATTGTTCTAAAACCTGCATTTTCTTGAACTTCTCACCTTCTCTTTGGCCCTGAGCTCATCAAACATCTGCTGGATCTCCAATCTCCAGTCTTCCTGTAAGGAGTGAAAGGACTCCAGAGGCATCTGAAACATGGCCGACTGCTCAATGGCCAGCAGTCGCCTTAAGATGCTGGTGAATGACGGCCTGCTGTGGGGGTTGGGGCTCCAACACTCTGAGAAACAGGAGACAGGAGCAAAAGATGCAAACTGAGGTGTTAGTGCCATGTAGCGTGTGCATAATTTCCTTCATCAGATTAGTTATAGAGACATATAATGTGCAAAAAAGTTCTACAGTAAGATTTTCAAAAAAGGCTAAGCAGTGCGTCATGTAGGAGGAGATCAATAAACCTGATATAATATTTCTGTTGTAAAGAGCCAAAAAGAGGTTTCAAGTAACAGAGCAGAAATTTATCTCCATGAAATACCATGTTCATTTGTAAATTGAAATTAGAAAAAAATTTATGTCAGACCTTTTCAATCAGGTTTCAGTTTCAACGATGGAAAATTTTTGTATTTGTATACTGTAAGTTGTAGGGAACTGACTTGGCCAACTTCCCTGGATCAGAAAAATTGATTTTATGCAATGAATTTATTCGCAGTTCAGTCTTTTAGAGTTTACAGCCTAAAATGGTTCAGGTGTAAGTAAATATTGCTTTTGTTAGGCATGACTAAAACACACATTTATGTTGCCAAATGACTCTGCATGTTCATTCTAATAGAGGAAAATAAATCAAGCTCTTCTGTACAGTGGAGCTCTACAGTACTAAAGGAAAAGCTAATTACTTTTTAGATGTAGACTAAACTTACAGACTTAAGCTGTGAACAGCTAACCAGACGCTGATATGATTTAAACGTATCAAGTTTAAAAAACAAAATCAGGCTGATAGGATACAAGCAGACTGAACTGTGAATTGTTGGTCTGGATCTATTTTTCATGTCTGGCAGACAAGACAACAACGGGAAAAGAGGAAGGGAGCAAGATGGGGACGGCATATGGCGACCATCGAGAGCCAAACCCGATCTGACAGTGTTGTGGAAACATGCTGAACACCTACAACTCACTGCTGAGACACAAACTGATCAGCACTGTCCTCCCAAAGCGAAACCACAAAACGCTCATCCTCTGAAGAAATCACCAACAAAAGCTAAAATAAGACGCTCTGGAACCTTCGTGGGCTAAACAAATAATTTATAAGTAGTAACATTTGTGCTGTAGGTGAGGCTGGAGTGTCTGGATAAAGTCGGAAGGAGATGACAGAGCTGATGACAGGAGTAAACACGGCGTTAAGAGCAGCCAGGAATGACAAGAGGGAGATTAACGGATGAGCGCGGATAAGATGAAGTGGACTGAGGAGGGCAATAGGGAAGGAAGAGGCTTTGGAAGTGGGCAGAGGGGTGGAGGGGGCAAGGAAAGTTTGAGAAACAACTCTCTCTTTTAATGCAAAGCCAAACGAGCAACTTCTCTTTCGGCAGGGAAAAAAACCAGCAGTTTAAAATTTATATGACCTGTGAAAAGGGAGCCTGTTAATACTCCAGTACAGCTAATACATATGGCCTTATCAGAACAGAAAGCACCTCCTTCTACCTTTATGGGTCCAAAGACTTCCCTCACAGGTCCCACTGCTGTCGTTTATCCATTTACTATTTGGAAACAAGTCATTCTGTGTATCTATGGGCCTTGAGGTCCAGTTATTAACCATTTAGGGTGCATAAGTCACAAAAATATCTCAGGAGAGGAATGTACGCCTATCGTGCTCCTATTTTTGAGGAGAAATTTGGCCCTGGAGGGCTTAGATGACAGACACAAGGATGTATTAAAAGAATAACTCCCAGCCACCACAGAGGGCAGGAAGAATGCTTTAAAATTAACAGCTGTGAGTTTTGCAATGTCAGCGATGTGTTTCAGGTCCTTTTGGATAAGTCGTTTACAGCAAAAACCAGAAACACAAACAGAGAGTCTGTGTTTCAAACCATGAACAGAAACAAAATCCATGACTGGGCTTTCACACGTTTTAATTCCCTTGTTTACAACAAGGCTCAGACTTGCTATCTTCTATACTAATTATCACCCTGTCCTCAAGTGGCAGCTGCTTACCTCCAAGTAGTTGAGCGAAAGGTTCAGGGCAGGTTGAGGGGATGGGGAGTGTTAGCTTATTCACGGCGACACCGTAAGCCACCGCCAGAGCGTCGATCTCCCGATAGGGAACCTCTCCAGTCAGCAGCTCCCAGAGCAACACACCGAAGCTGTGAGGAGACATAAAAAAAAAACTTTTTGTTTGTTGCCTTTAAAGAATATCAAACAAAAAAAAATCTTTTTCTAAGTCACTTTGGATAAAAGCATCTGCTAAATGCATAAATGTAAAAACTGGCCCTCAGAAAAATCCTAACAGCTGTTTTTAGTGGCCACCAAAGCAGACTTATGTTATATAAACATCTCTTTATAACCTGATAAAAGGACTGGATCTGGAAAGTTAAAATCAGACAATAAATCTCTGATTCACTGGTTATTCTAGACTGGAATTAAAGAAATTAACTATTTCTTTGCTATTATTTTGGGGCTCACTTTGGCGGCCAAATAACCAACAAACATGTAGATTTATCAAGCTCCATTAAATTACTTTGATCACCATAATGTTTTTAAAATTACAATTAAAGTACCACAATTTTCATCCATTTTTCACAGAACTGTTGGAAAGTAATGTATAAATATATAATATAATATATATAATATATACCACTCTCTTATTGAAAGCCACAAACAGGGAAAATGTTACAATTCTGATACCTTGACTAGCCTGTCACCCTTGTTATTGAATCGTTTTGTGTGTTTGCAGTCGTCTGTGTAACAGCTGAAGATGCCAGTGGCTGCTTAGCATCTCATCACAGCCTCCACCGGCTTTTCTTTCCACCACTTACAGAAAAGTCACGACCTTTCTCTGCACAGCATCAACTAGTCAAGGCTGGTTCTTCCAGCGTTCAAAAAATACCGCACAGACTCCCTGACGTTGCTTTGTACTGCAGCTGCTGCTCCAGAAAATCAAAGTTAACAGGGTTCAAATTTGACTTTAAGTCAAACTTTTGACTTTTAACCCCGACTGTTCTCATGGGCTCAAAGTTTGTCAGGTAAACACTACAGCTATGTTTGTCCATGTTGGGGAACTTGTGACACTCATTTTCTCAGCTGATTTTCTCTCTTTTTACTAGAAATCCAACACCGATTTTGAAGAACACCTCTGTGGGAGCCGGACAATTTGCTGCATCACATCAGAGAAAGCCTTTTTAAAATGATTGCAAGTTTTTTTTTAGCTGTTGTCCTGCGGCAGAATCAGAATCAGAATCAGAATCAGAAGTGCACTGCGCGATTTATGAATCAGTTAACATCTACCTTTTTCACAAATTCAGAAAATCAACAGGTAAAATTCCCTCAGTGCCTCTGAGTTCGCGCCTCGACAGCTCGCAGAGTAGCTTGTCAGTCTAGAAATCAGTGGAATGAGGTGACAGACAGGCCCCAGCGCCTCACCTCCACACGTCGCTGCTCTTGGAGAAGAGGGAAAGCTTGATGACCTCTGGGGCCATCCAGGCGTAGGTCCCCGCCGCACTCATCTTGGTGGTCTGGTGCCACTCTCTGGCCAAACCGAAATCTGTGATCTTGAGGGTTTTCCCGTAGAGGTCGTCCCGTTCCACTGGCTGCAGAATTAGGACTAAAGTAGAAGTGGAAGAAAGGGCAGAGAGGGGGAGGAGGAATAAATAGCAATTTTATTTTTCATAAGAAGTCACTTTCATGTGCAAAAGAGATATCAGAGTATTCAGATTTTTAAAAACATACATTTTAGTCACCTGAATGTCATTGAACTCTACATCTAATGGAAAGAAAACATATTTCAAGCAATTCGAAATAAGTGTTTTGAAATGTATGTCAACACTCATTCTTGAAAAGGTTGGTGAAGAATAACAAAAGTTATAAGTTTATGAAGCGACAATAACTACATGATGACATCTCATAAAAAATCTGGTCAATAGAAATCAAGTCTTTGACATGACCGGACAGAAGACAAGCTCTGACTGTGGGAAAAGCTCTCCTGAGACAGTCTTAGCATCAAATCCTAATAAAAGAGACTACCTTAATGTCTCAGCTGCTGTAACAGGTGATGAATTATGAAACTATAAAAGAGAACGTTTGTGCTGATGAGTAGCTGAAATATTATATGAAATTAACCTAAGAAATTATTACAATTTCAAATATTCAGCAGCTGGTCCAAGACTTTAACCGTGTCGCTAAAGGAAAGAGGTGATTGCGTAACACTAAACGTGCCCCTTCACAGGTAGAAGGAAGTCCGAGTGCCCGGGGACAACCCGCTCATAAACCGGGAGCACGAGAGAACTCACCACAGAAACGCCTCCGCTCAGATTCACTGTGAGGCCCGCCCGCTGACCACACTGCTATTTTCAGTATATGACCAAGATTTACTTATTTCTATTGTCATAACTATTCATCTTCTGTGATGTCAGCTCAGGGTATTCCCAACCCTTTGGCTCCAGCCCCCCAGTTACCCTGAACTGAAATAATTATCTTATTTAGATCATTTTAACAATACTTTTACTTACTATATAAATACTGATAGGATTGGATACAAACAAGTTACACTGAAACATTCTGATTATTGAAAAAAAAAATCTTCTTTATGACTAAACTGAAACTGAAAATCGCTGTCCTGGAATCAACGGCACATTTTCCAAAATTAGAAGATTTTTTTAGATTATGTAGTGTGCCTGTAAATTACTACACATTACAAAACAAAGTAAACGTTTGACTCTGCTGTCAAAAGAGAATTATTTCCATAGAGACTGAGTCACTTGAAGGTTTAGTCTTCATGTCACAGGAGAGCTTCAGCTCATCTCCGTCTCTTTGTCTCTGTCTCTTCCATGTATGACTTCCTCCTTCATTTCCGTGAGACAGCCAGCTATGGAAATATTTGGAGTGTACACAGCTCAGCTGGAGCCAGGTGGGGGCTGTGCTCTATCTCACTTATCTACAGGCGTATGCAAAGGCGGCTGAAACAAGGCTACACACACAGCAGTGTCTTTGTTTACACACACACATGCACTCCCGCGCGCACACACGCACACACACACACACAAACAAGCTTTCACGTGATAAAGGTGTGCCTCTCCCGCTCGGCTCTGTCCACAAACTCAACAGAGGGCAGGTTTCAGTGGTAGAGCTGAGCTCATGCTGGGAGGTAGATGTTTTCAGGTGACAACGACAGAGTGGCTAAAGTCATGTCATGTTTCCATATATTTATATATTTTCTCATATATTCTCATTTGTGGTTTCACATTGACGAAGCAAGCTACCAAATGTTGTCAAAGGGGAGTGTTCTGCTTATGTGTAACCTCTTTTTGTGTGTTCTCTACATCTCAGTTTATGATTCCTGTCCTTCTGAAATGATTGCACTTTAGTAAAGTCACCTAAAGAGTCTCAAGACTTTTGCAAATGAGGGAGTTGGAGGCATATCATAGTCACACAAATTCATTTAATCTATTGATTATTTTGAAACTTAACTTAAAATTGAGTGGTCATGGTGACTTTTTTTCCTAGATAAATTTTAGGTGTTTTCATTTTTAACCTCACTAACATGAAATCGAAACGTAACCGTCCAACCTCCGAACTCAAGAAGTCACCGGTCCGAGCCCCGTCTATTAGGCATGATTTGTGGCATGACAGATGTGGTTAGACTTGTACAGATCAACAACAAAAGATTCTTGAGTGGGTAACAAAAAAGGTTGTTGGTGTGGACATGAAAGGGGCAAAAGGGACGGACAGAAAATCAGAAGAAAAGCGATCAAACAATAAGAAGGCTTTTATTTCCTTCATTTGTTAAAAGATAGAAAAGTAAATAGATTTGTTTGCTGTTGCTGTTTTTCTCCTCTATGACTATGACTTCTATCACTGATCTCTACTTAATAATCTTGTAAGAAATGACAGTGTGTTTTATTTTAAACCACACAGGGAAAAAAATGTATTTAGAAAAGAAAATTGCAAGATAAAAGAGGATTTTTACTTTTACTTTTTACTTTTTTTTTAATGGATGAACAGAAATGACAATGATAGTAAAGTAAGAAGTAGAGAACAGAAAATGGACTCAATTGCAATTTTCAAAACTGTTTAGATAATATGACTCTCCATCTCAAGTGTGGGTTGCTGACAGCAGTAACAAGAAGACATCATCCTCCAGCCGTCTTTTTTATTCTGATGCTGTCGTATCTGTGAGGGACAGCCGTCTCCTCAGGGAGGACTGACTCCTTCTCTCTTTTGGTCTCTGAGGAGCTAAAGATGGAGCCACAGAGCATGCTCAGATGGACACGCTGTCCTCACATCCCTCCTTTCCTGTCTCATTTCATGAGTATAAACATGGAATATATTTAGGGAAGAACCATCATGTATGTTAGGAGGAATTATAGAGTGGCTGAATAAATGAAGGCAAATGGACAGAAACTGAATGCAAAGGCAGAACCTCCACCCACTCCAATCTGCTGAGTCATAGCACTGTGTCACCCTCACACCTCCAGATCATCTCTGTGCTTCTCTTTGGCACCACCTGCACGTGTTCATTCACAAAGCTACAGGTTGATGCCAGAAGGACAGCGATATATGAAGCTCATGGATCTGCATGCGAGTGCTCAGCTGGCAGCAGACAAACCTGAAGTGCAGTGACAACAATAATGCCTGCGAGGGCATGGGAAGCATCACAGCACATTTTATCACAGAGAAAGACTTTAAAAAAAAACATCCTCAAGGAAAGCGTGGCTTTTACACAAAGCGGTGCTGGAGCTGTTGGAAATGTTATCTCAAAATAGACTCCATACAGATTAGAAGAAAGACAGAAGTGCAGCTTCCAAGCCTTCTAACGCGACAGAAACTATGACTGCACGGCTGTCTGTGTCAATGACTACAGCATCACTACCGTCAGCATGTAGTGAAAGCTAAAAATCAAAAGCTAGGTTTGACAGGTATACTGAGAACAGCCGATGCATTGTTGTCTATGAGGTAAGGAAAGATAAACGAGTTTTTATCGACACGCAAAGTGTCAGACGACCAATGAGACCTTTAAAGACAAAGCTCTGTTTTCATCAAATCCGACTGCCTGCAGAGAGCCACAAAACGCATGTAAATTTAGAGATGGAGCATAAACAGGAGCCACACTCACAGCTAATTAAAATCCGGGAGCACATTGACTTGAGTCGAAAGATGGGGCCTCCCACGGTAACAAACTGGTACCTTTAGGGTCCATGGTTTTTTTTGTGTTCTCGTTATCCTGTGTGCAGGGTTTTGGTGTTTGCTGCCTTATTTTGGTGAAATTCTGTCCTTGGTTCATTTTTAGTCTTGTATCTTGTTTTTCTCCAAGCTCTCTCTTAATGAAGAAAAGCCATCTTTAGTTGCTGATTCAAAACTTTCCAATGAAAATATCAAATAAAATAGTAATTTATTTCATAATTCATCTTATTGTCTCTGAATAATGCAAATTAACTCTAAACAGTTCAATGAGTTTCGACAGATGGAAAGGATGACATTTTCAGGTTGCCACTACTGTGCGGTTATCTGGGTAACACAGGATCCTGGAAACATGGGAATGACTCACATGTGCTGATAGGAACTAAACCCAAACCAGAAACCACTACCACTGCCAAGTATCGATCAGCCAACAGAGACGCCTGCTAATGGAGGCGAGGCCCACATGGAGCAGCGCTACAGCAGCTTTCTTCCCTGCTGCTGCCTCTCCTCCCAGAAATCCTTGGACCCTGACCTCAGCAGAGAGTTGAGTAAATAATTGTTCAAACAGTAATCATACAAACAGTGATGACACTACAGGTGAGACCGTGGCTTATGGCCCACGTAGAGGCATCAACACAGAGGAATGCAGTTAAAGTAGTGGCTTTCCTACCAAGAGAGCTTATCTTTAAAGCCCCACAAAAACGGGTGCCACATGTTTGGCACATGGTGGTTATGATATGGGCACTAGCTGGAGGACAAACAGAGCTAAAAGACCAACATTTGTGGGCCACATAATTTCACATTTAGAAAACACATAAGATTCCTCACAAGATTATTTGAAAACATGAAAAAATAAGTGTGATGGGAGATAAACACCATCTATATCTACTTAGGGAGTAATGAACTCTCAGTCATGTTCCAAATTTAGCCAGAAATGAACCAATCTCATATGACAAAGGTTTTTAAAATATTGTGGAATTTAAAACATGTACTCCATTTAGATTTTTTTAACAGTTTAGATGTGGGTAACTGAGAACAAAAAGAATCCTTTTTATTTTCAAAATGTTGATGATAATATTTGGTATACCATCATCTTTATTAACAATAGATCAGCCCTAACCAGTCTTAGGAAAGGTGTTCTTCTGCCATCTTTGCCTCACCTTAAATAAACAACGCTTGAGCTCCCAGCTGGAGCAGAGTTTTGGGCGTGGTCCTGGGTGCAGTCAGCTGAGAGATTTCCTCTAAATGATCAGCTGATAGGTTGGTGCAGGTGAAGCAGCCTGCCGGGGCTCTGAGCCACGAAAATGACAAGGCAGACAACCTTAAAAACTAGGGTGAATTTAGACTCTCCAGTTAATCTAAAATGCTTTTAGATTGTGGTAGGAGGTCAGAGTAATGAATACAGACTTAAAGTCAAATATAAGTATGTGAAGGAGCTCCATTACCATAACAGTGTTCGTATTTTGCTGGTGAGCCAGTTGTTACTCTTCAGTACTTTGGCTCTGAAATATCAGTACGGTTATAAAAGCAATTGATTTCTTTAACTCCTCACTTTACATCAACACCAACCGAGACATGTAGATTTTCATCATATGAAAAGCCATCTTTGGTTGCATTGCTAAAATCTGAAAGGCAGAGCTGACGTACTGACCTCCTCTCTGGAAAGCAAGTCCTGGTTATAATACAACCTCCAGAATTTCAGTGGTTAAATCTATCCTCAGCATAGTTCAAAGGGCACATCGCTGCTTTGATTTAGTTTCCAGGTTGATGATCTTCTCCTTTACATATAAAAGTCAAATGGATGGTATTTGTCTTGCTCTTCAAAGTGGGTCTATTGGCTGTTTGAGGTACTAGCAGGACCCTTTAACACCAGTTAGCAAAGCCCTGTTAAATCACTGAACCAGACAGGTTCTCTGCCATCACAATCACAAGGCCCAGAGTGAGTTTAGGAGAAGTGGGCAACTGAACATAATGCCTCCTGTGTGCCTCCCTTTGGAAGTTTACCAGCTGGTCAAATGCACACGGGGTGACGAATCACTGAGGGATTATATCTCCCAGTTGGTCTTGGGTTCAGTCAGGAACCCCCTGGAAGAAGTTTCTAAGGTGATGGAGGGCTCATTCGGCTCTGTTCGCCTTGCAACAACTCTATTTAAGTGATTTCCCATCACAAATAAGCTCTTGACAGGAAAAAATGTGCAGAAATAGTGGGAAAAGCCTACAAGTTTGTGATCGATGGACAGATGTCTGCTGTGAAGTTAATCATAGTCTGTACTTGATCTGTGGTTCTAAAATTCAAGAGATCAGTCTGGTCAGATAAAGCTGATACTGGACTCTCATTTGTGTCGGATAGACGGGAACTTCACAAATGCAAATAATCCTCTGGTGACCAAATGTCACTTGGCAATTCAGTTTGAACGTGAGCAGTAAGGGACACGCAAAGCCAGACCTGTATCACTTGAATTGTTTTCGACAAAATCCAGGCCAGAATGTTGTGTCCAAACCTTGTTACGGAAACAAGAGCAAAGATCATCAAGTAAGTCTGGGAAGGAGAAGCCGTCTGAGACATGAACACCCTCATGCCCCTATGAAGATCCTTGTTTTTTTTCCCATTGTTACTGTACAAATCCATCCGGTGTGCCAGAACAGGACAGCTCCTCATCCTTCTGTCATTTCCAATGTAACCCAGAGGTAAAAAGACACATTCAGATTCTATGGTAGGACTTTGAATTGGTTTATTTATGACTCAGTTGGGGGGAATACGTTCAGATTGCAGTCAGTGTTAGGTGTGATAATGTCCTATATGCAGGACCTTTGGACTCATGTTTCACCCTCACATTGTATGTTCCTGCCAGCATTTAGCTAAAAGCACTGCTGTGTCGAGCCTTACAAGTCAGGGTGCGTGACTTTTGTCCTCTGTTCGTTTACATTAACCCACAGAGGTTCTATGTCACTCTTCAAGGCAATTAGGTGGAAATTAGTATATTTGAAATGAATATTTAGAAAGGCAAAAAAGACTATTTTGCAGGGTTATTCTTCCCCCTTTTCCCTCAGTCTTTTCTTTTCTACAGCCTCCTACTCTCACATTCAGGAACAGGTGTAACCTGCAGGGTGGAACAGCTGCTTCCCCGTTGCAAAGTCAGCAGATCAGGTCCGACACCCTCCCAGCAGAGACCTCTGACACCTCCCCTTTACTTTGAGGAGCTCCCAAAACATTCCTCCGCTCTCGCCTGCCATGTTGAAAGCAGCTAGTGGTGTAGGTGCCGCATTACAGCCCTGGTCCCAGCTGCCCGTCTCATCACATCAGCATGGGAAAAGCAGCCACTTAACGGACGCAGCAGGACGCACATGTGCATCAACACGGACGAAATTCAGGCGCGCGGGGTGCCGAGCAGCCGGAACTTCGCCTCACAGGTCCCGCCGTCTCCGTCTCCCTCTGGTCTAGATCAAAAAGTCACCGCCGCCTCTCTTCACTTCACATCCCCTCTTTTCCTCCTCTTCCCCCTCCCTTCCTGCTGCCGGTGCCCACTGCCTGACTGTCTGGTGTTTCAGTCGTCGCCAGCCTGGCTACGATCGCAACACATGGGGGAGGAGATACCAAGCTCAAGAGACTGAAGAGCAAAAAAACAAAGAGTATTAGATTGCGAGTACACAATGTGGCAAGTTGCGGGGTTAGAAGATGAAGCAGCAAAGAGGATGGTGTTTTCAGGATGAAGAATGGGGGATGGGTGGATGAGGGAGAAATATCAACAGAGGAATGAAAATGACAAGAGGGAGGAGAGCTGCAGAAATTAGGTCAAAGGAGGAGAATTAAATGTTGGAAAGAGGCAGTGAAAATGGAGAGCTGCACGCGGGGGGGAAGAGAAAGAGAGTGAAGTGCTGTCAGGAGGAAAAAGAGGGAGAAGATGCTGGCTACTCAAGGTATTGAGAGATGACTAGAGGGGAAGCTTTTGCCACATTCCTGACTGCACGTACCACATGTCTTTGTATTGCAATATCAGATCTTTTAAGGTCGCATACACTGCTAGATTGTGAACACGAACGGATTAACTTTTTTAATTAGCTCATTTAGATTTTACATCAGAGAATCCAGTTTATCATCACCGCTGACAGGTCTATGTATTTAGCAGACACTGTTATCCAGCACACATCATTACAGTAGTCGTTATTGTAGGTCTTGGTCCTACAATAAATTTACATACACACACAAGCCCTCCTCAGAGTAAATCTTGACACAAAGCGCAGTGACATGTACATCGAATCTCAGGCATCTCTTCTTTTTTTTTTTCAGAGCTTACATTTGGCGGTCGTAGTGAGTTTTCTCCCATGTCACCGATACCCCAGCTTGGCTCTGCTTGTACCACCACAGGCCATTGGGGGCCCTAATCCAGAGCCGCGGTGTAGCACAGTTTCACCCCGCAGCCATTCACTTTGTCGGAACACAAACGCAGCTGCCAGATTCGTGTGACCAGGCACCCTCTCACTCAGAGGAGAAAGAGGTATTAAATGAGGCGGCTCTCTTGTGTGTTGAGTGCGAAGCCGTGTGTGGTATGAAAAGGCCGAACTAAGAGTGTGGGAATTCTGTGAGAGGTCTGAGCTATTTTCACTCATCTCATATTCTGTCTTTTATGGAAATATTTAGCTTAACGAATGCATAGTCTCATCCTTTTCATCAATTAAGTGGCGATGTGTGTCTTTGTCAAAGCTAATGCAGGAGAAAGGCATGTCTTGATCAGTCCAGTGGATTTCTTTCCCAAAACTATGTCTGGTTGTTGGCACTTAATCCCCTTTGTTATTAAATCAGTTGTTGGTCAGCAGGCTTTAAACCAATCAGTATTTGATCATCTCCAGCCTATACCATTTTTTATTTTCGTTTGTTATTTTTAGAGGTCAGCACATCTAGCTATCTGCATTGGAAAAAAAAGGCCATCATAAGGAGCTGAAATGGCTGTTGTTGAATACCACCATTAGGGCAATGTCTGTGAGCTGTGTTTTCTAATAGTTTTAACATGAATACGATGTGGATGAGCATGAATCAATTATTTTAATAAAGTGAGTCGTGTTTGTGAATGCTACCTAATAGGCTTTAAAGTGTTGCATTTATAGACACTGTTTTCTTCTCAATTCATAAACCGTTTTTGCAGGGCATTTAAAAACATTAGTGGGTGTTTTAATATTGCCAGTTGGCATTCATATGGTTTATATATATATGCATAACACACATGATGCTTTCTACAGCTCTGACACTAGGTGCACCTTTGGAAATGCTAGTGGGCGTTGCAAATTGGGTTGCTAAACACCATCTGTTGTTAAAAACTGTGTGTATAAATGAGACTTGAGACTGATTAAGACACTGGGGTGTAAGGACGAAAGAGGTAACACTGCGATCTGTGACAGTTAATTACCTTCCTGCAGTGTGGTTCTCTACATAAATTCAGGACACTATCGATAACGGTGGGAGGTTCAGATGTGCATTTAAAGAGACATTTAAATCGTTATAATCTTGTGGCTCGGTAGGGGCTTTCCCGGCTGTGGAAAACCAAACCTGTTCTTAGCAGATTTAGTTTTTTCTTAACACACTCAGACGTGACTACAGCACCAGCCTTGAACCAGCCCTGAAACCACTCTGCTAAAAACAAACAGTGTTCATGTTGTATGCACAGTCTGCAGATGGATTAAATGTTCCCTGAACCGGTTGGAAATTGAAAAGTTACATGATAAGCACTGAGCAGGGAAATAAATCGCATGTCATTTTCATTCATCCAGCATTTGGGAGTTTTGAGTTCTCAGTGGGTTGTTCAGCGTGACGTGTTTACACGCCAGATCTCTGCGATACCCAATGTAAACATGGACTCAAGTATGATTAGTGTGCAGGCTTTCATGTTTACATACAGCCATGCTGTCTGCCATCAAACTGAAGCGTCCTTCACGTGACACAACTATAGAAGTGGGTAAAGGACCTCTGACTCGGGAGACACCCAGTGCCCTCTCTGCTTTGCCAGGCTCTCCACCCGCCGTGCCAGGCTGCTGGCAAACAACAATAACCCTCTAACAGCACAATCAACAACCACTAAAGATACAGTAATCTGAAAGGAGAAGGAGGAGGAGAAGGAGGAATGTGCTTAATTGTATCTTGCAATGAAATTCACCCTCTGCTTCCAAAGAGTTTTTCTCACTAAGGTGGTGGAACATGAAGTCAAATAGTGTTAACATTTAAACGTTTTTTAACCTCTGAAATGAAAAGCCAATAAAAAAGAGTGAACATATGTGTTGTATTTGCTTTATTTGCCCCTGGTAAATCTTCTGTTTATGTCAATGTTTAATTTCAGGCATCCTCTCGTGGGACTATCTCTTAAACACTCTGAGGAGTTGAGCAGTATCTGAGGTGGTGATGAGGTAGCACACTGCTTAAACTGAGGCCTTTGCTGAACTACTGTTTGCATGTCCCCAAATTCAGTGGAAATCGAGTACTCTTTAGATCTGTTTTGCAGACAGGGATTATTAAACATTAATAGCAGTAGGATGTTTAATCAACCGCCTGTTTATGCTCATTTATTCGAAGTACATCATTCACGTTCATTTTTCATGAACATGTATAACTGAAGTGTGAAGAAAAACATTTGAACGGTGATGACAGCAGACACGACGCATCATCTCTTTCATGCTGTGCATTCCTCAGTGAAGGTGTGTTTGGCTGCAAATTTATGATGTACAGTGACATACAGCAGGGGGGTGCAAATGTGTGTCACATATTGGCAGGTCCACAGGGAGTCAGATCTGTACTGCAGTAAACAAAACAGAGTTGCCACTATTAGCTGGTATCAAATCAATTTTCTATCGATCAGTGGAGAAAATACTTGAATGGCAGACAGTACACGATCCCGCAGTCTGGTTGAGTCGTGCCTCTGTCGCTTTCTTGCTAACAGGGGACTAAAACTGCAGCTTAACCCACTGAGAGCGGGGCGAAACAAACATCTGTTGGCAGACTGTTCGAGTTCACTCGTTGCAACCAGAGTCCAAAGTCCGTCCAACAATGTGCATGTGGACATACTCTGTGTTATCATTACTGTGGCCAAGAGGGAGTTAGCCTGTGAATAAACAGACGTTTCCCTGTATCTCTGTAGTAAGCTTGTATTACAAATTCTGAATAACTGTAACCACATTTTCACATATTCCGTTTGACTCAGCAGTACGTGTTATAGCAACAGTTACAGGAAACCCTTTGTATAGTGCATTAAGTAAACACTATAACAGGCCTTAAATAGTTGCCAATGTAAATCACAATATAAAATCAGTTATGTCAGCTGTCATTTACATCATAAACCCATTTAATTAAAGTCTTAACAACTTTCCCTACAGGCAACAGCCCTGGTTTTCGAAACCTCTATTTCAAAAAGCGTATTACAAAGACAACTTTTTTGTTTTTTGTGATGACTTTCAAAAGACAATGAATATCACAAAACACTGGAGAGGTTTTGTAATCGGTCAAATGTTCTTTGGTCTGAATAATTCAAAATTTTCAAAAAAATTGGAAATCATGCCCACAGCGTCATCCAGAATGAAGAAGAGAGTCCATTCAGCTTGTTATCAGCAGTCAGTTCAAAACCATCATCCATGATGGTAAATGTATCATTAGTGTAGATAACTCCCTGCACTAATTACAACAACAGGGCTCCGTAGAGAAAAAGTTCTGGCGGTTACCTGCTATGCTTCAGGTACAAACCTGTCACTACTGTTTAAACACAGGACCCCCTGATGAAGGAGAAGAAGAAAACTATCTGTCATCATATGGCATCTCCTCTTTTATGTCGTGTCCATTTGGCTCAAACTTTAAGTGCATCACAATAATGAAAACTACATTACAGATCGAGACAGTGAGAGACTGCCTTCTTCAGCGCACTGAGGATGTCAGCCTCAATCTATGGAGGACTCACGATGAGAAAGAATGATTTGACCTCCTCTCAAACTGGTTTTACACTTCTCCCCGTTCCTGCCCCCACTCCCCCCCCCCCCCCCCCCCCCCCCCCCACCATCCTTCTCTACTTTCCCTTTCCAAGCTAAGCCTCCAGGGTTTTCTCGACAATCACTGCATTCCTGCTCCTCTGTCCATCCTTCTGTGCCTCCATCCACATCTCCACTCAGTCATTCACAGCCTAGAGTCGCCCCTCGCTGCCTCTATATCCCATCTTTCAGCCTCCCCTGCAGTGACTCCTGCCATTGTGAGCCCTGCCCTCGCTCTGTCTTGGGCTGCTGTGTGAGAATGGGGTCATTGTTGCTGTACTGCAGGATGTGTGTACATGTGTGTGTACATGTGTGATGGTAGGAGAATAGGATCTCTGCCCTAGCTTCAGCATGTCCTGCTGCACGACCTCCATAAAGCACTCAGGCCTACATTCTCACTCCCGACTGTGAAAGCAAGCCAAATGAATCACAGAGCTTAAAACCCTGCTTAATCATACTGTCTAATATGCAGATGCACAACCATCATGTTCAATTTCTTCTCAATCTCTTAATTCCGCTAGGACGTCTCAAGGCATTTAAAAAAAAAGCAAACAAGGTCTGTATCCATTTTTTTTCTAGTTCAATATACTTGCTTATATGCCATGCCAAACTATTTCTTCTGTCAAAAATAGACAAATACCTATCTCATAAAAAGATTTAAAAAAGTTAAGTAGATTGAAATTAACATCTATAACCTTACTGCCTTCACTTGGTACATGTGGGCCTGTGTCCCCCATGAGTTCCGTCTGACAGTCAAAAACATTTGAATGGTTAATTAGATAGGAAAGATTCACAGACATGGCTCAAGGCTAAGAAAATCTCTGCAATGATGCTTGTGTTTTGTCCCAGAAAAAAATATGAAGCACGTTTTGTGTTGGTGTGCTTGTTGGCTTAAATAAAAAAAGGTCAAAAATCACATGTCCAAAGATGCAACATAGAAAACAGCATTATATTAAAGTCACTTGCATTTCTGGTTGGTATTTCTTTGTCGACAAACAGAGGAGGCACGGCACTGTAACAATGTGTGCTTTTAAACATTGAGATTAGACGTACAGATGGATGCGTTACACTGAGCCAGCTTTCCTTCGTATGCAAAACTGTATTAGCTGTCACCATCTCTGCTGCTGCCTCAGTGGAACATTAACTTCATCTAAATAGCACAAAAACAGGACAGACATACTGTATTGATGATGGACTCATGTGGAAATGGCTAAAGACATTGTATCATCAAACTCTAGCATAGCATCTCCACATGATGCTATTGCTGTATGGTTTGTTGAGATGTGTTCAATATGTAGACACCTTAATTTACTTCGAGCCTGTCTAATCTAACACAGTCCTGGAGGCCCGAGCTTCTGTGGCAAGCATGCTTCTTGACAGCTTGTTGCCTGACCAGTACTTCCCTGTGCCAGTCTCCAGATTAGCCATTTACTGGTCCCCTACGGTACCTGTGGCCTATTCGTTCAATAAGCAGTCCAATTAACAGCCTGTCGAATGACAGAAAACAGATCCACCAAACCAGTCAAACGTGCTTGATCAGTGCTGTCACAGTTCACCCAGCTCCACTTTGCTGTGAGGAAAACTACTATCTGCATGGTTTTGAGATAGGATTTATGCGAAAATAACACGGCCACTCATGAGTAGATATAAAGATAAGACAGATAAAAGTTTAGTTGTATGCCTTGAAGGGCTTTATGTTCTAACTGTAATGAGAAGCATTTTTATGCCTCTACATGCCATGCATAAATATTGTTCCTTATAACCATGCTCATGATTTACCTCTGCCCCCAGCCATAAAAGACTGGTGTGATAACAGAATTCCGAGTATCCAGTGCAGCTAGCTACAGTCTCGGCCTCCGCTCTGTCTCTCTGAGGGATTAGCAGCCAACACTGGCCATCACTCTAATCCCTTCCTCAACAGACTCACTCTTACATTCTCCCACAGCCAGGCCCGCGCTTTTGAGTGACAGTAACTGTACGCCATATCTTGTCTCTCTGATCTGTTAAATAGCTACAGCAGCTCTCGTGTGCGGGGCTGCTGTCCATGCCATGGTTGCGATAGTTTAACACAAAAGAAAAGGTCAAATTAGCCGCAATGATATTAGTTTATGTAATCTTGTTTTGTAATCAAAATACTCCACGAGCAGGCAGCCAACTTTACGAGCCAGCTTTGAGACACAGGGCTCCCATTATTCAGAAGATTGTTGACTGTGTCAACACTGCCTCCATTTGAAGCTAGAGCTGTCAAAACAGCAGGTAATATCAAACAGGCTATCCATATGGTGTGTGTTTACAGTTTTAGCCCATAGATTCACCATTTTAACATCACAACAGCTTCACGGGGGCCATGAAACAACTATCTATATTCGCTTCCATCGCAGCTTTTTAACAAGCTCTGCATTAAACTGGGGTTATATGACAAGAATTCCAAGCTAAAAGCAAATATTTGATGTACACTGTATGGGCATATTGTAAATGTTAACACAGGGATATGGTTAAGCTCTATAAAGTTTGCTGTATGCACGACAGGTACAGCCCAGCATGCTTATTTTAAAGCAGGTGATCAAGTCACCTGTATCGTCTTACTTGAAGCTGACTCACTAACTCTTACAAAGTGTCAGAGACTCCCAGTGATGCGCATGCCACTTAAAGAGGAACTAAGACTCTGTTTGACATTCTGGAAGAGTCGTGTCCACAAACGTATTTTCTCTGGTGTTTTTGAGCATCTCAGGCATCATGAAACTAAATATGTGGGAAATTTCCATGACTCAGAGTCCATTTTGGACTCCTCGTTCACGCTGATTAAAAAGTAAACAGACTGAGAGGACAAAAAACTGCAAAGTGCTGTTTGGTGACCCGATGATATCAACAGCAAAATTCCATCTGATATTTCTGCTGAGCTTTGTTTTATTCTTCATCTTTAGTGAGACTTTAGTCAAAACTTTGTGCAGTTTGTAGAGCCATTGTGTGAACCAATACTGAGTAGAGAACTTTTTAGAGCACTGCTAGCTTGGAGAATCACAGAGGGATTCTAATGGGGGAGTCAAGCTGAAACCTGCCAAACACAGGTCCACTGCATCGCTTTTTTATCAGTGACTTATAAATATGCCAGTAATTTCAATTGTCTCATAGTTGCATGATTGTCCGTAACAACTGATAGGTATCAAGACAAGCTAACCAGAGTGATCAAACAATGTTGTGTAACAACAATGATGTTCTTTAGTTGGGAAAACGGTGATAAAGAAAACACAAAAAAATTCTCTAACACATTTTTAAGACTTGATTAAAAATGTAGCAAAAATGTACTCTCTTGTATACTCCTTTCCTGAATAGCTATTAAATTAGCTCCCCATCCTAATTCAGATGCTTAATTCAGATACTGCAGATAGAGTGTCCCAAACCATCCCGACTGAGGAGAAAAACATCTACAAAAATGGAAAAAATATCTTCAAACTTAAGGAACACATTGGTTTGCGATGTATGATGGGTTTTTTATTCTTATTCTATGACACCAGCTGTGTATTCACTTTTAAATGTTAACTAAAACACACATTTTCAACATAGTTTCCTATAATGTAATGCATAATCCGTCTACCATCGATATGCTGTCTCAGGTAGTTTGGATCAGACGTTCAACTGTTAAATGAAGATTTCATGCTGAAAGAAGAACTGTGGCAGCCAGCAGCTACAGCAGCCTCAGATACTTAGATCAACTAGCTTTCTTTATCACCTCCTTCCTGGGTTCTATAAATAAAACTGATTATGTATTTTTTTATGATCACTTATGATTTTCTAATGATTCATTTAACCGTTTTAGTGGTTTTAGAAATGAGTCAAATTCTTATTCATGTCCCCTCCAATCTCATCTCTCCATCCCTTAAATTCCTGAACTGTGACTGTAAAACAAACCTGTATTCATTTACAAAACTTATCAGCTCAAATTAGACTCTATCCAAATGCGAAAAAAAATCAAGTAGACAAAAGTCAGAATATTTATACCATATTGACCTATTTATTCCCTATTCCATTTATTTCAATTATTTTTTATATGACCTGTCTCTAAATGAATAAGAGCAGCTAAATTGGATTCTTAAAGGCAGGAATAAAAAAGCTATAATAGTTCCTCAAAAAACCTCTTGAAATTAGATTTATCCACCTTCTCCAATACTGAAATCCCAACAAAGGTCATATGAATTGGTGACTAATCCGGCTACGATTAGTCAGTGTTTTTGGAAATCGGGCAGACACAACAGCCTTTGTTTATACAATGAAACAATTAATAAGCAGCAGCGACAGGTACTTCATTTGCAATTTCACAAGACTATAATATACAAAGAGAGAGTGAAAGGAAATTGTTTCGGCAAACTGTATGTGGCCTGAAGACAACACAAAATAAATAATTATGATTTACGACAGAATATTAAGAGATGAAAAATCATTTGTTTTATATGGTCTAAACAAAAAAAAAACACTTTAATTTCTTTTGGAATCCCTTCATAATTAAAGATTATTCTTCGGGGAAAAAAATGCTACATAATTGCAATCTTAAATCATTTAAAAATAATGATATTATATATACATCTATCAGATTTATATCTATAAGGGACATTTGATCTTTTTAAAAGATTCTTGTTCGTGGTTGCTCGTGTCCTGACAGTTTCTGTTCTTTCTTATTGCTTTAACTCCACATTTGAGTCAAATAAAGATGATTGGTGCTTCAAGAAACAAGATGCTGATCCAGGATCAGAGTCAGGTAAGGCATGCCCAGCTGAAGGGTTGATGGCCTGCCGGTCCACAGGCATGCTGTGACATCACGGCGAGGAGGTCATCAGTAGGTAATCAGATTATCACTCAGTTGTAGCTCTGGGTCTGACAGACAGACAGGTAAACCATGCAGCCACACACGCTCACACGCCCAGCTCAACAGCTTCATCTCAGGTGGGATAAATTTAGAAGAAAAAAAAAAAGAATCTGACTGATCCAAAAATAAGACTCCTGTGTAGTGAGAGATTTCAAAAAGCCTCCAAGACAGCCTGGCTCCGTCTGAAAGTGTCACGTTTCGATGAAGTTTTCTTCAGCTGAGGCGAGATTGTTTACCGAGCGCCGACGCTGGCTGACGGAAGACAGAGGAGAAGCTCGGGGGCCTGAGCTGCTCTGTAACCACAGTGATGCCAAGTGATCGGTGGTTTGAAGAGGACACATGAGACCAGCGCACCTGGACAATGAGCTGAGGTGTAACCCTAAACTGAGATGAACCCACTGTTTATCCCCCACGCTCTCCTTCTCTTGTTCTTTCCCATCACTCTGCTCTCCCGTTTCATACGGCTCCACTCTCGCTGGTCCTCAAGCTTATTTTCCCTCCACAACCTGATCTATTCCACCTTGTTATCCTCTCAATCTTTTGACTCACTGCCTCTCCTCATGTCTCTTTCTTCCCCTGCCTTCCCCTCCTGGGCATTGCGAACATTGCTCGGCGTGGGTGTGAGTCATGAAATCAGGGACGATTCGGACCCCACTTTTTTCCCGCAAGATCCATCACTCAAGCGTGGGGGGGGGGGGGGAATCTTCCCTGAAACCTCCCTGCATTTCTTCAGGTGCCATTTTCACACGCAGCACTTTTGAATGAGGGGACTGGTGTTTTGTGCAGCAGCTGACGGCAGCTAGCAGCTGTATGACTCAGTGGCACAGAGCGTTGCCCGTGTCACCCATGGAAAAAGGCGGCGTTATGGGGTTGTTGCCAAGGCTCTGCTGTCCAATGCGCGTGTGATCGCTGTTAGCTTTTGGAGCTGCGTGGGGAGGATGTCTATGGGAGGGGGGAGGAGGGGGGCAAATCCCTCTTCTCTGTCGTGTGGGGAACATGATAGAAAAAAAGTGAGAGACATAAGTGAGGTTTGGGAAGCTTAGAGGATGAGGAGTGAGTGTGTCTATACTCCGCTTGCTTCTGCCATCTCCCTCCTTGAGAGCACTTAAGTCGGCATCGTGAGCACTCCACCCATATTTGTTCATGCCCGCCCCCATCGCTCATGTCACATGGGAACAATAAACAGCATCTGACTCGTGCATATACCCACACAAACGCACTCAGACGCTCGCCGTGCATTATCACGTTTACTCCCAAACAACTGCATCTGCGTCTTTAAACAGCAAGTAGCACAAAGGACCAAAAATAGCCCAGCCAGTTGCAGAGCAGAACTGCTCTCCTTGAGAAACGGGAGGAAGGAGAAAGAGGATGAAGAGCAGGAGGAGGTGCAGAGGCAGAGGTGACGGGGAGATGATGGCAGACGGAGGTCAACACTCAAGAACTCGGGCTTACTTGCTGTGCTCAGACTTAAGTCTCAGCGTCCCCTCATCATAATCGTATTCCTGCACGTCATGAATCATGTGAAGGGTCTGCTCCTTTGTTTCAGGGAGTACCTACAGTACACTGATGTCTGAGGGTAATATGTCTGCATAAGAGATGAAGATTCAGCTTATACAGTCACACTTGCCATGTGCTGTGTTATAGTTTTCTTCCGTGTGTAAGGTGTAAGTGTTTTTGTTCGCACCATCTGTACTGTTCTGAAACACTCTAACTCAAATTGATCTAGCTTTAAGTTGATCTTTCTCCTGGCAGCTGCTCAAAAAATACAGCTCATACTCAGGAGTTGAATCAACGCTCATTTCATCTAATAGTTCCTGCTTTTTTCCCCTCCACTTTAACAGATACTGTGACATCTTATTGATGTCACTGTATTATTGTTTATATGTATAAATCCCACTAATACTGTGGTTACAAAGGTTGGTATACGATTGAAGCATTGACATATAAAGGGCCTTCAGACAATGAATAAATAGATAAAGCTAAATGTATTCACACAAGTGAGCCAAAAGAGCAGGTGAATCTTACATTAACTGGAACTTTTGTCAAAGCTTTATTACAATATGAATGTGGAGTATGTGTAAGAATTTGTCAACTCCAGTTATACTGTAAAAAAATGAGGAGTACAGCATCATAACCCCAAAACAGTGAGAACCAAAGCCTCAAAAATGATCAGAAAGTAGAAGCAAAAGCGTTTTCATAAAGACTGATCCTGACTCAATAAAAGAAAGGAGATTATTTTGTGGACTGGTGGATTAAAGCGACTGGTTTTAGCTAATAAAACTGCCAGTGTCTGCGTGTTCCATTTTTATTTCCTGCTGCATTCTGTTTCATTTGCATCTATATAACATGTACTGTATTTATCTGATCGTCTTTGACACTCAGCTGTTAGCTCAACAGAGAAATGACGCCTGAGGGCTCATCGTTCAACTCAGGAGCTGTAAAGTGACAATCAATACCTTTGCACCAAGACAATATAACTGAAATATTCCATCACTGTCAGACATATGAGCTCAAATTAAACATTTCTATGGAAAATTTTGCTAATTAAACAGGCTGATATGCGTTGATAAAAGTAAAATATATTCTAATGCCCTATGGGCAAATCTATTTTGAACTCTGGGCCACTGCTGTCACAAGTAAACTTGTGAGAGCTTACGGACACAGAATCAATCAAGGAAAACATGGTAAAATTCCCAGAAGCAACAAATACTAACAGGCTGCATTATAATTAAACAATATCTATTTAAGGGCACTAATTACAGAAGTACAACTTGCCACTTTTAAAAAGAAGGACTGAACATGAAGGTTTTCACAACATCTGGAGACAACTAATTATTATACTTGCACCCTTCATCTAAAGTGAGTGATGCATTAAACAGATTCCATAGAAAAGATCTTCTAGTCTCTCTTCCAAATCTTACATTTAGAGTGTGTTTGAATACCATATCATGTATTGTACATGTAGCACATTATCACCATATCTGTGTCATTTAGCAGGAGTTGGATGACGCTCGGAGTGGTACTTACTATTGCTGGACTTGAGGTCTCTGTGGATGATGGGTACGAACGCCTGGTTGTGCAGGTACTCCATCCCTGTTGCAACCTGGACCGCCCAGTTCACCAAAACCCTCGGCGGAACCTTTTTCCCAGCCAGGGCCCGGTTCAGGGCGCCTCCTCTGGCATACTCCATCACCAGACACAGGTTGGGCTCCCGTAGGCAGACGCCGCGCAGAGCGATGATGTTGGGGTGCCGGAGCATCCAGAACAGCCGGGCCTCCTGCCGCACGCTCTCCGCCGTGACGCTGATATCCTCGTCGGGGTCCTGCCTGGCAGCCTTGACCGCGACTTCCTCCCTGCGCCACACTCCTTTGTACACTTTCCCAAACCCTCCGGCTCCAATGACTTCCTCCAGGAGCAGTTCGGAGAAGTCAATCTCCAAGGGGCTTTCTCCCACCCCGCCGGCCACCAGCCCCCCCGCGGTCAGCTGCTGGTAGTTGGCCGCATCTCTCCTGGTGACGTAGTTGCTCGGAAAGATACCCACCTTGTCCTGGATCTTGCCTGTCCACCAGCCCTCGTCCCCGGACACTTTGGAGTCTTTGGAAAGCACCTCCAGCAGGTCCCCGCGTCTCAGGGTTAACTCCTCGTCCGCCGTGGCCTCGTAGTCAAACACCGCCGTCCAGTAGGAGTTGGGGTTGTTGGCCCCACACCGGTGACCGGGATGGGAGTCCGGGGAGCCGGAGGAGGTGATGACGGAGGAGTTCCAGCTGCCACCGTTCTCCACCTGCACCACGGGGGCGGGAAGCATGGGCGGCGGAGGGGTCATATTCGGGGGCATGGAGGACGAGGAGGAAGTAGAGGAGGGGGGCCCGGGGGGGATTAGGCAAGGGGGAGGGGGCGAGCAGCAGCCCCCGCAGCTGGTGCAGGACAGGGGGGCCGCCGCGCTGCTCGCTCTGCCGTATGGGTTCATGGCAAGCCTGACTGCTGTTCGACGCTGTTGGTCTGGCCCTTTGTCAACTCAGGCACAAAATCCATGCAGGGCCCATTGACTGAGACTCGGCGTCCTGGACCACCAGAGGAGGGGGATCAGGGGATCACAGAGCGGGAGCCGCTCTCCTCCATCACCACATCTCCTCGTCAAATCTGCCACCGGCTGCCACTGTGATGCTGCCAAACAGTGTGTAAGGAACATGTATTCCCAAAAGCCAAGTTCACTCAAGGACAATGTACCAGAACTACGAATATACCACAAACGAGTCGTAAGCTGCCAGAAATTCTTGAAATGGATGTAAATATGTGTGTCTAGAAAATAGCAGGTGTTAGGAAATCTTGTAAAAAAGAAAACAGATGAGATGTGGTTCTGATCAGTGAGTAGACTGTGAATCTATCAATAGCTGGTAAATGACTCTTTAAGCTAAGACCAACTCATCAAACTATTAAAATCATGGCTTGATTGAATTTAATGGTTACTTTCAGCCTATTAAAACAAATGCTGAGAGCTCAGAGACAGCTTCCCCAGTCACTAAAATGACAATAAAACCACAGCTGATTGTCAGATTAATTCGATAATGAAAAGTGAACTATTAGGCGGCCAATAAAAATCGCATTCCGTGCATGAGCCGCCTGAAATCCTCTGTGCTGAGGTCCTTATTATTTCTCATCCAGCCCAGAGTCGATGCACCTCCCCCGCCGACCATCTCCCCCACGAATATGGGCCGTTTTCTCTATCCTATATTGTATGTGAATGTGAGTGGGGATATATTCTCGGGTATTCGCCCTACATCCCGACAAGCCGGTCCAGGCTAAATCCTGCATGCATGGCCACTCGTGAGCCGGTTCAGCGACCCTGAATAGCCTTTGGTAAAAAAGGCCTCGTCCATTTTAAGACAACGAATGAATTAGAGAGGCGGGCAGACGGCTGGGTGGCAGGTAGTCAGTACGGATCCGTGAAGTGGCACCATGTTCAGCATCTAGCCAAGTGGGAGCACAACAAACGCGCCTCCGTCTGTGCGCAGCGGCCTGGTCCAGTCGCCCGTGCGGGACTACATCCGTGATGGGGACGAGCGGTCCTGCTGGACAAGCGGCTCTTCTTCGCGAGGAAACCGATAAATGCCAGCATTTATCATTATCCTGTGGCTGTCCGAGCGCGCATGGCATTTCTAGTTCAGATCATCGGTCAGTTACGGGGGTGCGTCGGACGTACGGGGTTTTTAAATGTCCGCGACTTCCACGGGAAACTATAGGCTCTCACACGGTGGAAAGGAGGTGGAAAATGTCACCAGCGGAGGCTCGTATTGCAGATAATGCCCACAGTAGATGGGATCCATAGATATCCACTGCCTCCATGTTTCCGTCATCGATACTTCCATCAACGCCCCACACCAACAACATCCCTAATGGTCATAGGAATAATAATAATCCTAATCGTTCATTTGTGTGGGTTGTCCAGGCAGCTCCTACGTCTTCCAAACAGCTTGATTGCAGTGAGTAAACATGTATCGTTTACTGTAATCTAACCTGGACTCCGGGGGGCATCAACACACATCGTCGCATGGGCGTATTTGCATCCAAGTGAGGTAAACCATTACGACCTGCGAGGCACCTAAAACGCCCCCATCAGCCGATAAGCGCGCCGATCAGCCGGCTGTCCAGTTGTCCATGGTGTTGACTTTCTCTCTCTCCAAAAAAAAAACGCGTGAGATCCTAAGCTCGGAGCTGTCAAGTCTGGGGGGGGCGGCTGACTTCGCATCCAAATACGCCGGGGTGCCGTTCGCATATGCGGGAGCGAGCGCCGGCCGTGCCGCTGATCCTCCAGTCATGTGGATGAGTCCCGGCGCTGCTGTCTGGCTGGGCTGGAGCGAACAGGGCGGAGAGCAGGACGCCGCAGCGCTTTGGAGCGAAGGCGCTACCGCACAGGTGCATTGTGGGTAGTGTGGTTTGACAGGCCTCTCCCGCTGACCTACATCTTTCTGACATCTGTTACATCTATAACAGCATTACAATAGTATCACAAAGGACGAGTTTAGTAAAGATGTTGGTAGTTTGGTCTGCATGGCTTCACATAATTTAATTCAGTATGAATTCATCAATAAAGCATAATAGGCTCATTTGAGACTACTAGATGGAGGTTGACGTGGACACAGAGACGATATATGCCATCATTATCCAGCAGATACCATCTATTTGCCAGGCAAAAATGCCCCCCAGAGAGGCCCATGTTTTCCTAACTTGTTTTCTCCTCATTCTGCTGTACATTAACTTTGATAATAGACAGTGTGTTTTTCGTGGATTTAAAATGTAAATCCAAAATATGATACAATCTTTCTGGGGACATTTTATTGTAACATCAAAACACAAATGCAATTCAAAATCAAAATCTCCGATTTTTTTTTAAGATACACTGACCCCTGGTGTCTATGGGTGAACACAACAGTTTTAGTATCCTAAGCATTTTTATTAAGCCTGTCTTTGTAAATAGTATACTATTTATTCTTATAGTATACCTATAAGTATACATGTTGAGGTAGAATTTTTTGTAGGTACTCTCTGTGACATTTTAGAGTTTGTAATTTGAGGGGACATCCATGATAAGGGTTCATTAAGTTCTTCATTGTATGTAGACAATGTGCTCAGTGAACCAACTAACAGTAAACCTTTCCCCCGACCATAACTTCAAGCAAAATCTGTAGTGTAGTGCTGACAGCAAGTGCCTCCAGCTGTTTGAACTAACCACAAAGAAACCACTGGGCATTTTGAGAATAGGGGCTGCCTACCTGGTTTCTGTTTCTACTGAAAACATGTAAACACGTGGAGGAAATAAACAGTCCACCTGTTGTTTTCATGGGAACTTAAAATCTTCCATATGTTTTCAAGAAATAGAGGCTTCATACGATAAAGAAATCTCATGTCTGAGCGTTATCCTTGTACTTTATTGTGTATACAATGTAATGTATTTGGCAGAAATCCTTTTTGAAAATAAAATATATGTATGCAAAAAAGGGGCACTTTTCCAAAATAAAATACATGAGTTGTTCAAAAGTCATACATTTTTGTTGTCTTCATGATATTCCCCATATTTTTAACAGGAAACCCAAGAAGACTGAAGTGGGTCACTCAAGCACATGGTCTCAGTGTCCTGCTGACATAACCACGGGCCTCTTTAAACCTTTTGCTCTGAAAACATGTAGAAAGAATGGTTTAAAAAACGTGATAACACAGAGAAAAACAAAACAAACCTAGTACACATTTATATACTGTATGTAAAGATGATGTGGAACAAATGACATCTGTAGACTCATTATGTTCAGCAACCACAAGGTGCTGCTGTTGACCTTCTGCTGAGCAATGGATACTTCATTCTTACCATGCTGCATTATAAATGTTCTAAAGGAGATCATTCATAATCAAAACCCTGTTATTTCCATTTACATCAAATTCAAGTATATGATTGTAACAATAATTACAACGTAGTTAAACTAATGAGCAACATATTTAATAGGCACATGTTTTGGTAAAAATCAAGCCATTTTCAGTTATGAAGCACTTTTCAAACAGAGATCTAACCCTTGGTAGTTTTAAGACAAATAGTGAGACTTTAAAATCCAACAAACACGGATGTTAAACTAAACCAACCATCTTGTGTAGATCATTCGAATATTTCAGGAATATCACAAAAATTCAACGCACCGTTTGTTTATCTATTCATTTAGATCAGATATCAATTACTAAACACAGAGTAATTTGAATATGGCCAAAAATGCAGGGTACAAATCGAGTTTGTGTTGAATAAAGTAGCATTCGTATAAACTAATGCTGCAGATGGGAATTTTTCTCAGAATGAATGCCTTTGGTATTTGTAATCACATTTATTCATTATATTATATGTATGTATTACATGTTATATGCAATGCATGTGAGTATCTCTTTCCTTCAGACCACAGTATTTCTCTCTGAAGCATTTCCCAGTTCATAACATCTCCACATGTGTGCTCATAGTAGCGGTAGTGGGCTGTGTGTATGCTGCACCAGTTAGGGCCGCGCATGCGCAGTGGGAGTGCGGGCGCAGTTGTGCCGTGGTTTCGGTTGAGCATTCTTGGCAACGTCTCGCTCGATGAACAGGCAGCCGACGGTCGGTCAGCCAACGATTGTTTTCTCAGTGTCTCGGGAAGTGTGTGGAAACGGATAAATAGAAAACGCCAGAACAGCTTCAGGTAAGCTTTCTCCTCTTTTGGTTTTTATCAAAGCAGTTTCAGCCGAACAGCACCAGAAATCCAGAAGCGCTGAAAAGTAACGAGTGAACTAAACGTTAGCGAGCAAGACAAACGCCGACGGCAGCCGAACCAGTGAACTTCAGTCAATGCAGAGAGCAGCGTCTATACTACGGCTCAGCTGTTTGTTTCAGTTCAACCTGAAGCCGTTTTCACCGCTTCTGTGCTCCTCTTCAGCCTCCAGCCGTATGACAGAGTCCACGCACAGGCTCAAAAATACCGCTACCAGCTCAATTTGATTTACTACAAAATATTCTACAACCTTCCCGATCATTAAGGATCCAGTGCGCATGCTCTTACTTTTCTGCAGACTTCAGATTTGTAGTTTTTGGTACCTGAGTTAATAACAGTTTGGGGGGCGAAGAGAAAACCGCAAAACTACAAGTTCCAGACAATGGGAGCTTTGTTTAGGAACAGGGCTATTTGGCTAGTTAGCCTGGACGAGATTCGAATTTAAAGTAGTTGTGCTGCAATCGGAAGTTGTCTTGGCCCGAGGTTTGTCTCGGTATAAGACCTAGGGAAAATGGTGAATATTCGAGATTGAACGAATTTTAAGCAAGGGGATGCAGTTTGGAATAGCGTCATGACAGGGATGCAACACGTTTTTAATCGCGGTAGTAAAAGGAGGCTGGGACGAGCTCCTGCGTGTGTGGACACGCAGGCTGTTCACCTGTTAAAAGACGTATGTGAGGGTTCACAGTCGCATTGTATTCATACAAACATGTGTGTTTGCACGTTGAGGAGTGTGTATTGAATGGTGTAAGTAAGGATGCCTCGGTGTGTCAGCTCTCTTTCATTGAGATCTGTAGTAGCTGTAGTCCCCGACCCACAAGAATGTACAGTTATGAGTATAAAGATGATGTATCCATAAGCACTGCACGTACTCTTAGCCTCATTTTTCATGTTTGTTTTCTATCTGGAACTCATGTAATGATACCTACAAGAAAAACATCACAGTGGTTCTCCACTGTCTGAACGTGGTGATCCAGTGTCAGTAGACACCATGAATGTCATAAATTATTTTGATTTTGAGTGGAAATCCGATTTGAACACAGACTGTAATGTCTGTAATATCCTCTGCTGTAAATTGTATATTGGATTATAACGACATGGTTCTGCTAGTCCATTTTCCTTTGATTCCTGGCTGTGCAGTAGGCAGAAGGAATAAGTTACACCGTGCTCTATGGTTATAGTTTCCATCATGAAATTTCCATCAGTTTCAGGGATGTATGAGAATATTAACAGAACATTTAAGTAGACTGGCTATTCATGGACTGAGGAACTTCTTTAACTGGAATCCATCTGTCACTGTACAGGCTGTTAGAACACTGTAATGTCAATATTATTGTACTAAAATATTGTGTTGTTTGGGTGATAAATCTGGGTAGAAATTTATTGGGGATGCTGCTTAACCGATGTACCCTGGGTTAGTCAAAAACTTGTGTCATGATATTTTGTCAGATCCAGACGTAAGTGTGTTGCTTTTGTTTTGTGCATTGACATCAGATTATCTGCGCTGATCTGTGCACATTACATCATATCGGACCCACGTCAGGTGATGGTGAAGCTCCTCCATCATGGAGCTTGTAGCTGGCTCCACTGGGTACAGGATAACAATTGCCCACAGTCCTTGATCAGTCTGAAGATCTCATATTTTCTGTTACGTATCTTGGTGTGTCATGGCAAAAGCAGCTGTGAGAACAAAGAAAAAGGTCTTCAAAGGGGAGCTGAATGCAGTCCACCTGAGGGTTTTTTTTCTTGCCTGTAAACATCACTTTGAGACATCACATCATATCTTGGCAAATATGACTCAACAGTTGTGTATTAATCAACTATTCCTTTAATCCAAATGATTATTTTGTGGAACTTATTTTATGGAATTTTATGGAACTTACTCACAGATTTGCAGTACGGGGGAATGTAGACATAATTTTATCTACATAATTAATTTCCATGTTTTTTAAAAATCCTTAAAGGATGTTGCTTGAATAAAGATTTTTTTTTATCATGCAGAAACTACTGATCAACCTAAGCTCATACCATCCATCATTGCCATCAAAGGCAT
The DNA here is from genome assembly GCA_013363375.1 of Menidia beryllina. Classification (NCBI taxonomy): domain Eukaryota; kingdom Metazoa; phylum Chordata; class Actinopteri; order Atheriniformes; family Atherinopsidae; genus Menidia; species Menidia beryllina. The sequence goes on from JABUIW010000216.1 coordinate 1,162,920, forward strand.
TCTGATAGGTTACATGGATTTTTAATATGATCTGGTCTGTATCACGGCCCATACTGATTTCTTTGTGTATATTTTTTGTCTTTTTATAGAGATTAACATATAGCATAGTCTTAAAGAATTAATAGTTAACTGTACTGCATGCTACTGACATCCATCATTTATCTAAATGTTCGACAAACTGCTCACTAGGTTTATTACTTGTCCGTATTTCTCCTTGTGCATCATATAGATTAACAATGGGATGCACGTTAAAACTGGGTTGGGAGTTATTGTGCATTGATCGCTGCAGGTCATCACACCTGCCATCACAACCCCTCCCAGTTTGGTCAGTTAGTTACAGTTAGGACATTATCTGTGTGAGGTCAACAGTCGTTCCAGCTGCACTACCCCTTTCCAACGGCGATGCTCTCTTTTGTAAATAATAAAACTTTCGTGTTAAACCACCACCTCCATAACAGCATGCAAATGTTGTCACTGTTTCACCACAATAAGTGTCGATGCAGTATGTTTTGAAAGAAACAGAGGATGATCTAGTCGATGAAGCACAATTTAAAGGTAAAACTTATTTATTGTTTTGCAGCTGTAAAAAAAGTGGGAGGCATTTAAGCTAATTTATGATAAATGTGGTTGGCTCCAATTTTTAAAAACACCAGCAGATTTAACTAAAATCTGGATTAAATCAAATGAATTTTACACTGTTATAATTTGATTACAGTGCAGTAATGTATAAAGAATCCAGACAGAGTTTACAAATCAGTCTGTTAAGCTGATGCTCGGCAACATTTGTCTAACAATGCAGCCAGAGGGAGCAGAAACAGAACACTCTGTGTGGGCGAGAGCAAGCTTCTATACTGAGAGAAGAGAAAAGTAACAATTTATTTTGGAATTACATAAGAAAGTGTATTTTTATATAACAGTGGTTTTGTAGTGATCTGCATGAGACTATACGGGCAAGATAAGATGCAGTGATTTAAAAAAACGGAATGAACTATGACAGGTATGGACAATTTGACTGGCCTCTATGTGGGAAGTGGAAGCTCTGGTGTTCATTTTGCTTAAATGTTGCAGTCGTTGGATAGCTCTAAAGTAAATATCCATGCTTGTGTTGACTTAATTACTTCACTTTAAACTAAAAAAAAATGGAGGTTTAGTAGATCTGTGTCATGCATGTTTGTGTCTGACACAGTGCAAATGCACAGTTTAAGATGAAATTGCATTATATAACCAGGGTTGCTGAACCCTCCCCCACTCTCTTTGATTATTTTTTTCTCCCTTGAGGGCCTTATCCATAAGTCAAGATGTGCGACAGTGTCAAGAGGGCAGAGATTTACAGAAAAAGGACCACGCCATGTTTTCTGAAACAAGTCTCTGCTTTATAGCCGCCTTTGCAGCGATAAAACATTCACTTGGTAGACAGTTGATCTATCAAACCGCCTTCCTCCCTCCCTCAGAGGTCAAATCCCCTCAAGGTGTTGTTTACTACGCTGCCCCTTTGTTGTGGAATAATGTCCAAGTCACTAAGATAAGTATGTGTGAAATGTGATTGTATTTTTTACTGGTCCACTCAGTTTTGCTGTGAGATAGCATAGTCTTCTGGACGTATCACAGGCTAGGGCTACATCTCTTCTATTCACTCTACTGTGCTGGATATGTTTGACTGATGTAAATATAGCCTGTTGGTTTTAGCTCGAGGATAAACACAGATGTTGAGGCGGCCTTTCTTTCCACAGGTTGGCCAGTTTTCTCCCAGTGGTCAGCTCTGGTAGCAGAGGGAGCGAGTGAGAAAAGCCATCTCACCGTCCGTCCTCAAAAGCCTTTAACACACTAAGCTTTTGACAGGATTATAGAAGACACTGGCAACAAAGCATCCGGACAGCCTCACAAACTTGCCAAACATAGTGATTTACACAGCCTTGTATCTCGCTATCCATTTGGCAATTTAAGTGAACGTAGTAAATATTTACTCAATATAGATGTACTACTTAACTAAGTTTGTGAATTTGTGTTTATTTGAATACGGAAACACTTGAGGATTTTCAGCCTGCTCTAATAACAGCAAATATATCTTTTGGAGTTATGTCAAAGGGCTCACACTCAATCCAAAGATTTTAGGGCTGGTGTACGGCTGGCTGCTGGCCCTGTGCAGCATCTCTTTAGCATTAAGAGCTGTCAGCTGTTGCTTGTCCACCTTTGCAATGTTTCTCTCTGCCGTTCATGTCTGTGTCGTTCATATGTTGGTGGATTTCTGCCTCAGCATTTTCATGAGATTTGGAGCTGCATTAGGACCACAGGTAAGTAGTCCAAACTTTTAAAGGTTCAGATACACATCAATTCAAATGGATTATGTCTTAGCTGAAAGGGACAATTGTCAGCTCACTCTGCAATGTCTTCATTATCTTTGAAGATGTCATTCTAACATCTTCTTGGTCGATGTCTTGCAAGATGGATTTGTCTGCTGTTTTAAGGGGAAGCTTGTGTTGTTACACCTGCTTCATATTTGTCCCTAACAGAGGTTTCACACATGGGGATGACAGGTGGTGTGTGTGTGTGAGTATGCTTCCCACAAAGAGCTCTATCATACACTAGCAATGCAGAAACATTCTGGAAACAGGAAATCCTTTATGACAGGATAAAGGAACAGCTGATTCTGTCTCCATCTGTTTTTTATGGACTGAAGAGGAGTGAATTAACCTTCTGCGCCCCGCATATACACATGAGCTGGACCATCACAGACTCATCTTTCATGAATTCCTGCTGGCTCATTGGTATCAAAGCAAATGATCCGCTGGTCAGCTCTTGCATATCAATCGTTTCCAGGCAAGACTACAATACCTGTTGCTTCTAACCATTTTAGATTTTCTTGAAGAATATGTGGAGAGTTTTGTTGGCGCTTTTACCACGGTTGCTCTGCTCACATATCTATCATATGGGAGAGTTTCTGCTGGCAGACTACTTGGGAGAGTCTGCGGAGACCCCACAGGAAGCAACACATGATGAAAAAATTGCACAGTGAAAATCGCTGTCTGTTTGAAAGCATGTGGAGGTGGTGGATGAGCTCCCTGTTTTCATGTTTATTTCAATAACACATACCACGTCATTCTGTTAGTAATACCAAACGGGGAAAAGCTGAGCAATACTGATGTTAGGAACTACTTTTCTTGATTAAAATCTTTGGCTAAACCATTCAATGTAAGCCATATAAATGCAGCCTTAATGGATGAATTAAGATGCTGTAATAACCCAGACGAATATTTGTCATACATGAGACATTTCTTCATTGTAAAAGATTTTGGAGGGACCACATGGTAGTCTTTTTCTGTTGTGTCTGCAGGCGCCGCCTTTGAAGCTTTATCTGTATTTTATTTGGAGATGTTTGCTCCCTCTCTGTGCTGCATGTTGGAAATCAAGCTAGCGGACAGGAAGTGAGTGTGTGCTGTGCTGTGAGTGTGTCGGAGATGAGAGTGGCCGTGAATCAGACATTACGCATGAGTCAGAAAAGTGGCCCTACGCTGCTGAGGACGTCTTTCTCTAAGACAAATGGCCAGTCCACAGGACGTGAGTAAGGCCATTCCTTTCATGTTCAGCAAAATGTTAAGGGTTCATCTGTGGTAAGCAGCTGACGTCCTGGAATGTGTCTTTGCCCATGCATTGTTGAAATTGTTTAAGATTTGCTCATTCTAGTTTCCGGAGAGGAACCACGCATGTTGAAAGGGGGGGGGGGCAATACAGCAAACACCGCCGAGGAAGCTGCAGATAAATCTTTCATGTTTTTCCCTTTCCTCCAGAGTCACATGTGTCTTTAAAAGCAGACAGGCATCTTTTTGTTTCTCAGTATTTTTCCTTCTTTTGTCATATGGATGGAAAGAGAGTGGTCCATGCATATCTACAGAGTATACCTTCAGCCTTTCAGCCTCCTTCCCTCTGTCTTTTCCCAGCTTACATGTGAGGCTATCGCTTCTTACTGTGGAGTCATTGTTTTAATGCTAATTGAGTATAGCACGTGGTCATTCCATGAATGCCTCTTGCTCCAGTTTATTATAGCTTACTGTATCAAGATGTGCATTTTTCCCCGGCCATTTCCAAATCAGATTTGATAGTGGGATGGAAGTTATTTAGTGAGCTATTTCCACACAAGTTCATTTGGTGTGCTCTGTTTCGGGGGGGATTTGGAATGATAATGTGTTTATGATGATGTTGAGACAGAGCAGTGCATATTTCGTCAGTCAGCTCAGTTCAGTCAAGCTGCAGCCACATATTGACCTGTCTTTTTAATTGGACCTCGGTCCTCGTCCTTGTATACATGCAAGGAGACGACACGAGTTAGTAACTGAAGCATCCAATAGCACCTCGCTCCGTAATTGAAAACTTTAAGACATGCTCCTCCTTCTACCTTCCTCTGTGGGAGATTATAGTACATGTAAGTAAAGCAGAATTAGAGCATGCTTTTGAGACCAGGCTTTCAAAGCTAAGAGAATAGTGAAAGAATGTCTCTATAAGTGATACCATAAGACACTTGTACATCATTTGTAAGGCTGATTTGTAGAGGATGATGTTCATAATATGAAATTGCCTTAAAAATGACGTTTTCTCTAATACATTTTTTATATTCTTCTTGTATGATGCATACGTTTCCCTTTATTATGGCTTTTTTTCTTTGCTTTTGCACAGATGGATTCTGTGTTACTACATGTGAAAACGTGTAGGCCTTTAAATGTTGTTTATTCACATGTCTAATTGTATTAGTAGTACTGCAATTATCTCTTACATTCCTTGGATAAACCTTATGCTGATACACTTAGCATCTGTTCCATGTTTCATATTTTGCTTTTGTGCTTTTAGATAAAAAACAGACAACTCTTGTTTTTGAGGCAAATGCTGTTTTCTGTCATGGCCAGATGTCAAAAGCATTAGTTGTCAATATTGTTGCCAAATGACTGAAGCAATGTTTTCCAGTTTTTATGGCTTTTTTCATGTGTTTAATGCTTAGACTGTGTGCAGCAAATGTTGTTAGCTGGTTGTAGCTGTAGCTTACGGAGAGAAGGAAGCGACAAAAGTTTGGGTGTTTCACCACAGCCTTGGAGGATGTTATCATCGTGGGAGAGGAGACGGATGAGCTGATAACTCGGGGGGGGGGGAAAGAAACCGCTTGACAGGGGAGAAGGGAAAGGAGGACAGACTGAAAGGAAGGTCTGTTGCAAGAGGAAAGCCAGCTGAAGTGTTTCCATCTCCATTGTCACCCCTTAATTCTATCCTCTCTTTTTTCCTCCTTTTTTCTCCGTGACCTCCATAGCCAAGCTCTGATTAGATAAATGTCTAGTTCAATGTGTCAGGCGAGGCTTTATCTTGGAAATGAGCAGAACAAAGACAGCAAATGGTGGCCAACAAATCAGAGTGGAAGTGAGTAACTGTAAAGGTGTGAATTTGACACAAAATCCCCCGGAGAGAGGTGAGAGCCTTGGAGAGGGAAGGAGGATGTTGTGTGTGTGAATCTTTGTAGGAAATGCAGCCTCTTGTGTTATTGTCTCTCTTGAGATGGTGTAGGTGGAGTAGTCTCCTCTATTTGTAACGACTACGAGTCATTACAATCGTTCTGTAGCTCGCTGTTAACTTTGCATGTGTGAAGAAGGTCACCGTTATCACCCGTCCCTGAAACCGGCTTGACCCACTTTGTTGCTGGCAGGCAAACACACCACCTCTCTCCTCAGCTGTCCCACACATGCACTTAGGCTGCATCTGAGCTGCCGTCCTCCTCCCAGACATGAACTCTGCCGCCCTCAGTTCAGAACACCTCAGTATGCATGTGACTGCATCCATTAAGCAAACTTCTACAATCAAACTCCTCCAGACGCCATTTGTAGCCCTTTGGTGGACATGTTCACACTCAAATACCGAGTGGTCTGCAGAGGGCTGCGTTTTCTCTAATGGTTCCCACGCCCGAGTTTGACTGGTCTGGAAGATTGGCAGTCCCACGGGAAGCCTCCAGACTTTTTTTCCTCCTTGCATTGTATATAAAGACATTTTTAAACTTTTTTTAAAGTGCACTTCATCGTGGTTATGAATGATGAATAAAAATAATACAATTATTATTACAGGAACTCCCATTTCTGGCAAATGTGAGCCTGAATCCAGCTAGATGCTATTCTTAGGGTAATGTCATAAAAAGATCGTACATAGTTCCCAAACAGTCATACACATTTATTATAGCATTCCCATCACCTCTTGCTTTTTTCTTGCTTTATTTTGTGCCATAAGTCAGATATTTTCACTCCACTCTGTGTTCGTCTGCGACTAGAAAATAAGTAGGCTTCTGTGAGCGCATGTGCTGCTGAGTGTGGGTGCATGAGTAAGTGCACGCTCAGCTGGAGGACCACACCCTGAACTGGAGCTATGTTTTAAACCTTTCACACAGAGAAACGGAAACGCTTTCTGGATGGATTTAGGCTGTTGTGATTGCACTCTGAATTAGTCTGATGGCTTAGATTCCCAGGGTGGAGGTTGAGAGGGGATGGCGACCCCTCTGCTCCGTCTACCTCATCTGCACTTTCTGGTGCATCCGTATTTAAGACCCAAATAAAATTATCCTGTGGTGTGCCTCCCCTCTGTTGGAGTTTCGTTTAAAGCTGGCTGGAGCAGGCACACCTTCCACTTGGCTGTTATTACTGGCCGAATTCCACTACCGAGACGCTGCTGTCAGCCCAGATGCCAGAGATAGTTTTGAGGGGCTGAGACCTTTTATCGGCATGTAAAAACACCCCTTTACTTCCCCTTTGTGTTTGGTGGTCTCAGGTCAGAGAACTGACCATTCATAAATGATCACAGCTACTTCTTGAATGCAGCTGCGTGAGGAGTTTCCAAGTGGTGCACAGGCTTTCTACAGCTTCCCGACGGCCAGGCAATAACAGAACTTTAGTAGATAAAGTGTCCATTTAACTTTGCTTAATGGGGTACTCGTGTGTGCTACTCAAGCACACACAGAAAAACACACACACACAATCCCTCTGTAAGTTGCAAGGAACCACACCTTGCTCCTGTAATCCTCTTTCAGTAAGGACAAACCCCTCTTTATAATGCCCTTTCAATAGACTTTGCTCACCTGCACTCACCACCTGCTTGTCCTCTGCAAAGTTGTGTGCGTGTACATGCCAAGTGCATTGAGTCTAAACCAGGTAAAAGTACATTTTACAGTAGGAAACAGTACCAACAACAATAATGGCAACAAACTACTGAAGATAGTGGGCGAATCCCTAAATGAAAAGATGTTAGACTTTTGTAGAACAGTTAGAATTCTCTCCAAAGTGCCAGCAAACAACAAACTCATGTGAATGGTTGGCGTTTTAACAGGTATCATATGATAACCCAGGGATTGCTGTAATTTAGGGTGAGTCATGAGTAAAAGCTCTCTTTATTCCTCTTTTCGTGGCTTCAAAAGAGTTTGTCTATGGTTAGGAGAACTTCTTCAACTTAGTTACAACTTCAAACAAGTGCAGACTGTGCAGTCACTCTTTAATGATCCCATAGAACCGAGTTTATTCACTTCAAGCCACAAAAAATGTGTTGCTTCCCATTTTCTTTCTTCAGCCATTTACAAACTGCTTCAGATTGACTTTCCTTGTGAATGGGAGACTGACCCTAGTCAAGAAAAGTGCTCAAACTGCACCAGATACCTTTTCCAGATAGTTTGTAATGGGTGGGTGTTGATTTTTACTTCCCACTTTAAAAGGATCAGGCTTATGGCAGTCAGAAATAAAAGGGAGTAGCCTTGAATTAGGATTAAATTCTTCAGCAGCTGTACCACAAAGACTGTGGTGAGTGGGCTGTAGGAAGGCAGAGAGAGTCCCGTTTCAGAGATTTGAAAAACGGCTCGGATTAGAGGAAAAGTCAGAAAGCGTGCACGGAAACCATGCCATAGTTTTGCATTTGGATCGTATGCATCCATTTAGACAACTTGATATTGTTTGGTTACCTTTTGGGGATGGCCTCTCTTTAAATTGGCAGCTTGCTAACTGCGTTTTACTTCCCCTTTTCTCACTGCTTCAGTTTGTATAGTGCTGTCTGCAGCTCTGTGCTTCAGCTCAGTCTCAATGGACCTACTGTACTCTGTTTGCAAAGTCCTCCAGGCAAACAGTGTCTGGTCTCTCTGTAGCCTGGGACTGTGCTTGGCCCACTGAGCTGAAGTACTATGGTTTCACCACAGACTCATGTTACCACAGTGTCTGGAGAGTGACGTTGTGTGAGAAGTGGGGGAGTATGCTTTTGTTTGAATGCCTTCAGGTGCTGAACAGAGAATCAAAGAGGACCATGTGCTGTTTTTTTTGAGTCGCACAAATATGAATTTAGCTCTTCACACAAGACTGGCATCAGTAAAAAGAGATGCACAAGAGAGGGGAAGGGGAGAGCAAAATGCTAGCCTTTACAGAAGGTGTGAGAGGAAGAATAGCAGACAATTGTAAAAGAGGGATGCCTCCCCATGGGCAGGGAAGACTCAGCCATTGTCCTCCACATGTTTGTAATCTATGTTTTTATTCAGACAAAGTTGCCTATTCACATCTCAGCCCTTGTCTTTAACTTTTTAATCTATGGCTCCCTCTGCCCTGGCGTTTCCTTGTCCTCTGTGGTACTAGAAATTGCTCCTCTCTGCTGGTGTTGGCAGACAGAGGGAGAAAGAGGGAGGAGGGGGGAGGCTTGAGCGATTATGAGACTTGGGGTGTGCTTTAACCCACTTAGCACACCATCTCAGGGTCTCCTGCCAAAACGGTGAGCTTAGTGTTTTAAATCCTCTTCTCAGGGAGAGATGATAGTTTGCTTGCAGCTGCTCTTTGTCTCGGTGCCTGGAAATGTTCACTGCATGAGTCTTGCATTCTAGATTCTGATTATTTGTTCCAGGGGGATGTTTTTTGTGTGTTTTTTTGTTTGTTTGTTTCGACTGAGTGCATGTTTTTTAGAGTGGATCTGTCCATTTAGCAACAGGTTACTGAGAGCTGTGCCTGTGTGAGAGTGCTGATCATAAACGTTTCGGTGGAGGAGCCGACAGGCAGGCATGTTTATCCCCCCCCCAGACTGTTTTTTGCCGGACTGGCCATTACCCCAGGGGTCTGAGTACAGTGTAGTTGAGCTCTAGCTCAGCCTCATCCTCTCCCAGCTTTACTACCAGCATCACATGCCCAGTTTGCCCCCACACACAATGCGAGGCTCCCTTTTCTTAATAAAACAGGCTCATAAGACCACGTTCCTTGAATTCTTCATGTGCAGACCCCTCTTTGTTTTTATGCACGCACAGACAGGGTGCTCTGAAAAATGTAGCCTACAATATTAATGAAGCCGAACTCTGAAAACGCCCTTTAGTGTGCCTGAATGCTCTTAGGTTTCGTTGTTATTTTTGTTTTATTTGACACAGCATTTAACTAGTTTCCTCCTCCAAGCAAAGGGAAAGAAAACAGGGGTGGGCCACGGGGGCAGCAAGAAGTGATGGCTGATTCAGTGGTGGGGTTGCGTTGATGGTGCAGCAGCCCTGTCATTTTAAGTTTACGTCTGGGCTCCTCCCTTCAGGCCCCCCCTCCTCCTCCCGTCCCTTTCTTCGAGCACAGAGGAGTCATAGGCAAAATTGGGGTCAGCCCTGCTTCCACCATCAAACCAAGGCCTTCATTTCTCCCCTTTTCCTCAAACAAACAAGCCCGGCTGTGTTCTTCCCGTATCTCCCGTCTCTCTTTCAGACCTCCTCTTTCAGATCATCCATTTGGATTTTTTTCACTTTCCACCTCTCTTAATGACTGTCCTCATCTCACATTATAGCTCTGAGTAGTTCTAATGTGCGCCTGTTTGAAGGGGAGTGCAGGGTGAGATTTATAATTAACAAAGGCTGATTCTAGCTCTGAAAGGGAGAGCTGTCTGGAAGAATCATTGTGGATGGGGGATGAGGGGCAACAAAACGGGCTTTTCATACAGCCTATCCGGTAGTTGTTGGAGAAGTGAAAAAAAGAGCTTGGAGGACACAGTGATTGGCACAATATAAAATAGATTGTGTTGCCTTTTTATGCAGGTTTTGACCAAAGCTAAGCTGCTTAGCCATGGCACAACTCCACTTTAAAAGCAGCCTGCAGTATGTTGGGGGTATGTAGACCAACACAACATAGAGGAGTTTTGGGGACCATGAAGGCTGGAGGACTCGCTCCCCTGCATCATTTCTGTAAACAAAAAGCCGAACTCTGTGTGTCTGTATTGTACTGTACTGTGAGAAAAGTCCGTGTGTTTGGGGGGCCCTAAGAGCAGTTGGCATACGTCAGTGTTTATGACTCAAAATGTTTCAGTCCTGAAGGGAGCCGTCCCAGGCAATGTAGGGCAATTTTGTATTGTCCAGGTCATATCCATTAGGTAACTGGCATGCTCAAGGAAACCAGTCGGAAAGAGAGAATGGAGCTGTAAAGAGGCACTGCAGAGCAGCCCGCTCTGAAACCGTTAGGCAGGGCTTGACCAGGCCTGGCATCACTTTGCTGGTTAAACAGATGGCCCAGTGCAGGTCAGTGTAGTCGAAGGATGGGCCATACTGACAAGCTTTTAACCATCTGGGCTTTAAGTGACACTGAGGCTGTTTCTCTGTCTATACTTGAATTAACTGGTACCTTAATTGATCCCACTGGTAAATGACGTTTGTATCCCTGGCAGTCGTCATTGTGTAGATGAATGGATGATCTATCTGTTCACAGAAACAGACAATCAATCTTTAAAGACTTGACGCTTTGAGAGAGGATTAGTTATATTGGATGGATAATTGATAATGAATGTTGTACTCAAGAGTGATTTATATCGCTGTCCCAATTGAAAGTCTAATGTTAACTCTGAGCTAAATGTGTATTATGTGATAAACACAAAATGCTGCCAAATGACAAGACTACAGCAGTAACTGTTTCTGGCCAGAAAACATTGAACTCTTGAACAATTAGCAGACTGTTTTATAGTTCAAGATTTGCACAGATTATACAAACAAGATATAGACTGATGCTGTGGGGCTAATACAGTTGCGTTCAGACAGAGACGATTTATGTGGCTCTACTGGAATAAGATGATTGTTTCCTGGCTGTTGCTTCAGAGGAAAAAATCCTATCAAACAACTGATCTATCTTCTTGCAGCAAAGAAAAAGTACACGCTCCTGATATTGGAACCAATCCTATGAATGTGTTTTTTCTTTTTTCAGTTGTTTGTTTTGCTTGCAGCGTCACTTTGGTTTTGGCGAGGTCGGCAAAGCACACACCTACTGGGGAAAGATCCTAGATTCTCATCCTGTATGAGTTTGGAGACACAATAGTTACCATTACCAGAAACTATGGTTTGTCTAAGGCTGTGCTTCTTACTTCCCCATACTTGATACTAATTCATTCTAAAATAAATTATTATTGGTTCTGCCTGAACAAAAGCTTAACCTTTTTACTCTTCCCTCCCTATGAGTAACAAGCTAAAATGGGTGGTGTGTTTTCAGTCATGTTTTACAGCTATTGGAGCTCAAAACCAAGGTGGTGAAGTAGAGTACAGCAGTAAGGCCAAAGCCAGCCTTCAGTCAATATTTGACTGTTCAGGTTTCACCGCTGGCAGAAGAACAAAGGAACACGCTAAAGAGAATTTCTTAGCTCGAAGAAGGGACGGACAGATCCGTGGAGTTTATCTCCTGTGTCAACTCCAGAGTAAAACCTCCCACAGCTGCTACTGCAAATGATCTGCACCTGTTCCCCATGCTCTCCAGGTCTGTTTTTATAAAAAGCATCAGAGCAAAACCACAGTACAGAGTAGTTAGTGGGCGGCTGCACCAGAAGCTTCATTAGATTCTCGAATGTACAGCCTCTCTGTGTCTGTGTGTTGCTGCTGAATGTGAACTGCTGTTGTGACACAGTGTCAGCAAACAGCTTGGACACAGGCCACCCAGTGGGAACTGGACGCTCTGTGGTGCTTGTCACCTCTTCCCCTCGCTGTCTCTCTCTGCTCTCTCCATCTGGCAGAAAAAATAGGGGGGAAATTAACAGCACCATGCAGGTGGGAATTATACAAAAGAGTCAAGGTACTGAGATACTAATGAACATGAATGAAAATTAGATTAGAAAGCACCCGATTGGTCCCAAAAGGAAATTAGAGAGGTGTGTGCATTAGGGTAAAAAGTGTCTGTGCCTGTACCGTGTGTTGCTGACACAAATAGACCAGCTTATCTCATTAACCAGATCTTAAGCATTACATGGAGCTTTGAAAACAGCTGCACCAGTTAAATTGTTTTGTATTCCCCATCCTATCCCGGCTTAGTTTGACACAGTTGTAAACAGGACGTTACGGCGTAGTATATTTCTGCTTGGAACCAATGATGTGCATTACCAGTAGTTGTTATTGTATATATTTTCATTTTTACATAGAGTATGTTAAACTGTTTTGTTATCTGGGTAGCTCGAAAAATAACCTGACCTTTGGCTGAGCAAACCTCGCCAACAGTATCTGAGTGATGTCAGAAAGCCATTGTGTGCTAGCCAGCACACTGCCACTCTAAATGCCAGAAAAAGCTCGTTCTCTCCTTGTTCGTGGAGGTGTGTTGTGACTCATGCTTTTGTGAAACTCAATTGCTGGGTTCGCTCAGTCATCTTTGTGTTGTTTATGCTTTAGCTGTGAAGTTGTATTTCCTGTTTTCCAGGACCGCCAGCAACTGGCAGCCCTATGGGGAAATGTGCAGATATTGACATTTTGAGCACATTTTCATGCAGCAGTGTCACGGGAATGACAACACAGCATTTTAAACCTACTGGTTTTCTTAATTCTTTCATTATAAAACAATCAATTTAGTTCAGTTTACGCCTTTGCCAAAAAAAAGAGATTATATTCTAACTAGTGGTGGAATTTAGTTTTACACTCCTGTATTTTTTTGTTTTTTTTTGTGGAAATTCCCAACCCAAACCTTCATGCAAACACTGTATGGCTTTTTACTTACTCAGCTGTTTCACTGCCTGGTCCTGATTCTCTGAGTGGGGCAGAGATCGAATTTGCTTTTGCAACAGTTTAGATCCACTGAGTTGGAAGTCATTTCTTCACCAGATTTTCGACTGTGAGAATTTTAAGCCCGCCCCGGCAAACTGTCTTGTGTGGCTTTGAAAATGCAGGGGATCGTATTTAAGGGGTTCCCCTATGCATTCCTCCTCTGTGTAGTTTCCATGTTCCCTGCCTGTGTTTCCTGTCGAGCATTTCAAAGTCTGCAACCCCCCCCCCCCCCTTCTTTCTCTGAATGTCTTTATGTGGCTGAAATCCCCAAATTTTTTTTCACCAACCTGACCACAGGCGCAGCAAAACGTCCTCAGTGTCTCCGGCTATATATGCAGTGATGTAAAGCTTTGGTGGAACTGTGATACTTTGGAGTTTTTAGGGGTTATTTTGTCATCTTTGCTCTCACACGCACGGCTCGGAGTTTAAACTGCTGTGACCCGTGGAGTCCTCTCACTCAGGCACAATCTCACGTCTGTCTGTCCCACAATCAGGAGCTCTGGAGCTGTAGCTCTAAACTGGAGAAATGTGGTGAGCCTGATGTGCTAAATTAACAAGTAGGTAACTGTATATGGCCTTCCTGTAGAGGAGGGGGGAAGAAAAGGGAGGAACCAGGCAGAGGCGGATGTGTTTTTAATTTCCTCGTGCAGTTCTTGGCCTTTAGCTGGTGCGGCTCTGCTGCTGCCGTCGCTGTCTGCTGTTGCTGTGGTCTATTGAAGAGGTCTGGGTTGGGATCCCCGAAGCACAGGGTGGGGGTTTCCACAGGACCCGATGCAGAGAGAGAGAGAGAGGTTGGATGAGGATAAGAGGATGGCATTTGAAAAGGCACAATCTCTCGGATGCAGCCCGGTTTTCCTTCAAATATCCACAAATGCTTTTACTGCTGTAATTACATTAGAGCGATGCCTGATCGTGATTGGCTCACGTCAGCTGTTTATGCTCGTTATTCCTACCATAAGATGGACTTCTCTTGTTCCAGCCTAATAATTATCTTCCTTCTCTACAAATGTTTGAACTTTCAATTGTTCTGCTTTGCTTGTGGTTATTTGACATTTGCACGATATTACATGTGCCATCATATAAAGGGGCAGCAAAAACGGCTAGAATCCATTTACTTTTGTTGACGCTCTTTGAATGACTGGATTTGATTTGACTGGTTTTATCTTCGGTCTGACCAAATGGTTTTTAGCCCAAATTGTGTTGACTGCAGTTGTTCAGCTAAGTTTTTTCTCTACAGTCAAGAAATAATTTCAGACAAATAACTAGTCAGTTTATTGTAAGAACAATGCTTGATTCTTCTTGTTTTTAGCATTTTCAGGTTAACTTAAATGTGTAATCAGAAGCAAAGTTGAGTCGCTGATAGTAGCAGCAAAGGCTCATCTGCATCAAGATAAAAGTGAAACACTTATAAAGAAGTGACAGGTTGGTCAAGGTGCATACTTAACAGGTAGCTGTGGATATTTTCCCTCTGACACAGATTCTTTTATTAGGGTGCTTTAAAATGTCTAAATACATATGCTTTGTGTTTTAGATATGTTTTATTTGCATGGTCAATGCCAGTGCTTTTGACTTCCAGCATCTACCCCAAAATAGGTGGTGTTTTTTAATTAAGTATAAGTCAAAAGCCAACCTTTTAATACTAGATTGTTGAATGGAGCATAAGTCCAGCCATTCGTCTTGTTCTCAAATGAATTGGACCTTACTGAATTACACACACAATGGGGCAAGCCTTTCCCACACTTTGGCTTAACAATTCACTGTAGTACAAATCAAGTTACAGTACAAACAGCCAGTGTGGAAAACCCCAAAGGAGTCCATCATTTCACAGAAATCAGAGGAACCAGCAACCCATTATCCCTATCTGACCACCATCTTTCAGCCCTGCTGCGTTCGCTCTCCACCAGCTGAGCTTATCTGGGCCATGTAGCTTCACAAATGCTGGGTGGGGCAGCAGCAGCAATAGTTTTCAATCCCTCATATCAGACCAGAGACCTGATTCCTCTCCATTGTGCATCATGTTGTTGCCACTGTCTTGATTTCCAGCTGCATGTTTTTCCATATAAGAATACTGATTCCTACTGTATGAGGGCTTTTATTTCTAAATGTCAGAAACAAAGTGAAAAATGATCTGCAGCAGTCTAACTGGTCTGTGAGGGCCTCTGTGTTCCGTTGGGAGCTCATAATGTCTTTACAAAATAAGGCCCTAACTGCCTCTTCTTTCAATGGCACCATTCACGGGGAAGAATCAAATAGTGAGAGGCCTATTGAAAAAAAGAGAAGAAGAGACAAAAAGATGGACTAGAATTGTGTCAGGGACCCTCTTTGTTTAACTGCACTGTAACCCCCAACGTGCAGACGCACACAAACACACACACGCACCCCTTGACCCTGCGCTGTTTTGCTATTGTCAATGTGTCATGCAGAAGAGGATGCCAAAAGGAGGACGCTCCTGTCACTTTTCCTTCATGTAAACAACTCGGCTGACGGAGATGTCTCCCCCGGTATACTGCTTCAAGAAGGATTGCAATGTGATTTACTTTCAAATCTAAGTGAGCCTGTTTTCCATAGATTTCAATGGCAACATTAATTCCCCGATTGAACTGGCAAATGAGAAATCGTGGTTCGTGTTTTCTCCTCTGCTTCTTCACATCCGATTGGCACTTAAACCGATTATTAGAAGGCAAAAGGGGTGTCAGCTTCGGATGTCATCCGCACAGGGCCATGTCGCTGGCCTTCTACTCAGACACATGGAAGGCAGCAAAGCAGCAGATTAATACACGGCCTCATTTATCTCGGTTTTTCTCTTGAGTGGGAAATATAAAGGATTGTCCTCTTTTTTCCCCCTTTAAGTAAACTGCAAATGTTTCTTGATTCGCCTTCTTAGCCTTAAATACTGTTTTTGGCTCTGTGTTGGGAGTGCACTAATGCAATAATCTGTTTTCAGTGAACACAGGAATATGCTTTAAGAATATTTTGATTGAAGGTTGCCTCTTGTGTGACCTTAGCTTATCCGGTCCCTGGAAGTACTGAGATGATCTCTTAATTCTGTTGCTTGGCTCAGAGTCTGGACAGTGGGTTAGTGAATTAAAACATCTGTTTATGTTAAGAGCACAAGCATGCACCTCTGACATAGGGCTGCTGCATGGTTAGGAAGAGGGAGCACTTCAAGGATTTGAGGAAGTTGTTAACCCTGACCTTGCTGACTGTCCTTTTAACAAATGCAGTCGCTGAAGTCTTTTTTCGGAGATCAATAAGGACCACATGTTCATTATTGCAATACGATTAGTCTGTAACTAAACAGCATTAGGTCAGACTCCCTTTTTGAAAA
Organism: Menidia beryllina; assembly: GCA_013363375.1. Lineage (NCBI taxonomy): Eukaryota > Metazoa > Chordata > Actinopteri > Atheriniformes > Atherinopsidae > Menidia > Menidia beryllina. The sequence goes on from JABUIW010000216.1 coordinate 1,179,248, forward strand.
TTCAACACAACAACAAGTTCTTCTTTTCAAATGTGGAATTTCTATTAATGCAGAAACATCTCGGAAAAGACAAAAGTCTCCCCCAGCACTCTGACACATCTTCTTTTCTCCCAGCCGGAGGCCTTCCCTTCCGGAGGCCTCATCATCATTTAGTCTCATTAGTCTGTCACTGCTCTGATTCGGTTACAGGAAGAACCTTGAAATAACCAGGAACCCTATAGATATTTATATTTTCAACCTTTTGTTTGTATAGAAGTGTTTTGCATTTACCAGGCACTGTGAAAGACTGTGAAAGTGTCACATACATTATGTTTATCTGTGCAGAGCATCATGTTCGACCAGCTATTAGTACTACATTTCAACTCTAAAAGGCACATTTTGACATCATGCTAATTCCATTTGTTTTATATCGTCTCATCTGTTAAATATGAAGCACATGACTGTTAACATGGCTTAAAGACATGTAATGGGGAAATATTTGGCTTGTTCTGAGTGCAAACTAAGATTACAGTGCTGAACCTGATTATTATATCTAGTGTAACTTAAATGCAATTAGGTTACAAACTCACAGTACAAAGCTTCACAAACTTCCCAAATATTTCCAGCTCTTTTCTGGGGGTTGGGAGGGTGGGGGGCAGGTTTTCTCCACTGTCAACTTTTTCTTGGTGAAAGACTTTGAAAACAGGACCACAGAGCTCTGATCTGTTATTGCTGGCACTGTGCACAGTCTCTGTCATCTTCTCTACTGAGTTATTAGAGGGGGAATGCTGGCTCATCAGTATTGTGCACGGCTAACTGAAAATGACAGATGTATTTATTAAAGCTGAATAGCTGTCATCTCCTCAGCAGGTGAGCAAATATGACATGAGGTGAGCAAATAGTATTCCCAATTAGAGAAGCATGTTACTTACAGTGTAATGACATCTGTGCTGTCAATGTGTTACGCATGCTACACAAATTTTTACCTGTGATTAACTATTACTATTAGCACAGCTCCGTGGAAACCATTTACTGTATATTTTCAATTAGACTGATAATGGTGAAAAAACGACCCTGGCATGTTTGTCTCAAGAGGTTTCATACAAAGTTACAAATGTTATCTTTATTTAAAATGATGGATGGCTTAGCATAATGCCAGTGAAAAGTCTCATAGGTCACCACTGTCATAATTGGAGTGGTGATATGGGAATTAGTTAGTTAGTTGATAGTTTGCTCAGGAAAAACCAGCATTTTCACAACTGGAATGTCAAACCTGTCCATATGTTATTTGGGAGATTGCTGCGTTGACCTTCAGTTGCGAGTTACATTTCATTCACTGGGTCTTCCTGTTCTATTCAGGATTAAACACATTTGATTCATGCGTTACGTAAAGTTTTAGGGTACAAGGAAAACAATGAAGATCTACTGTCTGTTGTTCCTGGGAATCATGTCTTAGTTCAGTCTCTTTATCTCATCAATTTATGAAAGAATGTATTCTATCAAAAAGAAGCATAAATGTATATGTAGAGGGTGAATGATTTAAAAGCTGTTTGGCAGTGGTAGAACGCAGAGGGTGATGCAACAAAACATGTGTCCATTTTATTGAATGAATATCAAACCAGAGCATGATATGTGACCTCTGCCTGTGCGTGTGAGTGTTTTCATTGATGGTCCCGGTGCGCCCTCGGGTTAATCTGTGTGAAGCTGCAGTAGCCCTCTGCGCTCCCCTGAGACTTCCCTGTGGGAGCTGCAACAGCTGTGGTGGTGTAAGTAACCCCCAGGACCTGTCACACAGCCCGTCTTCCTGCAGACCCACGGGGATAGACGCGCAGGCCAAAAGGTTGCAAATTGGCTCCCTCATTGTCTGCCTTCCATATGGTTTTGCGTCTTATGTGGGGACCATCACGATGCGGTCAAATCAGCAGTAAGGAGCTACACGTCAGTCCTGTCTCTGCCTGCATCTAGAAATGTTTTTGACTCTCAGACAAAATACGGGCTCGCTCTCATTCAGGGGCCACAACTATCAGACAAAATCTAGATGGTAATCATTGCCCTGTGGCAGCACATATGTCTTGATGAGCAAAGAATATTCCTCTGTTGTGATATCTTTTTCGCCGGTGATGTGCGCTGAACAAAGAGACAGGAACACTGCAACAATCTCTTATCATGTACAGCAGCTGGCTTAGAAAACAGTGTGGTCCTGTGGACTGAACAGCACTGTTCAAGTTCTTCTTTGAGATGGGCAGATCCCTGATTTTTTTTTTTTTTTTAGGCTGCTACATAAAAGAAACCTCTAACTCTTTAAGGCTTTAAACTCATCATATTGTGCTCAAATAGGTTTTGGAAACACTACAGATGCATTAACAAAGCCTACATATGTTTTTGCCGAGAGATTGTCTAAGGACTGGTTGATACACAATGAAAAAGTGAGAAAATCTAAAGATAATCCCAAACATTTTCCAAACTGGATTATGTTATAGACACACAAATGGGAACAGATGCTGGAAGTTTGCTGATGAGTGCACTTTTATAGCCCTGAGCTTTTTCATGTCTTTGAATAGTTTAAAGCCCACTCAGACATGCTTTGATGCTCACACGGCACGTAGCCGCGCTTGTTGTCAGTGAGTGAGGGGAAATGAGCAGCTGATTAAGCCACAGAGGAAGGAATGCATCATAGGACACCCATTAAAGGAAAAATTCACCGTAGGACCTTTTGCAGAGTTAAAGTTTAGAGGCAGCGCGTGCTGCCCGTGCACGTGCACGTGAGCCTTGCTGCAGTCTGCAGTGGCTGCAAAGTGACCGGCCGATGGCCACGCTGGCCGGATTACATCCTGTCTTATCATTTGCTGCTCTGCTCTCAGGTTGGTTGTCCTGATTGCCTGCAGTCCACCGCCTACATCATACATCTTTTTTGCTAGTGCGCCTTCACGTTCCCATGGTAACCAGCACCAGCATAGCGATCAAACAGCTAGAGCCACATTTCTAAGTGGTCCTGTTAAAGCGAGCTCTTTGTGTTGCATATGACTTCATTGCTGTGACCATGGCTGAGGCATACGGTCCTTGGACATGAAGAAATTCTTTATTTTAATGTATACTTGTGCCTGTCATGTTGTAGATAAAACCTATATCAACATACAGGGAAAATCATTAGATTTTTAAGCAGTTGTGAAAAAATGTATAATTGTAAGAAGAATTTATGCTACTTAAAAAAAAATGTAAATTAAAGTATTACCTAACACTCCTTTGCAAAGTCAAATTGCAACATTATAATAAGTGTCTCATCTGTCTCTAAAAGGGTGTGTAAATCTTTACTCATTGATTAGCTGCTGATTGATCAAACCATCACCTTGTTTTATTTACTGGCTGTATGTGGATGTGCTGTGAAAATGTAGAGCTGTTAAAACCACCCACACAAGGGCTTCTTATTTCTTTTTCTTTTACCAATTGTTGAAAGTTGTTTGGAAACCAAAACGTACAGAACATTAACAAACAGAATCTGCACACTTGTTAAAAGAATTCATATAAATTCTGTAGAAATAATTTGTTTTGACATTTATGTCCCACAGAGCAGAAGGCATCATTTGTTTCCACTATTAGTACGACTTTTCAGTCTGAGCAGAACCATTCGCAGGCTGAACTCAAGTGCTTTGAATTATTCCTGCATCTGAGTTGTGACAGAAATCCATCCTGACCACAACATGATGCCTGCGTTGGTGAAAGCACAGACATGTCTGCAGACAAATACAGAGCCCCGCTTTACCCCGTCAGCAGCGGCTGTAATGAGATAACGTATGCAGGCCTTCTCTGTAACACTCCGGCAGATATACTCATTTATTTATAGACATTTTTATGCTTAACTCATCCTAAAAAAAAAAAAAAAAAAAGTCATGCATGTAAACAGCCATTCACAGAGGAATTAAGTCAGCTTTGTTCTGGTTGTGTGACACTTGTGTCTGGCAGAGGTCTGGCAGAGCCACGCAGAGGGACTAAATATACAGCAGATTCTCCAGGCGTAAGCAGGGCCATGTTCACACGAGTTGACTCTCCAGCAGACACACGTTGACCTAAAACCTGCTCGTCCCATGGCACTTGACCGCCTCACAGGAAGAATTCCCAATGCCGTTTGTTTTGTGTTGCGTTAAAGGCCACAGGGGTCATTTGCCTTCACTCTGCTGTAGAGGAATTGTGTTTGAGCGGGGTGGTCACGGTGCTGGAGACGTCCTTTCATCGTCAGCGGTTTTGCCGATCTGAGGAATCACTGACCGCGTCGGATTTAGCTCCTCAGAAGCGGGAGCTGCAGGCGCTGCTGGCCCAGAGCCCGTCCTGTTGGATGACGCATCCCGAGAGCGTCGTGCTTTGCACTCTCACTTTCACTTAAACAGTTTACGTGGTCAGACACGCAATAACTTGCCGGAGTCAGAGGTTTACCTTAAGCTGAAGTTGTGGCAACAGCGGGCAGTCTCCACAGTTTAAGGGGATGACTTTGTATTTATAGCCACTCATGTAACTCCACCAAGGTAATCCTTTGTTTACAAATATTTAGAAATGATGTCAGTCCATCAGCTTCCGCCTGATACATGTCACATTTTCCTTTTATTCATCTTTATACGATAAGGTGTAGATGACCTCTGTAACTGTTTTTAAGTCCGACTTCAAGGGATGTCTTTATCAGCATGCATTTATTTTTTAAGGCTGAGTAGTTCAATTTCACTAATCCGATCACGTGTCTTTCAGCGAGTGTGTATTTGATAAAGCCTCAAGGTAGTAACGCTCACATACGCAGCAGATGAGCGCACATAACCCCCCGCAGGCTTATCTGCAGAGCAAAGTCTGCTGAGAATTGGAAGTTTTCACTGTGAGCTCCATTTGCGGGGCCTGGGAGGGAGACCTCAGCCTCCAGTGTACGCTGCTGGATGTATGAAATGCTGACACTTGTAATTGTAAAACAGACACATAGTCTCTGACCCCCATCCACCCCCGCTCACCTCCCTTAGCATTATTACCCTTTGTGTGGCAGGATAAGTGGACCCTGATTGATCTGTATTGATTTGAACTGTATTTGCCAGACAGTTATGGGCTTGCCCCTCAGGGCATTATGTCTGCTGATTCCCACCTTCCCCCTCCTCTACCCTCCTTTCACCCCTTTATTGTAAGACACGTCCCTCCTTCTGTTCTAAGATCCTTCGACCTCTAATCATAGTGCACACCCCTCTGCACTTTGCTTCCCCTCCTCCTCTCTATTTACATCTGTTAACAAGGCAAAGCAGGAAAATTGAGTCAGGGTAACAAATGAGACAGGAAATGACACAGAGATGAATTGTTGTTGGGACATATTTATTTGTTTTCCTCTGCCTTTTGTACCTTTTGTAATCCATCCACTACTTCATCACACTTAACTCCTGGTCGAGTTTTGATCTACAAAACTTGCATGACATGCATCTGTGTCACCCTGTGTGAATGGACGCTTTTTTACAGATTGTTCAGAGTCCTACCAGACCACACACATGTCCCTTTGGACGTCCTCGTGACCATGGAACTTATGACACCTTCAGTTACTAGTTCCTCACACAAAAGACATCTTGTCGTATTATTTAAACACGTGAACTGACTGTCATGAAAGGAAACCTCGTTCAAACCTAATCTAAGCCCCATTTTAATAAAGGGATGGAAGCCCAGCCATTATGTTTACTTCTCTACAAGCTGAGCTGTAAACTATTTTCCCTCTTTTGTTTTATAGATTCAAATACGGAGCGTCTTCTCCCCCCCGAGTGACGTCAGACCTCGCCTACTTCTCCCGCACAGCTGAAGGCAAAACAGGTTTGTGTAAATATTCTTTAAGCAAACTGCTCCGTCTTCATTTTGATCAGAGTTTTGGGTGAATTTGATGTGTGGGGCTCATGGTGGGACCTTTGTGGATTCATGGGTTTCATTTTGATTTTAAAGACTTGATTGAGGGCTAATTGGCTGGGTGACCTGGATAAGATTTTGTGCAGAGTAAGTGGGGGGTAGTGAGCTGTCTGCTCTGCTTTTTTGTAGACAAAGCTCTTCTTCATCTGCATTTTGTGCAGCTAATGAAAAGGAGGTCACCTGATATGTACTTTGCTTTCAAAAGGGAGAGCTATGCAGCTTAACCAAAACACATCATCAGAGTGCACACAACTACTCTCTGCCCCATTATCACCATGATTTCAGTCTGTTTCATGCCGATTGCTGTCAGGACTGTGCAGCACTTTGGGGTGGGCTTTTCTTGTTGGTAGTGTACTTACAGTATGGCTATAGCAGTGATTGTGGATTTCAAAAACCTCAGTGTAATGTTAAATATGACCTTTTTATTTTGGGGATGCAGGTCTTTTTGAGCATATGTGGTTAGGTCTGGCCTCTTGTCATACATCATGTGACTGAATAGTTTTGAAATTGCCAGTAAATCTACCACATATATTTCCATGTAATGATGAGCTGGACCTGGTGTCATAGGATTTTGCACAACTATGGAAACTGAGGAAGTGAATTCTTTGGTATCCAAACCCCCACACACTCAGCTTAACCTCCTCTGTATTTCCTGTCCTCTGTTTAATCTATACT
>JABUIW010000216.1:1185818-1301495 GCA_013363375.1 Menidia beryllina
CAGACAGACAGACAGACAGACAGACAGACAGACAGACAGACAGACAGGAAGATTGAAATGACACTTGTAGCATTAATGGGATTCAGCAAAACGATGTAGACAAAAATCAACCGGGACATTGACAGCAAGGATGGGAAAGTCTTGAGGAATAAAACTAGGGGGTGGGGGGGCAGAGCCTCTGCTTTGCAAGGATTCTGTCTCAGAGGGAGAACTGTGGCCTTCAGTCAAACCAAACAGATTTCTAAGCAGAGCATAATACCATTTGCTGGTGAGGTTTCCAGTGTGTCCTGCACCGTTTGCTGTGCGCTCAGTCAGTATTGTAAGGAACAGATTTCTAATTTTGATATCTCACACACAGCATGGGCACTTGTGCTAATATTAGAATGCCAGAGCTGTTGAATGGCTCTTTATTATTTGCATATTTCCAGTAAAAACAAAAAGTTTTCCTGCTGCTGGGTAAACTAGACGCTGGATTTTGGGAACATGAAGTAAAGGATACAAAGCCTCAAATTACCATGTGTGCTAGCAGCACCTCGCCATCAAATTTGTTTATCAAATAGGATCTTGTGAAAGAGAATCAGTCAAAGGAGGGAAAACTGGGCAGACACCTCAAGTCTTCCTGTCACTTCTCGGCATGAGTCATTCTAGTCAGCTCCACAACAGAAACCAATGAAATGTCAAGGCCGCCTTATCGACATCCTCAACATGCAGTTTCTTTTTTATGGCACGTGTGCTGTCAGCAGTGCACCAAAGATCTCAAGTCCTTGCACTGATTTTTATTTTTCACCAGATTAGTTCGAATTCTCTTTGAGTCGAGGCCACATCAATTGTTCAATGAATATATCAACTATTTGAGCATTATATTTGCAGGAGTTATGCATTCAGAAATATTTCACAGAGTTTGCAGCTCTTCTCTCTTTCTTATAGGCAACTGAAAAAATTAGGCTTGAGCACGTTGATTTTCAGGCACTATTGTAGTCTTTTAGCTGTTTGACAAAAGGGCCAGAAAAGAGTGTGACGAAGAGCACCTTAACTGGGAATGAGGCTGTATTAATTAACACTGTTATGACTAAAGGACTGAACTGTTGAGGCTCACAGAGCTCCTCCGCGTGTTTGAACCTCGATGAGTAGGAGTGATTCAGTCCCCTGACACATTATTTTGGTTTGCTGGCCAAGTTTTTAGAAGCTTTTATTGGACGGTTGTCGTGTAAGCAGGCGTAATTTGAACCTGCAGTCACATGACACCTGTTGGCTGTATCCTCTGCTCTGTCCTCTTCTGTCGGAGTCTCTGTGACCTGAGAGCTCAATGTGTGATGGTCAAACAGCCCTCTCGTGCTTTGTTCTGCACATGTCTGCCGTCTGCCAGTCATATGTACCACCATCTGTCCCTCAGACCGCTCCTTAATCTTGGTGATACTTTTACATTTTGTTCTATTTAAACACACGATCTTAATGTCGATGGTAGTTTTTACTGGAGCGGCTACGTTGTATCTGAGCTTTTTAATGTTTGGATTTTTGCGTGTGCATCTCTCAACATCAAGACTTGCTTGCTGACAAATATTCCTGTAATACTGGGATCTTTAATACAGTCGCCTGCATCCTTCACTGATCCCGGCTCGGCCGACATTGCAGTGACACACCAGCGAGCTGCAGCAGCACTGGCACCTCCTCCACAGTGATTACACTCATTCCTCTGGAAACTGCACTCCTCTACTTGCTCTGTCATTACAAGCATCTAACCAGCATAATTACCGTCCTTGGTGTGCGTTTGCGGTGCGTGCGCCAAGCCTGTATCATGCTAAGCATATCAGAGGTGGTGCGGATAGAGCGAAAGAGGAAGGAATATGAATCAGAGAGCCAGAACAGGGGGAGGTACATCCTTTCTCGCTAATTACTGTTTTGGAGTAATTAAGAGGCATTAAATGTCTCCCCTTTATCGTCTGAAGGCTGTGCCAAACCTGGAGGTGTCTGCCTTATTCTTAGTGTGTAGAGAACCTTTAATTCAATCTTTGTTGTCTTTGTCTTTCTTTTTCTTTAACCGTAGCCCAAAATTAAACGTGTTTTAATATCTAACCATCATCATCTGCGTTCTGATCAGTTAGTTCATGGTTTTGATATCTGTTGAGCTGAGGTTCGCTTCTCACAGTTGGGCAACGTGCAAACCGAACTCGCTGATGATAAAACACACCACAGTCTCTCCATCGCCTCTCTCATCAGGAACCTCAGACACATAATGAAGCCATTCTTCGGCTCCCGCAGCTGGGGCGGATAATCTGAGATTGGGTCTCGTAGTGGATCACAGGACAGCCTTATGAGGACACACTCTGTCAAAAAGGAGGATCAGAACAGGCTTTTTGGCCCAGCAGCGCCTTTGCATCTCCAAAAAAACAAAGACATGATACATTTGTGTAGCTTTTAGGCTACAATAGGATTCTGTTTGCTGTGAATGAGATGTGCTGTTGGTTCCTGTGTATGAGTGAATGAGTAATACCGTAAGAGTGCCAAAATGAGTTCAGCAAGGACTCATTAAAAACAAAAAAACTACTCTCTCCAAGCAGCTGTAACAAACTCCGCTTTGCAAAAATATTTGTTGGTGTGATATAAAGCAATCCAGGTAAACTCGGAGCAAAACTCTTTTGGGCCCCTTTTGACACTTTTACATTAGCTATAAATAATCAAATGTTTGGCTCCTAGACTGAAAGTGTTTCTTTATGGACAGTATGCATTATGCACCCCCCACAAACATCGGTCCAACAAAATGTTTCATATAATAAATCTTTGAATTAACTTTTCACTTTTGTGTAACAATTTATTATTCAATTTATGTTTGTGTGATTTGTTTTTGTCTTTTAACAGTTAGGGCCACTATGCCGATGCTAAACAAACCCAAATAAGCCGTTTGGGTTAGGGTTGAATGAATTAAATCTGTAGGAATATTTAATGGATTATGGTAATGGGCAGAAGGGTTTATTCATTCTAAAGATTCAGAGACCAGGGGATTCTATAAAAGCTGCACGCAACAGAAAATCACTCCGTAGAAAATGAAGAGGAGAAAGATTAAATTGTGAATATTAGAATCTGGAGCACACTTAAAAAAGACTGTGCGTGCTTGCCCTCACACAACCACCATCAGTGCAGATATTCCTGACTTCAGCATTTCAAGGAGAGACTTACGATTACAAAAGAGCTTTAATCAGAGCAAGGAGTGCAGCAAAGGGGAGTGAATTAAGCACATTTATATTTTAGACATTTATCTGAAGCCCTCATTTTAAATGCCCCCCACAGAGACTGTGGGAGTGTTGCTTCCACATTTTTTCCATATTTCATTTTTAGTCTGGGACAGGGTCTTGGTGGAAGAGGGCTATGATGGGGGGGGTTAATTCCCAAAAAGAAAATGTGTTTCTCTTTTACGTCCATATAAGATGTTTTTTTCTATTCCTGTCGGAAGACACCCAAATACTAAAAGTGGATTCTTTTTTACAGTGGCTTTAACTCGTCTCCTTTTTTTTGTTCAGATTCAGTCAGTGCACACTTTAGATATAGGAACTATTCAGCTATTAGGTGAAATACGAACGATGCGAGAAGATTCCTTTCCAACATTCAGGACATTGGACGTCAGGACACATAAGAATGATTGTGAATGAGCTCAAGTCAGTAAAAAGCCTTCCGATTAAGACTCGATGCTGTGTGAGTGTCATATTAAAGCATGTCAGTGTGGTCATTGAGCACCATCTTTCAGCGCTCTTTCTTGACTTTTTCCAGTCTCTATTTCTGGCTCTACCCAGCCTCACCCCTCCGGCTGTTGCACGCTCACTGTGTGTTCTTGCCCTTTTCTGGCTGCCCTGTTGGCCTTATTCATCTCCTTTTCTCTAAGAACCATCACTTGCACAAAATTTAAATTGCTTGTTGTTTTTGAGAAAAAATCTAAGCCGAATAGCTCTAGTTGGATTTTTTTTTCTCTCAGCTACGTCCCATCATGACAGCAAAATGAACCAAGACCACAAACCATGCATGTAGCACATACAGCCTAAAATCCATATTTTTTAAACGTCAACTGTTTCTGTTCAGGTTTTTTGCTCCCTTCCGGTTCTGTTATTAGCTGAAGTGTTTCTGAAGTTTTAATCTGCAGCAGAGCGACGACAGCCTTCATGTCCTGTGGGTGTGTGAAGGTTTATGTGTGCAGGCACTAGCACTCCACTGAGTGATAATAATATCCCTTGTCAGCCTCCTGAAGATTAGCCTCAACGGGAGAAATCCTCTGTCATATCCCTTCACCTTATTTTCTCTCTGGTTTATCAGTCTTCATGTTTTACAGTTGAGTGAGTCACTCCTCTGAATCCTGAGCTCAGGTTTTATTTGGGTCTGTCGGGACAATTTAGGTCACGCCAGCTTCAATTTCAAAATATTGTATTTCAATCTTTTTTTCATGCTGAGTTTAAAGCTGTTTTTGCTAAAATAATCGCTTTTCCCCTGTTTTTTCCTCCTCTCAGATAACGGAAAAATAATCCAAGAGGAAGAAGACAAGGTCCAGCCCCGCTCCAGAACGGTCGATTATGTGCTGCTAAGGTTTTTCCCGACCTGCTATTTAAAAGCGATGCGTTTGGGTGCTGGAGGCCGCAGTACCATTTGCAGAGTGTGCGTGGGGCGGCTCCGCTCCGTCTTCCCGAGCACCCCTCCCAGCATGGGATGCCAGCCCCCGGCCCTCCAGCCCTAAGCTCTCCTGGGGCACCATGAACAGCTACAGAGACAGAGGGGTCACTTGCACCTCCTCAGACCTTCTAGATGGAGGTGGAGGAGGGTTGCCCCAGCACACTCCATTTCGTCATACCCCGAACGGCCACCCGGCTCCGGGGCCCACAGACCCATCATTCCAGACGCGCATCTCTGTGCCAAAAATGGGCGTCCGTGCACGGATCGCGGAATGGCCTCCACGCCGTGCACAATCCCAGGAATCCCTGCTCGAAAATGGTCAAACTGGCAGCAATCACTACGATGATAGCTCGACTTCGTCCTCAGTCCTGTCGTCCGACGTCAGGCTGGTGAGGGGAGGAGTGGCCCGATTACCCCGACGACGGACAAAGGACGTGGAGTTCAGGGGAGGGTTTGCTGGTGAGAGGGGCTCACCCCTAAACTTCAGGATGTTCCCACCTTTGAGACAGCGCTCCAACAGTGAGGTGACACTGAGCGAGCAAGATGAAAATGAGGTAATACTTGGTGTGAAATGATGACGATATGATGCATTGTGTAGAATTAGATTCAGGCCTTGATTGATAACCTGAGACAAAACCATAACAGTTTGAGTTAAAGAATCAAGCAGGTTGGGTTTTAAAGCCTATTGCTTCAAATTAGGTTTGAGTAAAATTCTTATTTTGATGAATGGATGTGTTCAATCTTTTCTTTTCTGTGTTATGCTCCAAGGTGGAAAGTCACGGAGGTGGCGGGATGGGGAACCGCTTCAGGGAGTACGGCAGCACTTCTTCCATTGACATCCAGGGCATTCCTGAGCAGAGCTTCTTTGACATGCTGAGTCAGTTCCACCAGGAGAGGCCTGACCAGCGCAGCTCGGCACCCGTCCGCCTCGGCGAGCTGCTGCGCGCCCCAGACTCGCCGCCGAGCGCGCCCCTCCCCTCTGCCCCATCACCCAGTCCAGCAGGTGGGGAGGACAGAGGCACCGGAAGGAAAGACGGTACTGAGAGAGTGAGGAAGAAAAGCGGAGGAACAGAGTCCTCGCTGGGCACCTCCTCTTTGTTCCGTAAACTCCGAAGCTCTAGCAGAGGGGAGCTGGACGGGGGAAAAGGAGAGTCCAGTGAGGACAGGGGTGCGCGAGGTCCATCAGATACGCCTTACAAACCGTGGGTGTGTCCCAAGAGTTTTGTTCATTTTGATGCTCAGAGCATCCTATTCGACCTTCACGAGGCGGCGGCCCAGCGGGGCTTCGTTACCCAGCGGAGGAACACCGCCACAGGGGCGTCGGCAGCCTCAGTCGTCTCCAGATCCTCGGCTCCCAGTGTCAACGAGCCCATTTATTCCAGCATAGAGGATCTGACCCTGAACCTCGATCAGGGTTCAACAACAGCCTCCCTGGCCGTGGAGCATCTTGATGGGCCGGGAGCCCATAGCACAAGTCCTCTCCTCCTCTGCTGCCCCCACTTCCTAAACGAGACGGGGGGCCACAGAGAGCGAAACATCAGCTTCCTCAGCTCCTCAGCTGAGCGGGAAGGGGACGGAGGAGGAGACGGAGGAAGAGTGGGGCTGAGGAAGAGCAACGCTAGCCTGTCGGTGCTGGAGATAGCAGTTGAGCAGCAGGTGAAGAGACTGGACAGACTGAAACTGTACAGCATAGAGCACGTGGACCTGGGTGCCCGGTACTACAGAGACTACTTCCACGGGAAAGGTAACACCCAGCCACACTGCTGCAGAATTCACACTTCGATGTAAGCTGTCATGACTCTGAACACTGATTGTGAGTGATCATGCTTGCTGTGTGACAAGATTCCTTTTGTTGCAATTTGAGATATACAGCTTTCGCTGAAACAAAAATATCTGAGAGATCTGCTGCCAAGTTTGTGGAGTAATTCATCCTGGGCTCCTATTACATCATAGGTTATTATTTAGTCTGCAGCACTTCTAAAAACTATTTTAAAAAGTGCCGAGGTGACTATCTCTTTTAATTGTTTTTGTCTGGGAATTTTTCCCGATTTTTTTACTTGAAACCATATTTCCTTTTATTACTGTTATGTTGGTTTTCTTAATTCGATTTGGGCCTGTTGCTGCCATTTGAGTGGATCGCCCTGAACACAGTGTTTGACTGGCCAGAGATTTCCTCAGTGTCATTCCCCACATCCCAAACTGCAGTCTGTAATATCCGTCCGGGGCTGAGCAGAGCAGAGCGGGCCAAGCTGGCCGCCCTCCAAGAGCTTTTACTGCACATGTACCTGCCACTGGACAGTTGGCAAACTCAGGGCTCATGATACACCACCTGCCTTTCTGCAAGATTACACAGAGTGCTTCACACATGTGGCAGCGCAGCTTTGTTTTACATCTGTTTGCGGCGTTCAAAGTAACGCCTGACTTCCAGGAGCATTTGAGCAGACGCGTTTGCACGGACATTTCTTGTCAGCTCACCTCTCTTCAGACACTTTTGATGAACTTCCCCTTTGGCAAGCATCATCTGGCTGCAGCTTAATTAGTGACAGATGTTAGTAGGAGAACATGTGTTCAGGCAAATGTGTGTTTGTGTGCATGTGTGTGTGACAGTTTATGGCCTTTATCCTCACAGATAAAGGTTGCCGTTCCAAAGATATGTTTGTCTACTGAGTCTGCCTCAGCACAGCTATTCCCCGGAATGCGGAATGATTGTTTGTTGTGCCCCCCCATGTCCATGTCAGAAAGCTTCCTCAGAAAGCTGACATCTCCGCCACAGGACATGGCGATGAAGATAATCAGGCCTGAGTCTCAGAACATAAATGTTGTGCTGATTCTCTCTGGTTAGAGGGAGGAAAGACGAAGAATATTTCTGTCAAGCTAGATTCCTGCTGAAGAGTCAGGATAATTTGTTGTATGACTCCCACACTGCCTGTGGCCTTAGCATTAGACTGACTTAGCTGAGGATCTTCGAAAAAAAGGGACATGTAAGATACTTGTGAGGAGTGTTGATTGGTTTGTGATTGGTCTGTGCCTCTTTGATTTATGGACATGTTGGGATGTTCCAAATCTGGTAATAAAACCTCCTGAATGTTAAGTGCCGGCTTAAGACGCAACACTTTGGCACTTCGCCATTTCTACGATTTAATAAAAGGAGGACATGTTTGCCCTTTCACCCCTAGTGGGTGATTTGGATTTCACAAGCCCCTCCTTTTGTAGAGAAGCTTTTCCACCCAAAATACACAATAAGTCCAGCATCTCTCAACCACTAAGTCCATTAATTCTCACCTCTCCTTCCTGGTTGGGTCTTTTAGCTGAATTGATTTTGTGGTTGACTGATTATTGATTTCTATGTTATATGACATTGCCCCCCCCCTTACCCTTGACTTAACCCCCTCCCCTTTCCACTCAGCTTTGCACCTGACATCCCTCTGGTAAGCTTTTTTTTTCTCGCCATTTTTGGTACTGTTCCTGTCATTTCTGCAGTATCCTCTGGAAAACAGCCAAACATTGGCTTCTAACACTTCACCAGATGGGTAGCTGTTAAATGCAAACTTGTTCACATTCGAAGTGTCAAAAAACATCCCTTAAAGTTTTCCAAAGTCCAGGGTTGTCTTTTTTTGTGACCTACACTGAAAAAACGGGCAGTTTACCTCCATTAAGAATATAGATCAGCTAAACATAATTTACTTCTGAAGTAGAGATATTTAGCATTTTGATAAAAGCTCCCGCAGCTGGTGCCATTTGTCAGTGAACCCTTCAAAAGACATAACACAGGCATGTTCAGACAAATGAATCATTAATCCATTTTTCTTCATCCTAACTGTAACTTTGGTTCACTCTATCCTTCACCAGAGCACTCAAACTACTTTGGGACGGACGACAAGCTGGGCCCTGTGGCCGTGAGCATCCGCAGGGAGAAAGTGGAAGACACCAAAGACCTGAAGGACCAGTACCAGTACCGGCTCATCCTCAGAACAAGCGAGGTGTGCACGTCTTTGTGTGTTTGTCGGGAAATTTCTTTCCGATGACTCAGGCACATGTTTATTACTTAATCACTTACTTTCAGTTTCTCCAGTCTTACCTGTTACACATCCCCTCCTTCTACTCTTATCACTTTTTCTTTGCCCCCCCTCACCCTTCAGTTCACACTGCCTCTTAGCTGTTGGTGGAATTTTCCCCCCTGCCCACACAAAAGCCAAACCAAACACTGCCTGCTCGGGTCGAGTCGTTCAGCTTTCCCTCTCCGTGAGCATGCCCAGAGATTTTTTTCACTTGAATGGATCAATGACCTACAGTGTGTTCAGTTATTTTGAAAAACTGATTTGCTGGTTCTTTAGTCTCCCACAGATGCTGAGGGATTATCATTAGGGGTGTCAGGGGTTTCAATAGTTAGCACAATCTCACTGTTTTGTGAAATATCAACAGTTTTCAACCAAAAAAAAAAGTGTTCCTGTTCATTGTTTTCATGCACTTTTAGCCTGAATGTGGTTGCTGTGTTGTTTTTAGCTGGATTACATGGCTGCCTGCCTTCATCACTTTAGCTCTGCTGCAACAAAAGAGCCTCTCCAGCATCTAAGTATACAGAGCTAAGCTAATAGACACAGCCAGCACAGCCAGGCCTGCTGTTCACTCTCACACACAAAAAAGAGATTGATGGCAGAATTTACCCCCCCCCCCACACTCAGGCTGCAGAACCTCTCAAATATCTTTCCCTCGTAAGTCTGTCATTTAATTCTGCACAGCAGTGCTGATACAGCAAGGTGGAGAGACTCCCCCCTCTTCTCTCGCCTTACTTCACACATTTAACCGCTCACGCTCCTCTGATGTTCCCACTCAGCATGTGACTCGCTCCGCTATCACACAGAAGCTGACGACTTGAAACAAAAGCCCCAGAACTTCAGCTGAGTGTCAGTTGGGTTTCATTTATTTTGTGGCAGTCTCTGTGGTTCAGCTTTATTTCTGGCCTCCGCCAGCTCCGTAGTCGGCCATGCATTTTTAATGAGGTGAGCGCCCACTCCTCCTGACTCTACCTACCTGAGGTTATTGTAGTCCCACTGTTTTCAAGTGGCTCAATTTCCCCCCAGCACACTGTGGCTGTACAGTACTGAGCAGAATATTAATTCACAAGACTAACTGTCTTAAAACCCTCCACCCAGGGCACTTTCAATGCGTGAGAGAAAAGCTTTGGGGCAGCAGGGCCTCCCTTCCTCTCAGTAATAAGACAATCCTTCTTTTGATCGATCACTTTTGGCTCTTGTTCAACTAATCCTCTACATGTTTAGTTCCACAGGCATGGTTCTGTGGCTGAGTGAACACTGACCTCGCTATACAACCAAACATCATTAGAATGATTTCACAGGCTTTATATTCTGGGCTAGATTGACTGTTTTAGTAGGAGCTAAGCTGTTTAATTATCCGAATAGAAAAAAATAGAAAGAGATAATATGAATTTCCTTCCACGTTGCGTGTTTGAATGATTTGATATGGCCTTAATTCCCATTGTGCCTCTTTTCTCCTCTTACCACACATGCAGCTTGTGACCCTGCGAGGTTCTATCTTAGAAGACTCGGTAGCGTCTACGGGGAAACACGGCACGGTTCGCGGTCTGCCGCTCAAAGAGGTCCTGGAACAGGTCATTCCTGACCTCAATGTTTCCTGTTTGAGGCTGGCACTTAGCACAGCCAAAGTCACTGAGCAGCTCCTTAAACTGGATGAACAAGGGGTGAGTTAAACTTGTCTGTATTTGTTTATCGACAGCCAGTGCACCTGCAATGGCCAGTCAATAAGTCACATACCCGACTTTTTAAAAAGCAGAAAATAACGATAAGGCAAAACGGTAGCAAAGCAGTTTGCTCACCTAGTGTATATAACAGTGTCTGAGACCTATTAAACTGATTTAATGTCAGTGCAAAGTACAACTTTAGGCAGTGAAAGAAGCCCAAATCAGGGTTTGCTATGTTGAGTTTGCTTGTGTAACCATAAAACACTTTGTTTGGTTGAGTTATATCACCTTTTATTTAAGGGAGGGTGAAGTACAGGACAACGGTCCCATATCAGCAGCGGGCCAAGGTGTAGGTGGTACACAACGGCAAAACCGCGCTCTACATGTGAGCACACTAGTCCATAATGATGCGTCACAGCCGCATTAAAGGCTCATCTGCCGACATAAAGTTTTTATAGACGCATGAGCCTCATGCAGCTGTGCCTCAGCTGTTGGTGTTTGTTCTCTGTGTGTGCATTGTAGTTGAGTCAGAAGCACAAGGTGGGTGTTCTGCTGTGCCGCGCGGGCCAGAGCACCGAGGAGGAGATGTACAACAACGAGGAGGCATCACCCGCCTTCTCTGCCTTCCTGGAGCTGCTCGGGGAGCAGGTGCTTCTCAAAGGGTTCAACAAATACGCTGCACAGCTCGACACAAAGAGTGAGCGCATCTCTCTGTTCCCTGGAACGGCTTCATTCCTCCATCCTCATTTTCTGTGTTAAAGTGATATTTTTTTGAGCCTTTCTATTCATGCTTATGTTTTGTCGAAGTGAACATTACTTTAAAGAAATCCACAGTATGTTCAAATGCTAAATAAAGCTCATCCTTTTTAAAACATGAATGAGACCGCAAAGGTTATTTGTTAGTCAAATCAGGCTGCAGGGGTCCCTAGAAGCACGTCAGTTTGAACCAGAAACTCTCGTTCAGCAACCCATTGCCATCTGTAGTCATACATTCTGACGTTAGCTACAGCTAAGTCTCTCCACTTCCTTTCTCCAGCGGACTCCACAGGCACCCACTCCCTTTACACCACCTACCAGGGCTACGAGATCATGTTCCACGTTTCCACCATGCTGCCGTACATGCCCAACAACCCACAGCAGGTAAGAGCTGACAAGCATGCCCAGTTATACCACCACCGGATGCAGCCCATCTCATCAGCAAGTCAAACACTGCTGTGCACATCTGAAAAGGCCATTTGTTGTCACCCCAAGCATTTCAAAGCATATCTGGCTGTTAGTTCAAAACTTTTGACTTTCATTTGACTTCATTTAAAAGTCGCTCAGCCATTTTTTTTCAAATTCTTTTGTTTTTATTGCCTCTGTTCTGTCTTTGTGGCTTTGACGGCCGTCCTAGCTTTCTTTGTTGCCCTTGCTCTGCTTCGTAGTCCTTAAATTACCCAAAGCTGGGTGGAGTTCAGTGGTAAGTAGGTTATTAGCATTGTTTTCCCCCTTCTTTATTGAAATAAAGCTGTCTTATTCATTTTCCTGAGTTTGCCACAGGAGCTGTACATATAAAAGCTGTTTGTAAGAAATAGAAAATAAAAAATGGTATGTGGGTAAGTTGCTTAAGTGCTTGTGGGAGAGGCTTGTGTGTACACGTGCTCTGAGCCCTGTCCTGGGGATGTTCAGGATCAGTTTGTACCTTTTGTGTCAACACATCCCCACAGAAGAGCTTAGCACATTTTTAAATAAATGTCACATCAAGATAACACTGAGCAATCTTGCAATATAGTTCCATATAATATTGTTATACGTTTTTTTACTTTTTTTTCTGAAGGAAAGCTTTTTAACAGTTACACTAACTTTGACAAGTTTTTATGAACAGATGCATCTTTTTCTTCTGGTAACATGAAAAGCTGAGCAACTGAAACATTTTTCTAAAGTTTTAAAATTCAGAAAATGGCACAATTACTCCATCCAGAGGCACATGCTCTGATGCAGAAGCAGGGTTTACCTCTTCAGTCCGTCCTCTAGGGGGCAGCATCCACTTTCAAATAACCCTGGATGATCTGAGCTTCTGCCATGGTTTCTACTTTAAACACAGAGAAAAGCATTAGCTGCTGCCACAAAGTGATCCTAAACCGTACGTGATGAAACACACAACTGTGAATGAATTGTTTACCAGGAAAGAGGCAAGATGCAGACAGCAGGTATCGCACACGTCTGATTAAAGGCCATATAGCTGCACACCAGTCGCATCACCGTGCTACTTTTGGAGCTGTAGCCTCTGAGCACCAGCAAACGCTGCTCCTGTTTTAGCATGCCGGAGAACAACATTTTGGCCAAACAGTGGGATGTATTACATAATTGGTACTTTCACACTTCTCTGTTCAGATGAAGAGAGGTGCTGGCAAGCATAGCAGCACAGCACAGCCTGGACTGTGTGCCATGCTTCCCGCATGAGCACAGAGACACCACCAGACACAAATAGCCCACACGGAAGGCGAATAAGGGATTACATAAAGAGCTGTTGTTTGGTGTCTGCCAGACGTTTGCGGTGTACCACGGCAGTTGAGTCATTTTGTGTGATTGTCACTTTTATCTCTCCTCTGTTCCTCAGCTCCTGAGAAAGAGGCACATTGGAAATGACATTGTCACCATAATCTTTCAAGAGCCGGGAGCTCTGCCTTTCACGCCTCAGAATATCCGCTCACACTTCCAGCACGTGTTTGTTATTGTCCGTGTCCACAACCCCTGCTCCGACAACACCTGCTACAGGTAAGTATCCCCAGCAGAGCCCGTCTGAAGCAGGAGGCCGTGGCTTCACATCCTTCCAACCCTCCTTTTCCCCTCAGCGTTGCCGTGACACGGATGAAGGATGTGCCTCCTTTTGGACCTCCCATCCCCAGCGGAGTTACCTTCCGTGATCCGGAAACTTTCCGGAACTTCCTCCTGGCCAAAGTCCTCAATGCAGAAAGCGCAGCACACAAGTCGGAGAAGTTCCACACTATGGCGACGCGAACGCGGCAGGAGTACCTGCGGGATCTGGCTGAAAACTACGTCAGCAGCACGCCGCTCGATTCCGCTGGAAAGCTCAACAACCTCATCTCCCTGGCATCCAAGAAGCGCGAGCGCTCAAAGGCCAGAGAGGGAGCGGAGCTGGGAGCGGCAGGGGCTGTTGCCTGGAGAGTCCTGGCCCAGGACTTCAGTGGAGGAGGGACAGAGCTGCCCTGTGCCCTGGGTATGTCGGCCGAATACGTCCTCCTAATAGACTGCTCCACCAAAGAGGTGGTGTTTAACTGTTTCTGTGCGGACGTGATCGGCTGGACTCCGGAGCGACTAGCACTAAAGATCTTCTACGGCAGAGGAGACCACATTGCAGTCCGAGTTCCAGAGGGCTGTGCGCTGGACATCAGGGAGATGGTGCAGAGGCTAAAGGTGAGAGGATAGAGGTCAAAGTGTACCGGGCGTGTGGATCCCTGCAGCACAGGTTTTGGGCTTTGTGTGGTTTATAACATCATTGTCTGTAATAGTATGAGTAGAGCTGCCATTAGCATCCAGTGTTTGTCATAACACCTTATACGTATCCTTGGTGTGTATGAACAGACACGCTTTTATACTTTTTTCCCCCTTTACCTTTGTTACTTTGCTCTCTTGCTTTTTCAGTGAACCCGCTGAGCTGTAGACATGTACGCCTTTGATGGCACAGACCAAATAAAACTGGTATTTAGCTGTAAAACTTTTGAGAGAACTTTGAAAGGTCAGAAATCCTCTCTGTCATCAGACTTCAAAACTTAAAAAAAACAGTCAGGTGTTTTTTTCCTGAAAGGTTGAGCAATACCTTAACGTTCATATACCTGTTTTAAACTCAGGGGATTTCCTTCACTGAGTAATTGTGTGTTTTTAATCCCTTTGGCAGTTCTCCTGACTGGATTTCAGAGAAATCAAACTTCAGTTTTACTCTTTGGGGAAAAAGGTTAATAGTGGTGAAATTAACATGACGAAACTAGTCAGCATTAGAGTGTTCCACATTGTTCTGATACTTCACTCACAACCGACGTCAGTACGGATGTAAAAAGTTTCTCTTACAAAAAAATCCAACCATAATCTCTTATCTCTGAGCAGTCACTGACGGTGGGATGTGAGACGGTGGATATGACCCTCAGACGAAACGGACTGGGACAGCTGGGCTTCCACGTTCGGCTGGACGGCACCGTGGCCGAGGTACCGTCCCACGAGCACATGTCATCCAACCGCGCTCGTCTCCAAACATCTGTGTGTGTGTAACGGCCCCTCTGTTCGTTTTTTGCTACGAAGGTGGAAGAGTACGGCTTTGCCTGGCAGGCGGGATTGAGGCAGGGCAGCCGCTTAGTGGAGATCTGCAAGGTGGCCGCCGTGACGCTCACCCACGAGCAGATGATTGACCTCCTGCGGACGTCTGTCACCGTCAAAGTGGTCATTATTCCACCCTACGAAGAGGGCGGACCTCGAAGGTGTGTGCAGGCTGCGTGTTATCATGCAGGGCTTAGTCCGGATCCTTCGGCCTCGAAGTAAGGCACTTCGAGGGGCCGAACTAATGAGCAATTCGTTTGGAGGCAGCTGTTGTCAGCACAGATGTGGAAACGCAGGAGGGTGCCGAGCGCACGCTGGCAGTGGCAGAGGGATTAGAGAGCTAGAAAGAGCAGAGGATGCTCCCTAGCCAAACACAAAAGCCTGGCTGAGGTAGTCGCCAGACTTCAGTGTTCTGAGAGGATTTTGTGTGGGAGTGCGTGAAAAGTGGAAGCAGGCGAAAGAGGCTGCGTAGTTGGAGAGGAAACTGGTCAAAGGAAGCATGGAGACAAAACGACAGAAGCATTTGCTTAGTGCGAATTAGCAAAATCTTCCATTCTTTCTTATTGTCCCCCTCTAATGTGGCCGTCTCTATTGTCATGCTTCTTTTCCTTCCACAGTCTCTTCCCGCCATCACCCTTTTCCATTTTCTCATCCGCACATAAAGAGCTAAATGAAATACCACAAAGGGCTTTATAAGACGCTGATGTGGTGTTTCACAACGGTTGCCCAGGTGAAAAAAATAACCTAAGTATGCCTGTTTCTGGCTGAGGTCCAGAGCCCTTAAAGGCTGTAATTGTGGGGAGCTGTGAGATGGCACAGTGGTTAGATGTCTTTAATGTTGGAGGCAGTTTAATTACCCCAAGTTAAAGCCATCGTACACACACAAAAACGCACACAAGCGCACACACTTCTGCATGGCCTTGGAGCAGCTGATAATTAGAGTCTTGCGTTTCCCTCTGCCCCTCTCCCACTCTGACTTGTTTGCTGTTGTGCGCCAGGCAAGCAGATCGCACGAGATTAAGGCCTGGAGTCTGCATGTAGGAGGAGAAACCGACCACAAAAGAAAGAGAAAAAAATAAAGGAGGGGAAACGATTAATTAAATATGCATGCCTTGTGCAAATGAAAAGGATGAAAAAGAAAGGGAGGGACCGAGTGAAAGACAGAGGAAGGCAGGGATGAGTGTGCCGAGCCGAAGAGGCAGAGAAGAGCGCGGAGAGGAGGACGTGTCTCAACACTGCCAAGAGTTAGAGGAGTGGGCGGAGGAGAGAAAGGACCGGAGAGGACAAAAGTTGGAAGTGTGCGTCTTTTGTGCTCCGTCTTGCAAGATGGATGGGCACATCCGAGAAAAGGCGTGGGTCTGACCGTGTGTCGGTGTGTTGGGAAGCGCCTGCTGTCTCATTCCAGACTGTGATGATAGAATCACTGCACAATGTCAGAAGCAAGCTCTGCCATCTCTAAGGTTTGGATTTTCTACCACTTTGTTTGTGTATTCAAGGTCTGAACGTTCGCTGCCGTTGTGTATTGATTGGTTGTATGAAAAGATTCTCTTTGTGGATTAAAATGTGCAGACAGGATGTTAAATTCATGGGCGCTGATCAGCATTTTGGTGCTTGGCTTGTGTTAAAGACACTGTTGCTGTTTTTGTTCATATTTTCTGAAGAACTTGGTAGATGTGTGTGGCTGTTTGTGTGCACAGCTTTGTGCTGTTTACATTTCTTAAGGGCTGCAGCCAACAGTTGCCTCATTGTTGATTTCTTTGCAGAGTATTTTAATAATTTAGCAGTCCTTTGTTTTGTTGAATACAAAGGAAAATTGCCCTTGATATTTTACCAAAGCACATAATTATCTTTTTTTTTCACGCAAAAAGCTCAGATATGCAGTTAGCTCTCATGTGTGATGATGGTAAATAGTGAATATTGAAGTCTCGCCTTTAAAGTAATTTTTTTATTTAAAATAAAGTAATTTATTGATAATTGAAACCTTTTTTATTTGAATTATTCATCTCTAAGATATAAATATACTATTTTTTGCCCAGCTGAAATTTTTGTCTTTAATCCAACAGACTGTTACTTCAGCCTGGAATCTTTATAATAGACATTTAAAAAATGTTGTATATTTTATATATAGAGTTAACAGAGAGTAAATGTTTTAGATGCTTGTTTATAGGAACAATGATCATTTGTTTAGAAGATATTCATCACATTGTCCTCATCTGTCTCATAATGCATGTTCTTCTTCCCGCTCTTGACTGTAAATTTTACTTTCCATTTCGCTTTCTTTTCTCTATACCACCCTTTTCCCCTCCCTGCCCTGCTCGTTTCCTTTTGTGTCATCTTAAATACCACCCTATCTGCATATTTAATGCCTCCAGCCCTCCTGAAATAGTCTTTGGATGAATACTGATGAGATTTGTGTTAGTATTCTGGTTTGAGGCGACTATGAGAAACAATCCCATGTGTTGTGCTGGTAGCTTGAGTCAATAAATAAAGATGACCACCCTTCCAGCTGAGAACGTGTTCAAAGATTTCATAATTGATGAGGATAAATGGCAGCTTATCTTCATCTGAAACCTGCTCTCGTCATTTGATGCATTAATCTTTTATTCTAGCAAAGAACTAAGAGGGTCAATGTTTATGTCAGAGGGGACAGGAAGACACTCACTGCGACCTTATGAACTAATATTACAGGAAACAAAAATCTGTATTTATGGAGAGTTTGAACAAAAAGCTCTTTGATACGATTAGATAATCTCTCTCTCACACATGCACACAAATATACTTGACCTCAGTCTCACTGTGGGCAACATGGAGTCTTGATGTGCCAATAGTCAGTTTCCTTTCCTGTCTTTCCTCCTCCATCGGCCTCGTGGGAGCTCATTAGTGAGCTCTGTTACATGTAGGACGTGCACTGAACATCCACAGAGCTTATCGGAGGACAATACCATTCAGAGGGAAATTATTTGGCAGTTTTCACACACTGAACTCTGAACAAAAGCTGTAGTTCAGGTTCAGCTGCAGTTCAGGTCCTCTCAGGGAGGCTTTTACCGAGCCATTTTTGAGATTCAAAAGGAGGATGACGAACATAAAGAGGAGATAAATTCTAGGTGTTTCAGAAGAAATTAAGCTTCAGTTTGTGTGAGATGTTGTGGTTTGCTGTATAAAAATGTCCTCACTCTCCGCCTCATTTTAGGGGCTGCACGGAGGAGAATGAAATGAAGACCATGGAGCAGAAGCCTGAGCCGGAGCCTCTGGCAGCAGGATACCGGCCCTCCCCTCGCCAAACGTGGCGATGGGAAAGCTCCCCCATTCCTACAGCTCTCCATAGTGCCCCGAACCCACAGCGATGGGCCCCCATGGGGCCTCCACCTGCTCCAATGCTCCGCTCACACAAGGCCCTGATGCCAGTCCCCTACAGAGAGCCACAGCACCTCACCTCCAAGAGGTACACCCACAAACTCACACACACAAAGGAGAGTTTAGTTTATATCCTGCAGTTACACTTACGAGCATATGAGACTGCTCGTCTCATACGTTTTTATGATAGCCATGTGATCAGGTGTCCTTTAAAAAAATTATATGGTGTCTACTACAAAATTAAGGATAAGTCAACTGATAAAAAAAGATAACATGGGATCGTTTTGGGACAAACTATCAGCTTTTACAAACTCCGGAAGAGTCAAATGAAGTCACTAATTGTCAGATAGTCATCATTATCATGTTGAATATGAATAATACATATTTAGTGTTATTAATAATCTCTTCCCCCAAGTAAATAAAAAAGATGATGGCAGTAAATCAGCTGAAGACTAAATAAGCTAAATAAGTCTAAATGAATACTGGAAATAGGAAGATTTTAGAAGCATGATATGGTGGATCTTCAAACATCCTCAGGCGTACTCAAATATTAGAAGTACACTGTTTCCACCTGCCAGACTCAACTGAGAACAGCTGAGAACCTACTTATATACAGTTGTGTTCAGGCATCTGAGGATGAGAGTACAATATGGTCTTTGCTTGTTTTTCTTTTTTTAACAGTTTCATTCATGTCTAACGTGCCCCCTCTGTGTTTCCCAGGCCGGTGAGTTACCCGGAGAACCACTACAGCCTGTCTCCTGCAGGAGGCGACAGAGTGCTGGCCTACCGAAACCCCTCTGCCAGCTTCTCCTCGCCCTCCTCAGGCCTGGTCGCCCTCTCCACTTTAGGGCCTCCTGGAATAACACCGGGCCCTTTTGTGCATTACAAACCTTCCCCTGACAGGTGTGTGCATGCAGGGCCTTTTGTTCTCCGAGCGGTCACCCATCACCCTCTCAATCATGACGAAACATGTTCGATGTTACTCATAACAACTTTTTAGTGTGCTAGAGGCAGATTGCATGGGTTTGTAGAAGCAGAATAGAGGTGGCTCGTATGAATCTGCAGATAGAAATGCACGAACATGCTGTCTCCCAGCGGAAGGATCTGTTGTGTGGGTGGCTCTTCCTCACAGCGTGGAGGTTCATAACATCTCACCCAACCAGACAAACGTGTTTATTCAACTGCCATCAGGATGCTAAAAAAAAAACTGAAAATCAAACGGTGTACTTGTGGTGCTTATTTAAGTAGCATTTCACATTAGTGCGTGCCCTAATCCTTTCCAATTCTATTTTGCCTTCCCAAGTAACATTTATGTGAATCTGTAATCTGACTTTCGATAACATGAATATGGTCACTGATCAGGCAGCGTCTTTTCTCCTGTGATCTGTGTAGATTTGGTACAGCTCAGCGCCCCCTGGTGCCGTACGAACTCTTCAGCATGGACATCATCTCCAGTGGTGAGGCTTCATCCGGCTTCACCAGCCAGGAAAGCACGATGGAGCGCACCAAGACAGGTATGTTACCGTCAACAAAAGAGTCCATGCTCAGATCCCTTTTATGTTGCGTTTGTTTAACTGGTTTAAAATAAATAAATATATAAATAAAAACCACTGACGATTTGTAGGATTAAAAATTGACCACACCTCTCAGACTGGTGTACACAGTAGAGCAGAGCTAGAGCTAGCAGAGTGCATTCTCAATGATGTTGAGTTTGGGGAGGTCAGTGTTTCAATGTGCAATAAGTATTTAATCCTCTTTGCCATCCATGGAGGTTCAGTGTAATTTGCTTTAATCCTGCATGTGCGTGTTCTCTGTCTAGAGCCCCTCTGGCATGTCCCAGCATCCTCGTCTCGGGGCCCGGGGGGTGGAGGGGGACAGAGGAGACTAACCAGACAGGATGCCCCAGGAAAAGACTCTCCAAACAGACACTCGAAGGTCAGACGCGCCATCGACCCGTCTCGCTGGTTCTTCTGTCTCCTCCTCTTCCCCTGAACGAGTCTGACTGAGTCCGCGTCTCCGGTGTCCTTGTGGCTCTGCAGGGTGAGACTCAGTACTCCAGCCACTCCAGCAGCAACACCCTGTCCAGCAACGCCTCCAGCAACCACAGCGAGGAGCGCTGGTCCGACGGCGGGGCGGCGGCAGAGCGGGGAGGCGGCGGCTGCCTCGGCGACCCGGCAGACCCTGAACCCGACCTCCTCAACAAAGGTGGCTCCAACGACAGTGGCATCGACGCGTCCACGCATTACAACAACAGTCGCCACGGCAACATGTCCAACAACCTGTCCCACAAGCCCATGCACGGCTCTGCGACCTACAGCGGCATCCAGGAGCTCTGCCTGGGCGGAGGCAGCGGTGGGGGGGAGGCCAGGAGACGAGAGTCTTCTCCCATCCTACCGCCTGCAGCCAATCAGAACAAAGGATATCGGACGAGAACGTTCCCTCCTCCTGGTTCCAGCGCTGATAAAATGGATACATTTAAACCAAGGTAGGACAGAGGCACCTTTATTTAAAGAAGTTAATCTTCTTTACTGACGGAGCTGACATTGTAATGTAGTGCTGCTAACTTAAGGGAATCTACTAAAGAGAGACATTGGTGAGTGATTCTGACCCGCAGCACTTCACATATCTTTGGCAGATCAATAGTCTGATACAACAAAAATGTGTTTTGAGCATGAACGATTATGCCAGCCTAAGCCTTGTGAAACACGCAAATAATCATGAGATCAGTGCTTATGGCCATGTTAGTGCCAACATCCTCCCTCACAAATACTCGCAGTCATGTAATGAACAAACCATACAGAGGCTTTGATCACTCTGTGCAAGATTAAAACAATCTGTGTTTAACCCCCAGCTGTCATCAATCCTGATGCAGCAGACAGCGTCTGACCATCACCGCATGATACATATGATTACAACAGAGGGCTGAGCAGGGCCTAGAGGCAGAAGGCACAGCAAAATACAGTTGAAGGATTGTTTATAGAGCCACTGGATCAGGTTTTATAGCTCTTCATTAGCTTGTCTTGCAGAGGAAAATCTTTCATTTGGCGGCTAAGAGACATTTCAGCGGATGCTTTGCGAGCACGCTTCACAGCTGGGAAGCTGAATAAGATGATTAAGCTCCGTAGTAGAAGGGCCATCTGCTGCATGCAGGGCGTATCTTTGGTGACCGGACAGCACAATATATAAAAAAATGAAGATAAGCAGTGCAAATAAATCAGAGCAACTTTCCAGCCAACTCTAAAGTCAACCCTCAGCTCAAGTGACGGAGTTTTGTTCGAATGTTTCCGCTGACCACGCATCTATCTGTCCATCCTTCCAGGGCCTACACGCCACAGGGCTACAAAACTCCAACGGCCGAGAAGGCCCGGCCTGTCCGGGCCTCCACGACGACACCGACTTCAGCTCAGATGAGCTCCACCCCTTTGTCCAGCTCTGCCCCCAAGGCCTTTTACGGGAAGACGAGTAGACCGAGTGGCCGGCATGCAGAAGACGTCAGCCCGTCACCTTCAAATACAAACACAGCCTCCAGCTCCGACAGCAACAGCAGCAAGAAGTAAGGCCGAGAGCGCCGCCTTCCACTCTTCCTCTGCCTGCAGAAATCCTGTGATCATAGTCGTTCTTACACCATATGTTCCTTAATCGTCTCCGCAGACAGGTGGACACAAATTCAAAGAACGTGTTTGGACAGCCTCGACTCAGAGCGTCCCTGAGAGACCTGCGCTCGCCACGCCGAACGCACAAAAGCACCATCGAAGACGACCTGAAGAAGCTGATCATCATGGACAACCCCGGAGAGACGCCCCAGAGAGACCCGGTGAGGGTCCCCCGCCTCCATCAGCCTGACCCGGCCCAGCGCAGCGCTGACCTCTCCCTCCCCTTCCCCCCGCAGTCTCCCAGGCGTTCCCTGCAGCGCACCTTCTCAGACGAGTCGCTCTGCAGCGGGCGCAGAGATGCCAGCTTCGCCTGCTCCGAGAACCAGTCCAACCCCACCGACGTGCTGTTCACCTGCACGCTGCCCACGCGCCGGCACGCCGTCTCCTCCAACCACACGCAGGGGAAGAAGAGTGAGCGCTCGCGTCACGCCGCCGTGAGGCTCCACAGCTCAGCTGGTGCTCCCTTACCGACCTCTGCTCCTCTTCCCTCCACAGTGCCTCTCTCAGCCTCAGAGCTGTCCCTGACAGAAGTCCGAGACAAAGTTCCCCCTTTGAGGAGGCTGGACCCTGGGCTGATGCCCCTCCCTGACACCGCCTATGGGTTGGAGTGGTCCAGCCTGGTGAACGCCGCTAAAGCCTACGAAGGTGAGGACCGGAGCAATCCATTGAGATTAGTCTGTGTGATCAATGTAGCAAAAGAACCCAAAAGTCTGGGTATGTATCTGCAAACGCTAGCCTTTTGTTTGTTTTCTGGGGCAGCGTTTGTCCCTAATAAGCAAAAGACTCCCTCAAGCAGCCTCGTTGAACTTGTGATTGTGTGTTTTTTCACAGCCCAAAGAGCAGTGTCCCTCTTCTCCCTGACGGAGCCCCAGGTGGGAGGGCCCGACCTGAGGCCAGTCAGCAGCCCGGTCCATTTTCACACTCCTCAGACGCCACGCACCACGCCCACATTCAGCGGGTAGGTCCAGACCCACTGTGATGGATCCAAAACAAATCGGACTTGTAGGTTAAGGTTCTCAGTTTTTAGATCCTTCCGCTGCCACCTGGTGGGAGTGTCTGGTTGTTCAGCCGGCCACTAACCGGCTCATTGTGTGAGCAGCTGGACTGGTTTATTCTACGGGGGTTCTGCCCGGCCCCTTTTGAATCTGTGTAATGTGATGTGTGTGTCTGCAGTGATGAGGTGCCCAACGACTTATCGGGCCGGCTAAACCACCTGGAGGTGATGCTAAAACAGCTTAACAACGACCTGGAGAGGGTGAGAATCTCTCCCTGTTTTGATTTCAAACCTAAAAAGCCCCGAACAGCCCTTTAACGCGCGGATGTCTCCCTCTCAACCAGGAGAAGCAGGATAAAGTGGTTCTGCTGGCAGAGATGGCCAACCTGAGGCAGAACAACCAGCGCTTGCAGGAGGAGAGTCAGACGGCCAGTGAGCAGCTGCGCCAGTTCAGCGTGCTGTTTACCAGCCTCAACAAGACCGGGAGCGACCACGAGCCTCACTCTCTGACGCACAGGGGCAGCTCGCAGAGGGAGTGACGGGCAGCTGCTGAGGTCTGCAGGGAGTAATGCCCAGCGGGGCATAAATAAGCTTTCAGTACCCATGATTCCTTGCACTCAGAGTGGCAGCAGGACACAATAATGTCATCTCCATCAGCTTCCACTGGACTGCCTTAAACCTGGATTTTTTTAAAAAGAAATGCAACACTCCCAGAGAGTCTGAGTGGAGACCCCCCCACCCCCGCCCTGTGCTCTGAGCCTGTTTATTTTTCTAAACTGTACGAGTTTGCTACTATGCCAGAGGAGTTAACAGGAGACCCTGACTGTTTTAGAGAGCACTACTTCACCTGGAGAGGCCTAATACTGTTCCTGCAGCCTATCAGCCAAAAAGAAAACTCACTACAAACCGCATCTCCCACAATGCACTAAAAGTAAAGGAGGCTCTACAGACCTGCTGCTGGAGATGTACAGTTCCCACCATTTGAAAGATCTTTTACGAGCTTTGTGTAAAAAGGTGTGTGTGTTGGCAGTCGGTACAGAAGTCAGGAGCGTGGCAGTTGTGTAGTGTTTGTGCTCAAGGTGTGCTTCTGTGTGCGATGTGCGTGAAAACAAAGTGACGAACAAAGCTGTTTACTGTAAAATGAAACTTTTGGGCCACAAGTGTTTTTCGGCGGCCCTCGCGCGTGAAACAAGCCATCGAGCGTCAATCAGAGCGGAGAGAGCTTATTTTTTAATCCCCCCTGTTCCCAGCAGTGCCCTATCATCTCAGATCCAACACGCTGGATCCGTTTTTACTTTGCCGTCTTAACAAAAATTGTAATTCTGAAATTGTGGTGACATTTTAAGCTTTGTTTTTTGTTTTTCTCCTTTCTTTCTATTGGAGCTTTGGATGCGACGGCCGGTAGGCACCTTACTGCGTCACACTGAGGCTGCAGGTTTGTGAATTAGTTTGTAATTTTTTTACTTTTGAAAGAGCAAAGTGCTTCCTAAGATTAGGCTTTCACCGCCTCCGTGATGTACTTTAGGAAAACGTCACCTGCCTGACATTAAAACCGCCACAAGCTTCGGCCACTTGAAGCTCCCTGAAATCCCTGCTGGTTGCCAGGCAACACGCCCTTAGTTTGTGGCACCAAATTTTGCAACCCTGTTTAGATAGTTTGCTGTTGGAGGGACTCCAGTGACAGCTGAGCCTGCCATTTGCACCGAGCTCCTCATCGAACACATTTCATTCCTCAGAGAGTGGACCTATTCTTGACCAGCGTGTGTTTACAGGGACCGTTTACTGGACACCAACTTCATTTAACCACGAACCCTCTTCATATCAGAACCAGGGTGTGTGTGTGTATGTGTGTGAGAGAGAGGAGTTCTGTTTTCTGTCATGAACCCACATGAACACTACACTGTTTCTACAGCGGAAATCCACCTTGTCTACTAAAGCTATTTTTCCTACAGAAGTGCGCCCGGTTCAGATCGGTACACCGGCTTTTCCTGTACCCTGAAAAAGAGGCTTTCCTCTTTGAACTTTCCAACCCGCTCAGGTTCCTCCCTCAGACGCTGTTAATGACACTACATCACCAGATGGGGAGGGGTGACGCTGCAGTCTAAAGACGCATCATCAGCCGCTGAAGTCACTTTCAGCATCCCTTTAAGGTTTTTCTAGTCTGCAGGACCCACGGAAAAGATGATGGAACTCGAAATGCAAACGCTGTGACTGTTTGTTTTTTTTAAACAAATCTCCACTAAACATACCTTCTTTAATTCAGACAAGAAAACAAGTGATTCTTTTTTTTTTTTTTTTTCATCGAACTGGAAAAGTAAACGTTTAAATTGTTGGCGCTATCTGTGGTGCCAGCTGTTCGCAGCCTGTTCTGTAGACGTCATAAGTTCGGGGCATCCTCGGCTCCGACCTGCAGTGAGACGGACTCCTGTGACTCTTCCTGTGGGCTCTTTCAGCCATGCGCAGCTTTGCAGGTGTCTGTGATTTTCTTGAGAATCTTTAGTTTGCTTTGTGAAAGGTTTCCTGCTTTTTCTCTCTCTATATCTATCTATCTATATATCATGTTCATATTATGTATAATTTTAAGCTATTTAAATCATACACAAACCCTCTGCTGAACAAATGAGTTATGCATTATGATATGAATATTGTATGACTAGGTTTTTGTTCTTTAGATGTTAAATATTTTTATAATTTATTTTTTAAACGCGCTGGCCACTGTTGCAGACTAGTGAAAAATCTCAAGAGGGTACTGTGTCTTATTTGTGTATGCTGTTTTACCTCTGATCTGTGTACAAACTGATTTAGATTATTCCACTCGTTTCCCTCTCTGGTTCCAACTTTCCTCTTGGTGTTGGTGTCTTTCTGCATCTGGCAGAGGCACAGGAGCAAAGTGTTGTTCTCTTTGGGTTGTAATAACTTGTACATTTAAAAGTGTAAATTATGTTTTCATTATTTTCTAAAAAAAATAAAAACCAACTATAAGAGTATTCAGTCTCCGATTTTGATTTCTGTGGGCTTTCAAGGACTTCAGCTCCTTTACTGTTGCGTTTAACTGAGAATGGAGCCTGAGCTATAAATTAGGTTGATATGATTTTAATTTTTTTTTTTAAAGTGTGGTATTCCAAGTTGTTGGAAATAGGAACATAAATAGTCATTTAAATCTGTCTGATTTCTTTTCCTCAGAGATGACTCACCATTTTTTTAAGGTAAACTTTATTATTACTATAACGTGGCTTAAAATCCATTCAGCTGCGGCATCTTCTGCCAAGGCTGACAAAATATTGATAAAAAATTACTACTGTACAGTCTGAGAGGCGCGCTGGATTTGTCAAGTGCTGCCGTGGAGCCTCTAGGAGCCGCACATGAGGCAGTCGTCTCTGTTCTCCAGGGAGCACACCATGGCTGCCGTGTTGCGCTCCTTCACCTCCTCCTCCGGCGCCTTCCCCGTCTGCTCCTCCTTCAGCTTCTCCTTGTTCAGGGTGAACTGGATGGGGTTTGCGGCCGGCTTCGTCCTCAAGTAGTACATCCCCGTCTTCAGGCCCTGGTGAGTGGACAGGTTTAGTTTTTTTTGTTCTCCCAGCCTTTGCCTGGACACCACCCGCTGCCCCGCAGCGGCCACTCACCTGCTTCCAGCCGTAGAAGTGCATGCTGGTCAGTTTCCCGTAGTTCGGCTCGGCGATGTGGATGTTCAGGGACTGGCTCTGGTCGATGAAGGCGCCGCGGTCGGCCGCCATCTTCAGCACGGTCTTCTGAGAGATCTCCCACACCGTCTTGTACAGCTGCTTTAGGTCGTCGGGGATTTCGCTGATGTCCTGCCAAAAGAATTTCAGCCGTTTTGTGCGACGGACCAAACAAAAGAGCTCCCCCTTCTAATCAAAAAGGCGAGCGGGCCTACCTGGATGGAGCCGTTGTTGGCGATCAGCTTGTTCTTCATGTCCTCGTTCCACAGCCCCCGCTCCGTCATGTCCTTGAGCAGGTGGGGGTTGACGATCTGGAACTCCCCGGAGAGCACCCTGCGGGTGTAGATGTTGCTGGTGTAGGCCTCGATGGACTCGTTGTTGCCCAGGATCTGGGCGGTGGAGGCGGTGGGCATGGGCGCCAGCAGCAGGCTGTTCCGCACGCCGTGCCGGGCGATCTTCTCTTTCAGCCGCGCCCAGTCCCAGAGGTCCGTGGGCGTCTTGTCCCACATGTCGTACTGCAGGACCCCCCGGCTGACCGGCGAGCCGGCGTAGGTCTCATAGGGCCCCAGCTCGGCCGCCAGCTCGCAGCTGGCCTCCAGCGCCGCGTGGTAGAGGGTCTCGAAGATCTGGATGTTGAGCAGCTGCGCCTCGGGGCTCTCGAAGGGGTAACGCATCAGAATGAAGGCGTCGGCCAGCCCCTGCACGCCGATGCCGATGGGCCGGTGGCGCTTGTTGGATGTCTCCGCCTCCTGCACCGGGTAGTAGTTGATGTCGATGATCTTGTTCAGGTTCTTGACGATCACCTTGGTCACCGCCGCCAGCTTCTTGAAGTCGTACGTCCGCTCGGGGGTGACGTACATGTTGAGGGCCACGGAGGCCAGGTTGCAGACCGCCACCTCGTCCTTGCTGGTGTACTCCACGATCTCCGTGCACAGGTTGCTGCTTTTGATGGTGCCCAGGTTCTGCTGGTTGCTCTTCCTGTTGCAGGCGTCCTTGTAGAGCATGTACGGCGTGCCCGTCTCCGTCTGGGACTCGATGATGGCGTACCACAGCTGCTGGGCCTTCACCACCCTCTTCACCTTGCCCTCCTTCTCGTAGCGGGTGTAGAGCTCCTCGAAGGCCTCCCCCCAGCACTCGTCCAGCCCGGGGCACTCGTCGGGGCACATCAGGGACCAGTCCTGGTTGCTCTCCACCCGCTTCATGAACAGGTCGGGGATCCAGAGGCCGTAGAACAGGTCCCGGGCTCGCTGCTCCTCCTTGCCCGTGTTCTTCTTCAGCTCCAGGAAGTCGAACACGTCGAAGTGCCAGGGCTCCAGGTACATGGCGAAGGCGCCGGGCCTCTTGTTGCCCCCCTGGTCCACGTAGCGCGCCGTGTTGTTGTACACCCTCAGCATGGGCACCAGCCCGTTGGAGTTGCCGTTGGTGCCTGCGATGTAGCTGCCGGTGGAGCGGATGCAGCTGACCGCCACGCCGATGCCGCCGGCCGACTTGGAGATGAGGGCGCACTGCTTCAGGGTGTCGTAGATGCCGTCGATGCTGTCGTCCTTCATGGCCAGCAGGAAGCAGCTGGACAGCTGCGGCCGGTTGGTCCCGGCGTTGAAGAGGGTGGGCGAGGCGTGGGTGAACCACCGCTCCGACAGCAGGTTGTACGTCTCGATGGCGGCGTCGATGTCCCCCTGGTGGATTCCCACCGACACCCTCATGAGCATGTGCTGCGGGCGCTCGGCCACCTTGCCGTTTATCTTCAGCAGGTACGAGCGCTCCAGCGTCTTGAAGCCGAAGAAGTTGTAGGAGAAGTCTCTGTCGTAAATGATGGCCGAGTTGAGGCGGTCTTTGTTCTCCAGGACGATGTCGAGGGTCTTCTTGGAAACCATGGGGGAGTGGGTTTTGTTCAGGGGGTTGACGTAGCTGTACAGGTCCTCCATCACCTCGCTGAACACCTTCTTGGTCTCCTTGTGCAGGTTGGACACGGCGATCCGCGCCGCCAGGATGGCGTAGTCGGGGTGTTTGGTGGTCAGCGTGGCGGCGATCTCGGCGGCGAGCGTGTCCAGCTCCACGGTGGTGACGCCGCTGTACAGACCCTGGATCACCTTCATGGTGATCTGAGCAGGGTCCACGAAGTCAGAGTTGAGCCCGTAGCAGAGCTTCTGGATGCGGGAGGTGATTTTGTCAAACATGACGCGCTCCTGGCGTCCATCTGGGAGACAAAGATGGAAACAAAATCACTGTGAATCATGTCGGGCTTTGTCATGACAAGCGACGTTTTCAAACAACCCCGCCTGGCGCAGTTATAGTGACGTAACGCGGTCAAACTGGCTTTCCTGCCCACAATATGTAACATGGAGCCCAAACGCGCCCAGCCGATCGAGACCAGGAAGCAAAACCATGTATTTGATAACCTCCCATGACAAGTAATCGTTAGTTTAACCACAAATAGACTCCTGCCCAACCAGGTCTGACTGTGGGCTGCACTGACTCAGGGGGGCCTTTTGAGTTTTGGCGCCATCTCTAACAAAGACCTACAGCCGGGTTCATAAACACATAAGGAAAACACACAGAAGCCATTTAAACCATCAACATTACATTTCTGCTCGTGCAGAAGACCTTATTGCAGCTCACACCTACTTTAGTTTTCAAAAATAGTCTGGCTCACTGAGTGTAGCCCAAAAGTTAACCACCGTTAGCTAGCAGTCAACCGCCTTCAGCAGAAGTTTGTGCAAAGGCATATTAGCTCGTTGAATCAGCTGTTAAAATGCATATTTATGTAGATTAAAAAAAAAAACGCGTTATTGCAACTTAGTCGCCAGATTTAACAGTCAAATGGGGTCAGCCTGATAGATGATAACACAAAAGCTACAAGCACCACCCATGTTTCGCTGTTCGTTAAAACGAAACACAACTCACCTCTCTTGATCACATGCATCCTGAAAAAGTACGAGGTGTCCCGTGTCTTCAGAGAACAAGCTGAACCTCTACACTATCAAGGTGGGCAGACAACACTGACGCTGCTCACCGTTGCGAGAAATGCCGCGAAACACTACCGAAAGTCCCGCGAACGTTGAATATCTAGGAAGGGAGCACTTCCGGATGAAGATGGACTTACATTTAGACCAATGAACAGCAAGAGACTTCATCCCTGTGGACCAATCACAGGTCTGAAAATATTGTTTTGGTACTTCCTGTTATCAAATCTCGCGGGCCAGAAGAGTGAGTTGTTATACTTCGGGTTCTTTGCCTTTTTCATTGTCATATTATGGATAACACGGTCAGGGCACAGGCCTATTGTATTGTATCTGTCATAGTAAAGACACACTCAGAAGATTATCAAATGGAAAACCTTCTTTTCTTTGAATGGTCTTATACACGAAATGTGCTATACAAATAAACTTGCCTTGTCTTGAACTTTCAATAATAGCAGCTTTCGCTACTTTAACTACTTGCTCAGAAAGACATCGAGAAAGTAGACCATGCAAATAATTTTATTTAAAGAAATATATATGTGAAAATAAATTGTGATTAACTACTGACTATCAACGTACTTGTCATATTCACTTAGCATCTTTACTGGCTGGATTACAGTGAACGGGACGGCTCAGATAAAGTTCCTCCTCCGGCCGCTATGCGGCAGTAGGGTGACGCAGGAGGTTTCTGAAACCAATTCTAAAAACACCAAAGAAGTGTGGCCACCAAATACGAAGGTGTCCCGTCATTTCTAAATGACGACATTCTTCGTTTTTTGTATTAGTTTTCAGTGCCTGGACAGGTGTGACATGCTTCCCGTGTGCTTAATTCGTCTCTCTTTCTGACAGTATTGGATAGAAACTTTACAAAGCGTAAAGAGTTTCTTGTTTCTGGATGAGAGAAGCTGCGCTTAGACTGAACGAACCGGTTACATTTGGGACGTTTAATTCCGGTCCGATCAAACTTCATCAAAGTCAGCCATGCTTCCGGCGAGCCGGGTGGCAGGACATCCACGGAGCCGTGGGACGTCTGCAGACGGACTTGCAAAGAGCAACGATGGACGCCTGTGTTGAGGCAGACGTTTCCCCCGGGTCTGCTTATCTCCGCTTCCTGGGTGAATTCCCCTCTCGCGCTGCAGCACGAGTCGGCTGTGACACGTAGCCGTTAGAGGGACCGACCGACCGAGCGAAGACCACCCCCCCCGCGGGCCATGTCCAGGACCAGCCGGCGGTACAAGCCCGGGCAGCAGCAGGGCTCCGTCCCCGGCTGCGGAGGCTCCGTCCCCGGCTGCGGGGTGCGAATGCCCCGGGCCCGGGTGCTGCTGCTCTGCCTGCTCGGTGTCCTGATGCTGGCGGTGGTTCTGGGGGTCTACCTGTCCAACGACACGGCGGCCAGGGCGGTCAACCGAGCACCGGCCGCAGATCTGACCAAAGACAGGGTGAGAGGACCGACAGACCTGTTCACAGACCGTGACTGAGGGTGTAAGAAATGGAATGGTGTTTTGGATGTTTGGTTTGGAGCGTTTTGTTTTGCAGCAGCTGTTACTTTTCCCATGGAGGCTACAATGAAAACCTCCACCATCGTCGTGTCAAATCTACTCAGACATTACAGCTTCTCTTAGAAATGCATAATCTGATCATCAGTGTTCTTCAGATTTCAGCCCACAGGGGGTTGATCTACTGAAAGCATGCCCTTTTGTAAGCAGGATGCATAAATCTACAGTTTATTCCCCCACCTCTGATGTATCGCATGTCTTTACAATCCACTGGTTTTTAGTTAAGGCTCTATATTTTTTAATCAACAAGAGAAACTCTGAAATGAATCAAGGATAACATGCGCCTTCTTTGTGCAAGGAGAGCTTTATCAAACCACCAAAAAGTCAGCATTATGCATTATTCTGGGCTCTTCCTGCTGCTGCTTGTATCCATTTAGCTTTTGGAGGATAAAAACAGCAACTGATCTGGAGCGAGGTTGACAATCTAGACGGAATCGGAGCATACTTAACTTTCTTTTGCAGTGATTTTCATCCTACTTTATCATCGCTAATCTTTTCTATTTTTTTCCACTCCTTCAGCTGTCCCACAAACCCAGCAAGTCCTCGCCAGCTCAAATCCGCCGTCTGGCCTCTCAGGTGGACGGCACCCGCCTGTGGGAAACCCACCTGCGGCCAATCTTAATAGAGAGACTCCCGGGGACGCCGGGCAGCCTGGCTGTGCAGCAGGTGTGTGTGTGTGTGTGTGTGTGTGCGTGTGTGAATTCCTCCAGTTTTTACACCCTCCCCTCATTTTTTTCTCTACCCTGCTCTGCTTCAGCACATCACCTCCACCCTGTCCTCGCTCTCTGCCGGCTGGTCCATAGACCTGGACTCCTTCCAGTCCCCCACCCCCCGCGGCCAAGTGACCTTCACCAACATCGTGGCCACCCTGGATCCCGCAGTCCCGCGCAGGCTCCTCCTGGCCTGCCACTACGACTCCAAGGTCCTGCCCCCAGACCCACGGGCCCCCGAGAGGGTGTTCCTGGGGGCCAGCGACTCCGCGGTGCCCTGTGCCATGATCCTGGAGCTCGCCGCCTCTCTGGACGCGCAGCTCAGATCCTTCAAACAGCAGGTGTGTGCTGCCTTTGGAGCATTCGGGGGAAAAGCTGACCGGCGGGGCTTCCTTTTTGATGCCTTCCGCTTTACGTGTGTCCAAATCCGGTCGAGATGCAGACCAGTTAGCCCAGCCCTCCGCTGCGACGCATCCCAGCTTTCCTCTCTCTGCCCAGAAACTCCCCGTCACCCTGCAGCTGGTCTTTTTTGACGGCGAGGAGTCGTTCGAGGAGTGGACGGCCACCGACTCGCTGTACGGCTCCCGTCACCTGGCAGAGCTCATGGCCAGGACCCCTCACCACGCCGCCTCCCCTCACGCCACGGCGCTGCAGGCTGTGGTGAGACACGAACGCACCGCCACACCCCAAAGCCTGTCCCAGCCCACACGCGGTTTAGGTGGAAACGTAAAATAAACGTAGTAAAAGAATTCTGTATCTGTGGTACATCGCATCCAAAATAACAAAGTCTGTGGATGCTGACTAATCCCCGCTCCCAGCACTGTTGATCTGCAGAGTCATGGTGCCACAGATCCAATTGGCTTGTGCCTTTTTGGTGCCCGCTAGAGATGGAGCGTAATGTTAAGAAGTCGAACCAAAACCTGAACCACAGCTTAGTCACGCAGACGTGTGAGCAGGACTCACTTTGGCTTCAATTTCTAATCTTGTGAAGTCAGCCTGCGTCAGCATAACAAAAGTCCCATTAAAGACTGAGAGTGTCAAACATCTGTAAATGATCAGATTTAACCATCTGAACTATTAGCCATTATTTTTCTTTGTGGACTCTTTTAATCAAGTTTCAGATTTGGTCAATTTGACCTGTGTATTGTATTTATTATTTTATTTCTCCACCTCTGTTTTCTCGTATTTAACTCTAACTTCTTTTTCAAGGACCTTTTCGTGCTGCTGGACCTTCTGGGCGGTCCCGACCCGCTGATTGCAAACCACTTTGACAACACGGTGCGCTGGTTCGACCGCCTGATCTCTGCAGGTATGCGCTGGCCCTGACGCCACCGGGGGGGGCCCCATTCCTCCCTCCAGTATGCCCACCCTGTGTCTCCTCCCCAGAAAAACGGCTGCATCGGCAGGGCCTGCTGGCGTCTCACCCCGCCGAGCAGACCTACTTCAGGAAGGACGTGTACCTGGGACCCGTGCAGGATGACCACATCCCCTTCCTCCACAGAGGCAAGTAGCCCCCAGGTGTCTGCCCCTGTTGGCTCCCACTGTAAATACATAGGGAGGTTCTTCAGTTGGCACGTTCTGACTGACAGAGGCTTCCTGTTATGATCTGGCTCTGAGCATTGCCTGTCCTCTGCCCCATTCAGGAGTCCCCGTGCTGCATGTCATCGCCACCCCCTTCCCTCAGTTCTGGCACACACTGGAGGACACGGAGGAGAACATGCACCGTCCCACCGTGGAGAACCTCACAAAGATCATGGCTGTGTTCGTGGCAGAATACCTCAGCCTCTGAGCACACACCTGTGTGGTAGGTCCACGCCCAACAACCTAAAATGACCCAGATGCACTGGAAGAATGACCAAAGACTTGTCCCCCGCTGGATGAGCTGGACACTCATCTGAAGGGGCGTCTCAAGTGGATTCAGAGTCTTAATTAAAGTGACCGTCTGAGCCAAGGAACATTGTTCACGAAGAATGGGTGGAGAAATGTGCAAGTTCCAAATAAATATGCTTGCTTTGGTACTGTGAAGAGAGAATAAACCCCATCGCCCTGACCGATGGTGGACCCTGTTCATCTGATGGCCGCTCTTCAGATGGACTGCCCGAGTCGCTGCGAGTGCCTGTGAAACGCCTTCCAATCTCCAGCTTGGCTTTTTTTTCTTTTCGCTTCAGGTGCTCCGACATCATGATGATGAATATTAAAGTAAAAATGAATCCAAAATATGATCTTTTAAGCCACTTTCAAGTTTACAGTGAAGTTCGAATGAGTTTGTGCCGCTTTAAATCGTCTGAGGCAACGTTTGTGGAACCCAAAGCACTGAAACACACTGTTACAACAAACAAAGTTCTCATTACAGCACATGAGGGACATGTTCACCAACACGGTCCCATAAAGAAGTTAATAACCCAGTTTGTTATCAATGTCATAACACCATTTGTGCACGCGTTACACATACATGAAGAATAAGATGCATTTAATCCAGTTACACCTCGCTTAATTTAATGTCTGTCCTAAATGATGTTCTGAGTCCTGAACAGCATCCGCCCAATAATGTTTTGGTAATGAATTTGGAACGACTTTTGAAAATCAGACTGGAGTTTTTTTTTTTAAAGGGCTGGGTAAGTCCAGTTAGATGTGTGGATGACCTCCGGATGTGTGGAGAAGCGGTGGGTGGAAGAGGGGCGGAGGGGTAGGGCGGCGCTGCTGGTGGGAGTGAGGGCTGGCTTGAGGAGAAACATCATTGTCAGAAGACGGGTAGAATTCTGAAGCTCCTCCAGGGATTTGGGTTTGAAAGCTGAAAAAAGAAATGAGGAAATTTGGAGAAAATTCACATTGCATAGTACATGTTACTATAAAATCAACACAAGAGGGGGCTGTTGGCACGTCGACAGATGGGGAAGGGGTGTTCAATTTCATCAGTATCCTCAGATTAAAACGAAACTTAAAGACATTTAAATTAACCAAAAACTCTCACTAAGAATGCACGTGTGTTAAAGCGTTGCGTTACCCTTTAAACTGATCTCGTCAGCAGGGATCAGGACATTATGGTCCCCAAGCGTAACAGCCTAAAACTTAACCTCAAACTTGATACGCTTCCCTGTTCCGCGTATATAAAACTGCCTGACTTATTGGTTAATTCAATTTCCATTTTAAATTTTGTCCTGTTTGGTGACATGTAGGTCGTCTTTCGGAGCATTTAGTATCCCTCCGACTCCCGCGTGAGTCTAGCTTTAGCTCTGATTTTTACCCCCGTATCACCATGACAACTTTCCCTTTGTATGACAAAGGAGTTAACGAGGTTGTAATTTACGTCTTCGACCCCACCAAATGCGACTTGCCGCCCCGTGGTCTGACCTGGCGACGTCCGTGGCCCGGTCCCTCTGCCGGCGGTTCTTGAACCAGTTGCTGACCTGGGTGGCCGTGAGTCCGGTGGCCTCCGCCAGCTCCCGCTTCTCCCGGGTGGAGGGGTACGGCTGACGATGGTACCAGTCCCTGAGTATACTCCGAGACTTCTCCTGTTTTTAGGAATTAGATAGCTTGAATGAAGTCAAACTTAAACTTTAAACTCAGAAATCAGGAGGAGGTTTGTTTTTTGTTGTGTTTTTTCTATTTAACCTGGTGTTGTAATTAAACTCTTGGTGCTTGAGAGGTTAAAAAGGAAGGTGAGCTGTTCGTTAGGCCTGTAATTAAGTTATTAGCCTCTAAGGTGAAAGAGCTCTTACCCTTCTTTTGTGCTACCATTATGTGTGAGATGTCTCACGTTTTAGTCACACATTTGGTCTCTTTTTTTCAGTTACCAGCTCTGCACTAGTGAGCCTTTCTCAGCTGTAGAAAAAGTCAGAGAGCCTCCTCAACACAAAAAGTAAGTAGCATCTTTTGCCTTACTTTTCCCCCCTAAAATGTTACATTACAATGAAAATAATCAAATTCCCATGTGAAACCAGAGCAGGCAGAGTATTTGATATTAAGCAAAAATGCCTTAATAGCAAATGGAGCTGTAGAGATGCTATTAGGCTTAAGGTAAAGCAGCATGAAACGTACAGATTTGAAAAGGCTATTGTTATCGAATAGAGGATTCACCAACCTTGAAGCAGTAACTGGTCTCCTCTCCATCCCAGATGGTGTGCGGCAGGGGAAACTTCCGTCTCACGCGGTACTTCCCCACAGCCCCCAGGGGCCGGCCCCTCTGCCTCTCGGCCTCCACGTAGTGGGCCCGCAGCCACAGCTGCTGCAGGAAGGGGTGGCTCCGGGGGGAGAAGTGGAAGCCCTCCAGCAGGGCGTAGAGGTCCGAGAAGCGCCCCTGGTGAAAGGCCACCCCCGCTTTGGCTTTCAGCACGCTCTCCAGCTCCCCGAGGCATGAGGCCGAGGTGGGGGACGAGGGAGGAAGAGTGCGGAGGAAGCCGGCGAGACGGTCCATGCAGCCTCCCTGCAGAAGGACCTCGCAAACGCAAATGACCTGCTCCGCCGTGAAGATCATCGCCGTGATGTCTGCAGGGTCCTGAGACGTGAGTGGAGGCACCTTCTCACAGCTTCTCTGACATATGTGGGGCAGAGAGCTGGAGCCTCCCTAAAACATTATGGATGAACAAAAACGAGGTGGACCTGCATGTGTGTTTAGTATTACTCATCATGCCCCGGCACAGGTAACCCGAGAATATCAGGGCTGTAATAACACACCGCTCATCCTCCTTCTCTTGTACAAACACATGCTTGAACACCTTCACACACATTTTAGACCTCTGTGATTGTACCAACAAGAGAAAGCGCATGGATGGAGGAGAATGCATTTGAATAAAATTTACTTGCCAAATTAGAGGCAAAAATCCCCAGACAAAAAGTTTTAATGTCCAGAAAGATCTGCAGATCGAAAAACAAGGTGCTTATGGCAGAAAATACAGCCTTTTTTTGTAAATGTTGTTTATTATAATATCATGTAATATAAAAAATAGAATGCATTTGAATACAAAAATGAGAAAAAAAAAGAACCGTGATTGACAGACACAAATGATCCCTTTCAAAACAATTTAAAAAATTCAATCAACACACGAAATCTTTGGTTAAGTCCAGAGTTGTGTTTGCTGTGCACGAAGAAGTTTAAACAAGTCTCAGGCTACTATATAATAAGGCGCAACAAGTGAAAGCTCTTTGGTACTTTGGTAAGAAATGAGGACGCGCCACCATTTTACCCCCAACTGATTGAAATTGTCTGGTGAGGTTACAGCCAGCCGCATGGTGATTCTGTAATAACAAAATTCAGGCCAACGCTGGTTTCTCAAGACATTGAATGGTATACAAAGAGCTGGACATCATTCAAAATGGAAATGAATAACTTTAAAACTGGTTAACACCTGTATTCTGAGACTGTGAAAACTTTGCATAATAACATGACCTTAGTAGTCAACATTAAGGCCATTTCCTATTTGTGTTCTTTCCACAAGGACTCATTTTCTCCACTTAAAACTAGAAACTGATTGGTACATGCTTTAAATAGATTAAATGTACAAAAGAGACAAACAAACATTTAAAAAAAACCCAAAACACAGGCCATCTTTGTAACTAGATACGACACTGAAGTGTAGAGTTGTGTACCATAAATGGCCAAAGGTTTCCGCGCCACCTGTGCCACGGCAGCAGGAGGCTCGTGGGATTCCAGGCTCAAGTGCGGAAATCTGCGCCTTTTTTTCTCCGACTTCCATCTTTAACCTTTTTGAAGAAAAGGATCTCGGAACCGACGGCACGAGTCCCACCGCGGCCACGGCGGCGCAGCGTAAACATGG
Source organism: Menidia beryllina (assembly GCA_013363375.1). Lineage (NCBI taxonomy): Eukaryota > Metazoa > Chordata > Actinopteri > Atheriniformes > Atherinopsidae > Menidia > Menidia beryllina. The sequence goes on from JABUIW010000216.1 coordinate 1,223,180, forward strand.
TGTGAGTGAAATGTGCAAAATATACAAACAAAAGAAGAGATCGAGCAAACGGCCTCGCCAACAGATGGCGTCGCGTCGTGTTTCACTGACCACCGGTACAGAAATGTGGCCATTCAAGAAATAAGAAGTGAGCCAAGAAATTTGGTTGGTTACATTGAAATAATAAGAAACAAAAAAGTAAGAATGTCTTTTTTTTTTCCACCCCTCAAACATCAAACACGACAGCTTTATAATAAGGCACTTATCAGTATCAATATACTGAGATTTCATCTGCATTTGACAAGAACAAAAAAAAGTCACTTTTGTGGGATCACAGCTAATATAGTGTAATGCTCTGCCGTGCTTCATTTTATCTCCCAAGTGTCCCGGCTTTTGGACTAAGCCTTTGTGCAATAGTGTCCTATAAAGAGCTAAACACGCTTTGCATAGAGTGTAAACCCCTTCAATAACCCTTTTTAATTCCTGTATGACACACACATATATATATTTATATTTTAGACTAGTGTACCCCTCCATCTTCCTTAAAGACTGTAGAGGGTCATTCAAACAATTTACCCCTAAATGCAGTCAGCCTGCACATTTCAAGCCAGACTCAGTAACTCACTTGCGATAATAAAACACTGCTGCATAGCCCTTAAAGCTATCATGGAAAGTTTCACATATAAATCAACCTATCCTACCTCGGTTTATGAAGATTATCTTCTCTATAATTTAGGAGTGTTGGAAGAATGACATATTCTGAGGGTCGGATGAGGAGAAAAACCAAATAGATGAATATAAGTTTAGTTCTGGGAGAAAACAGATTTTTCCAATATGTCCGCTTTGCTTGATCGTCCACAATGAGCTACCTCCTCCCCAGCCAAACTTGGTCCGCCTTGCTCAGAGCTGAAATGAACGGGCAGAAGTGACACCAGAGGCCTCCAAGTGGGCCGAGCGGGTTCCCGTCTTCTCTTCTGTGTGGATCAGACCAATCAAGGCTCTGAAAGATTTGGGTCCAAACCTCAGAGATGCAACATTCCCTCGTCAAACGCCGGAAGAGTTGGATGTTGAAGCAGCAGGTAAATGTCCCATGTAAACCCGCCCCCCCCTCCACTGGTGTAAAAGGCTGCAGAGGACCTTTCCCGACTGTGCCAGCACCACAATAGTACTTAAACGAAATAAGAACGTCTAGTGTTGTTTTCTGTGTGTGTTTTTTTTTAAGACGTCGCCACCAGCCCCACCCGTAAGAAGACTACAAGCCCAGCTCTTCATCCACAGGGACAGACTGGAGCTGAGTGAGGATTTTCGAGTCGCCGTCCATCTCCTCCGGGTCGCCCAGGGGCGAGTCGGCTTCCTCGCCCCGCTCTGGGGAGGGACTGGCCAGGAGCAGCGACTCCCCTCCGGGCAGGCCCAACAAAGCCGGGTCCACGGGCAGGTCCCCCTTACCGCCGCGCACGTCGAACAGAGTCAGGCTGGCCGAGGTGGACAGGGGCACGGGGCTCCAGGCCGGCTGGGACAGCTGGACGCTGGGGGCCACGCCGCTGTACATGGGACTGAGGGTGAGCATGCTCTCCGGGGTGAGCATGCCCAGCGTGGTGGGGGGCGCCGACTGGTCCAGGCCGTGGGCGGGGGGGGCCGCGGCGGGCGCCTGGCCGCCGGCAGCGGTCACCGTTTCCGGGGCGGGGTACAGCGGGGACGAGCTGATAAAGTTGAGAGGGGACGTGGTCAGGCCGGCCGCGGCGGAGCCCGGAGCCGCCGCGGGCTGGGTGGCCACGGGGGGGGGGGGGGGGGTTGAGAAGCGGAGTCATTCCGTTGGAAAGGACGGGCGAAGCGTCCGGGACCGGTTTCAGGGGCACGCTGGTGAGCTGGATGCCCGCTGGGATGGTCAGGATCAGCTTTCCCTGTTGCACACTCAGGTAAGGGCTTCCACCCAGGAGGAGGTTTCCTACAGTCAGCAAAAAAAAAAGAACAGCAGTCAAGACTTTTTTTTTGTGCATTGGGTAAATTTGATATAAAAAAAGAAAGATATTTGCATGACAGAACCCTAATCTTTAAAGTTTAATAAGCAGTTTATTTTTTCCATGTAAAAATGTTAACCTTTCCTTTTTTGCTCATCTGCTTTTCTGATGCAGTTTTTTTCAAATAGCTATAAACCATAAATATCACAACCCAATCACATCTGCTACGTGGTGGGAGGAGCGTGTCTGCTGGATTGGGAGTGTACCTGGGGCAGCGGAGGGCAGCTGAATGATCCCCGGATTCAGGAGCTGCACGGTGGGTGCCACCGCGCCGGTGGGAGTGCCCACAGTCTGAATGGGCCTCAGCTGGTTGATCCTGAGGGGGCTCTGTGGGACGCCCCCGGCCGCCGAGGTCAGGATCTGCAGGGGCACCCCCGCGGAGGGGATGGACAGGGACGGGCTGGCGGGCACCACCTGGGGGAACGAGATGCTGGAGGAGGTTTGGATGGAGGAGACGGGCACCAGCTGGGGCATGGACAGGGGGACCATCTGCGCCGGGGAGCTGCCTTTGGCCTGAGGAGCGGCTTGAGCCGGGGAGGACACGGACACCACCGGGGAGGCCGTAGAGTTTGTGCTCTGCCCCCCCCCCCCGGTGCATCGCCGGCTGTGGGAGGTGAGCGTTGTTAAGCTGCGAGATGGAAACTATGGTGGTGGCGCATTCCGACACGGCGGCGGCGGCCTCTGGCGCCGCCGCCGCCGGCCTGCCGCCCGCGCTGAGAGTCTGGGGGCTTTGGAAGCGGGGGGCCAGCGAGGCGAGCGGGGACACGGGCACCAGCTGAGGGCACTGGGAGGCCTGCGTCTGGACCAGGTGGGACGCCGGCGCGCCCTGGACGGAGGGCACCACCTGGGGCAAGGAGATGACCTGCGGGGCGGAGCCGGCCGAGGAGGCGGCGCTCACGTAGGCCGGGTGCTGGCCGCAGAGCGACCCGGCCGAGCTGGAGATGATCATGCCCGCCGAGGAGAGCGCGGCCGGGAGGGCGAGGGCCTCCTGGTGCTGGGGGTTCTGCGTCAGCACCAGCGACGGCAGACTGGTAAGCGAAGCTTGAGTGGGCGAGGGCGGGGACGCCGTCTGACCGCCGCCCTCCGATTTGGAGACGATGAAGAAGTCCACGTCGTTGCCGCGCTCCGTTTTGGTGCGCAGCGACGGGGCGACGGCGGCGGAGGGGCTGGAAACCGGCACGCCGGCGGCGGGCTTGGCCTCCGAGACCTCCCTCTCTGCCCCGGGCGCCGCGTGGGGCTGCGGCGCCGGCGCCCCGACGGCGGGTTTGGCTATCACCTGAGCCCCATTCAGGATCAGAGAAGGGTTGGCGGCCACGGGGCTCAGCGTGACCGTCTGGCAGTCGGTCAAGCTGAGGCCGTTGATGATGACGCCAGCCCCGGCGCCCGAGAGCAGCGAGTTCCCGTTGAGGAGCAGCGGCTGGGAGGCCGCCAGGAAGCCGGCGGAGCCGTTGAGGATGAGCTGCCCCCCCGGGTTGCAGGGGAGCGCAGAGACAGAGATGACGGAGGCCGTGGAGCCGGCGGCATCTTCCGGCTTGTCGGGGGTGTCGTCCATCGCGCTGGCATCATCGTCTGAGCTGTGGTTCCCGTCAGACTCGCTGAAATTAGAGGGAGAACAAGATAGCAGGTGAAGGGAAGCAGCTATTGCATGGGTTTAGTGAATGTGGGGTTTTCTTTTCAGGAAAAAAATCTGTGCGACACCTGCATTTGGCCATCATCTTCATAACTACTCACTTATCAGCTTTGTCTTAAATAATGGAGTTTTTTTTTCCAGTTAACTTTGCAAGTGATGATGGGAATTACCAGCCAGTAAGATCTTTTATGGGGGGCTCCAAAATCTTCCATTTGAACAATTCTTACAGCAATAATAAGCAGCCGGCATTGTTTTTCTTGAGTTTTATTGCTATATTAATGACTGTTTCTCTCCTGTTAAAAGGCACAGATTGCATAGGACTAGTGGTGGTGGCCGGCTGCAAAGACAAGCCTCCAGTTTTCTCTGATATGGCTAGTAATGTAATCTGATATATCTGATCAGAAGTTCAAATATTTTCAACCCCTTTTTAGGTTTCAGATTTACTGGTCGTTCCTGGGAGGCGTCTGCTCTTCTTAAACATCAAAACAGAGTTTTTATCTTTTAAAAACATTATCCAGTAATATCAAAGCTCATCCAAATGAATATAGGCTCTATTTTTTGCTCTTTATGCTGCATTTTCAGGCTTACTGCTTCATGTGACAAAAAGAGGTATATAGTGAGGGTCCGAGCTGGCTGAGATATAAAGCAGACACCCCCCCCCCCTGGTATGTGACCCGACCAGTCAGTCATCAGGTATTTTTCTTTCTTTTATCTATTCAAAGCAAATAGATAAAAATATACATCATCTAAGCAGCAAAGGCGTATTCCTAATCAGCCCCTTTGGAATCCAAGGAGGATTTTCTCTATCTTTTCACCAAAATTATGTTTTACATTTACTGAGTAAAGAGATGTTTACCATTGTGTAAGAATTGGGAGCAAAAAAAAAGTTGAAAACTCTCAAACATCCATGCAAGTGGCACCGGAACAGCTGAAAATCCCTCAGTAATCCTAACGTTTTCATCAATTTGCATATTCTGTCCAGGTCACAACCCCTGAGAAGGGAGGAGATAAGTCCTTTGTTCTCCTGCTTATCTTCACCACTACCAGCCCCCCCCCCCTCCAACGTTTGCTTTAAACTCTGTCATTTCTGCCTGAGTGAAAGCAACCCCCTCCAACCCACTCCCCCACTGCGACCTGCGGGGCTTTTCATCATAACCTCTGTCACCCGGCCTCTCTCTCCTTAGGCTTGGAGGAAACTTGAGCCACTCTGGGCCCTCCGGATCTCACATTTCATAACAAAGCAGCACGCTCCTGCTCCGGGATGTGTGGCTCCACCGCTGTCAAAAAGTCACGGCCCACGTCCGTCTTCCTGCTTTCCGTTTAAAAGCAGTCTGGCCCCTTTTTTTTTTTTCGTACGCTCATCTTCGGGGGTGGGGGGTTTGGGAGCCCGGCTCCCGGACGCGCCAAACACGGTCCCCCGAGCAGCCTCTGCGGGGTCTGGCTCTGCGGTGCGTTCGCGTGCGTGCACAGAAGTGTTGCAGACCAATGTGTGTGTGTGTGTGTGCGTGTGTGTGTGTGTGTGTGGGGGGGGGGGGTCTTGCCTTTTGCTGTGGGTCCCGGACGGGGTCCTGTCCCTCTGCCTGCGGTTCTTGAACCAGTTGCTGACCTGCGTGAGGGACAGCCCGGTGACTTTGGCCAGGTTTTTCTTCTCGTCCGGAGTGGGGTACCTGTTGCTCTTGTAGCATTCCTTCAAGGCGTTGCGCGACTTCTCTTTGAAGCAGTACACGGTCTCCTCTCCGTCCCAGATGGTTTTGGGCAGCGGGAACTTTTTCCGGAGTCGGTACTTGTCCACTGCGCCCAGGCTGCGGCCCCGGGACCTCTCCGCCTCCTTGTAGCGGGCTTTGAGGTAGAGGTCCTGCAGGAACCCGTGGTTGGACGGGTGGAAGTCGTGGCTCTCCAGGATCGCGTAGAGCTCCTTGAATTCCTCCCGGTGGAAAGCCACCAGTGCCTGGGCCTTGAGCAGGGTCTCGTTGCCACGTAGCAGCTCGGAAGAAGGAGGTATGGTGGAGAGAAATCTCCACAGGCGATCCACATTGCCCGCCTGCAGAAGGGCCTCGCAGAGACACGAAACTTGGTCTGTGGAAAAGCTCAGAGCCGACTTTTGGAAACTTTGGAGTAATTGCTCCGAAACCTGGACGGGGTCTCTGTCTTCTTTGGATTCCGTTGCCGATGGCTCCTCTGGGCTGTTCTCAGATTGTTCTGTAGACTGTAAAGACAAGGAAGCCATTTTCACTTTAACTTTTTCCACTAGTAGTTCCTCCTACCCAGTCCCTCCCTCCCTCCCGTCCAAAGCCAACCGAGCTCACCATGAATGCGCCTGCAGACCATCGCCGGTCACGCCCCTTTGGAAAAAGTCATATTTATACCTCAGTTTGCTCTAAATTTGCTTCAACGCCTGCTGGGGTTTCACAGAAAAGGTTTCCCTAACGCTCGTAGGTAAAAAAAGGATGTTCCACTGCAGTTTTAACAAGAAAAATATGTCCTGGCTGTGAATAATATTTAAATACACTAGATAATAGACATTCTGAGTACAGCCTCAGTTTTGCACAAGCCCTGCATGTTTTGCATTCTTCTATCTAAATTGTTCTAGTACTAAATGAGATGTTTGAGCAAAAGTACAGAAAAACACAAAGGAAAAAATACTCTAAAATCAGACTAAAATGCCACTAAATAGGGAAGTTTATTTTATTTTACGATTTAGCATGAAATAGAAAATAACATGAACACATGGTGCTTTAAGTCACACCTCTATCTCCCTTAGGTTTTTCTTTCTCACAAAAAGATGTATGAAAAAAAAAGTTATTAGCTAAGGTAAGGCATTTTGTCTGTTAAGTAGGTGTAAGATTTTTATGAAAAAGGACAGAAGTCCAGTTCCATTTTCTTCATTTTTAAAAAGTAAACAAAACACAGTAGTGTTTAAAATGGTCCACAGCTTTTCATGCCATATAATGACCTAGTTTTTAGGTTATATCCCAATAAGATATTGTAAGTTAAGTTTAGTCAATATGATTTCTCTATCCGTTTGGGTTGAATTTACTTTAGATTTTGCATTTACTAAAACATCTCATGAGTCTGAGATGTTTACTGTCCATACAAACAGATTCAAAAGGGTCTAATGTTTTTATCCCTATGCTTTCTGTGTTGGATTTGTGCATCAGTAGATGACTACAACATTTTGTAAAAAAAAAAGTTCTTTCTGGAGACCAGAAACCTGAGGTAAGTGAGCAGATTCAGGGCTGTAACAACCACAATGCTCGACTTTGTGTGCAGGTCTTAACCTGAACCAGGTGGGAGGCATATACTCTCTCCTGATTTTCACAATATGAACTGCAACCAGAAGATAACATTTGAATTTGACCAGACAGGTTTACAGACCTGTAGGAGATCTGTAGGAATGTAAATGTCCTCTGTGGGCATGCTGGCTGAGGGCTTGTCTCAACCCCCCCCAGAAATATCTCAAGCCTTTTGATTGCAAAATTAAACTTTTGCTCTCTCTCTTCCTACCCTCTGCTGATGCAAATCAGCAGAATTAGCATAAATAAGAGAAATATGTATACAAATCCATCAACTTTTGGTTAAGGTTGTTTGAAATGGCAAACAAATATGTGATTTGGATTGGACTTTAGCGACGCCGTGTGGCCGTTAGATGGTACATTTCATTCCTGTCTGGGAGTGGTCCTCTCAGTCTACTGTTTCCGGATTACCCTTTTCGTTACGCGATTCTATTGGTTTAGCTGCTGTATTCTCGAATGCGATTGGTGTGTCGTGTTCGAGGCGGGTAGAACCTTCCAGAGCAAGGCGTAGCAGGAACCGATGTTTGAGATTTCTGGCAATTACAAAGCAAAGCTTTATACACCGTTTCTCCCCGTTAACTCACCAGTGTAGTCATGGGTTCTTAAGGTGTAAGGTAAACGCATTGACAAGTCGACATATTCCTCCAACATTTGTTAATACTAACGAAGAAAGCACACACATTTGGTAAGTGACGACGACAACATTGTTATGTATCTGCGGGTCCAACGTGACTGTTGCTACTAGCTACCAGGTCGGCTTGCTAATGTAGACCAGCTAACCGAATATAGATATTTTAAAGTAATTACACGTGATGTTTTTACTAAATGCGATTATGAGATTCACTGTGTATGGCTAGAAGTGATGCGTTAGTACCAAACGGCCAGGTTATTGAGGTTAATGTTAAGGCGTAAATGGGAAAAGTGTTATGTAGACTTAGATACGCAGTCTGTCTGACCACTCCATCTGCAATACTTTGGGGGGAAAAAACAGTTAAATGTTAAAGGTTCTAGAGTAAAACATCTATTCTTTTCCTGCAGATTTTCCCTGAAGGCACATGTTTTCATTTGTCACATTATGTCTTTGCCCTTCTAGTTCTTCACCCTCAACTGAGTCTAAACAGAGTCCAAGATGGACAGCGGACTGACAGTAGTTACCAACCCCACTGTCCACGTGAGGATAACTAGTACCCTCTCCTCCTTTGAGGTGCAGCGTACCTTCAACAGAGGGATTGCTGTAGCAGAACTAAAGGTGAGACTAAAAAAATATATCATTTATGGTCTTTTGACAGTCATCCTAAGATCTGATGTCCCTAATTAAATGATGATCTCTTTTTTTGTTGGTGTTGTTTTACATCTGCTATTTCCCTGTATTCTCACCAGGGGAAACTGGAGCTTATTGTGGGTGTACCTTTGTCCTTCATGGATCTGGAGATTTTCAGTGTTGCTGACAAGTTTTTACAGAAAATGGATGACAATGAAGCATTACTTGGTTCATATCCTGTGGATGATGACTGCAGAATACATGTACGTACATGATCAGTTTGTAACACGTGTTTGTGATAAATCAATTATAAAACTATCAAGATGTTACTCTTTTCAATTGTTAAAATATCATTGTTTGCATTTTACTAAACGTGTAAACATTTCAATATTCAAACTAATACTTAAAGAAAACTTGTTTTAGTCTTATAAGGCTGGTAGAAGGTTTCTGTCAGTAAAAGACAACATTTGCTGCCCTAGCTTCCCTAACCAACAGTTTTTGGACTGATTTTTCTTTTTGACTTTAAATTTAATTCCTTTGACAGGTCATTGATAGAAGTGGAGGTGAGGTGGGTGAGCTCTTTGACGTCTCTAAAGTGGAGAAGTTTGAACTCACTGACGACGCTTACGAGAAAAGGACAGGTACTAGTTTCCTTCAGTTTGTTATTGTCTGAGCTGTTTTAAGTTGTGCACTGCAGCCCTTAAATGTTCTTAAAATGTAATTTGGCAGTGGCACATGTAAACCAGAATGTCTGGGACATTTAGCGGATCCTCCATAAAACTCAGATTTTATTTGGAATATTGCCTGAAACATGAATATTGTGGATAGGGGAAATTCTGAAAATCAACTATTGCATATAAGTCAGCTGACACAGACTGGAACTGGATGAACAAATGGTAAAAGAAAGAGATGGTCAGAACATCCTCCATATGGTGCTCACTCTTGTTTTGTTGATTGTCTGCAAATGTTTAAAAAGCTGAATGAAGACATTTTCCTCCAGAATCAGCACGGTCATTTATGAAGGAAAAGCGAGTCGGCCGCTTCAATGAGGAAGAACAGGCCAAGAAGAAAGCGGAGTCCGCTGCTCGGGAAGCAGAGCAGAAGACCGCTGCTGACGCCATTTCTGTTGGCAGCCGCTGCAAAGTGGAGGTCCCCGGCCAGCCCACTAAACTTGGCATGGTCATGTATGTTGGTAAGTGGTAAGAAAGCATGGGAGCATTCGTTTAATGCTACAGAAGAGATTGTTGTTATTTATGGATCTGAAGAGAATAAACGGACAGAATTGTTGACATAAGAACATTTTGCAGACTGATACCGTACCATAAAGATCGTCAGCTAATCCGGTGGCATCTGTTTCTGTGTTGATTATTCCCCGGCTGCATTTCTGTACAGTTATTGTGCAGTTAGACTCGAAAGTAACACACAAGTGTTGCTGTAAAGCTGCTGCAGCTGCATTCAGCAGCAGAAATGCACGATAGGATGCCTACTGGTTATTCAGGGTAATCCGACGGATCACATTAATGGGGACAAAACGGCACAGTCCAAACTTCTCATCTCCTTTTTTTTTCTCCCCCTGTCATGATTAGCCATAGCTGCTGCTAAACCATCCGTTAAATTCATATATCAACATTTTACATTTCTGTTAAAAAACATACTTTTTTCTATGCTGCTGCTGTGATCGATTGAAACCTTCACTATACGTGACTTTAAAAAAGCTTAAAACAAATAAAAGGGAACATTTAAAAGCTATGCACTGTTATAATTTTGGAACAGCAACATGATGATGATTTGATTAAAGGGGTACTTATTAATTCTGTATGAAATGAAAACTTAATGGAAATTTGAAAGCTTTAGGTAGAGCTGCTTCCACACAAACATGCATTTGCAGATGATATGATTAGTTAAAACTGGAATTTTAGTGTCTATACTTGCAAATCGTGCATGGTGCTCGAGTGAAAAATGATAGACATGAATAAACTGTGTTTTCCAATCAAGCAGCATGTTTTTGTGCTGCTGCCTGTTCTTGTAGGCTTTGAGCCTGAGCTTGTGTCATGCTATGTGCTTAGAGGGTCATTTCTGTTGCAGGTACAACTGATTTCAAACCAGGTTACTGGGTCGGTGTGAGGTACGACGAGCCCTTGGGAAAGCACAATGGAACGTAAGAACATCCTGTCTTTGTTCATTTGTCCACACTGTTTGTTTAGTTTTTCTATTGTGGAGGCAATGCTTGTGATCCTATTCTTAACAGTTTTTTGTTCTTTCTATTTTTGTCTCCACAGTGTAAGTGGGAAGCAGTACTTTGAATGTGAGAACAAATACGGTGCGTTTGTGAAGCCACTTAATGTGACGGTGGGAGACTTCCCTGAGGAGGATTACGGTTTAGATGAAATTTAGGACATTTTCGATGTATTGTTGCTTTTTCTTTGTGCCTGCGTTTGGCTCAAAGTTTAAGTGCCAAGCTCAAAGTGTTATCGGCTCAGCTGCTGAGGCGATCGATAATAGTTTTACTGTGACAAAGATTTTTGTTTGGGCTTCTTTAGCGGGCATGATCCAAAGGCACTTTAGCTTCAAGTTCTCTACAGACTACAGACTGATTGTAACACAATAATCACAGAAAGGGAGCTCAGACTAACAAAACTCAACAAAAAAAAAATTTCTCTCTTTTTTTTAAAAAAAAAGGATAAAAATTGTGTTCGGTTCTGTTACTCCATAATAAACCTAATTCACTATCTGTCTTTCATAATGTAATTCCAGTTACCCTCAGTGTGTTTAAATGTGTTTGTAACTGACTTAAGTCTTAGCATATTTATATTTTGTTGACTGTAGAATTTTGATAGTGGTCTAGCTTATCCAACTATCTGATGAGAGAGATTCTCCCTCGCAGACTATGCTTCCGAAATAAAGAATTGGCATCGCAGCGTCTTCTTACTACCTACGTCCCTCCAAAGAAGTTCCATAAAACGGCCAGTCGTTTCATTTCCAGTAATGACAGACTAAGCTGTTGTAATCAGTGTCTGACTTTGCAAACTTATCTTTCTCATGATCCTGTCTGCTTTTACATAGTGATTTGATAGACACAAAACCTTAAATATTTGTCCAAGAGTAGATGGTTCTGCTCCTAAAATGAATTTGTGTGTTGGAAATCACTTTCAACTTTCTCACTTTCTTACTAAACATGATATGATTTTCTTTTGCTGGTCTCCTTTTGTCTGAAGATGCTGTTGTCTGAGCTTAAATGTGTCTGATTTGTACTGAATTTGATCTTTGGATATAATTAAATGTAATCTCCATGCTTTCAATCCATGATTTAAATCGTCTTGTATGCACGTGCACGCTGATATCAAATAGCAAAAATCAGGCACTTTTCAATGTATATTCCACTGAATATCTCTTGATTCTATACAATCTTCAGAATACCTGGAAAGGAAACTAAAGTCAACTCTTTAAATTTAATTTTTGTTAAATATGTCCTTTCTTTTGTGGCATGCGATTTTGGGGAAATGTGAAAATGACCCGTAATTGGTTTAGTTTTCCATTTTGAGTATAACTCTTAAAAAAACAAGTAAATCTACTAAATACCTGCAGCTCTGATTTGAGCATCCTTACTGCTCAATGCCATGATTTCCTCTTACAACCATATAATTCAACTCTGGAATATGTGCATTTCAAACTAATTATATGCCTTGTTTATTTTTGTGAAGGATATCAAGAAAGTCTTTTGTTCCTTTTAGTCCTCTGAAGTGAACAGAGGAAATATTCACTGCATTATTGTCTTCAGAAGGAAATGGCTACAAAGTCCTTGATGATCTCTGAGTTGCTGGCGTCACAATGTGCCAAATAGTAATGCATAATAAAAACTATTTGAACACAGGTTGTCAAGTTGATTTAATTTATTTGACTTGTTAACATGGTTACCTACAAAGTATTTTGTTTATACAATCTTCTAGTTTTATATCTTCTTGCACATCCAGTTTGCACATCCATGATTTTCGATTTTCAAGATGTGTACGAATCCTTTCTAATAGTTTGCACATATTGGACATGTCACACATTTGGAATTCCATCAGTGACCATATTTGCTTGCTTACAAACTTGGGGATGCATGTAATACACCACATTGTTGGAAATTTGAAAAGTTGTCATACAAACAAATTGCCAAATTTGAGCCAGCTAGACCTTCATAGACAGTGTCATTTGCATTTTCCATACAATGAATGAAGGAGTTTTTTGTTGATAGACTAATTTTGGAAGTATTATCAAATCACATCATGAAATATTAGTATTTAAAATATTTTAGTATTTTAGCATCTTGCAAGTTTACAAGTATAATTTTTAAGCACAAAAACAATATCCCAAAGTGTTCAATCCATTCTGATTGATTATTTATTGCTAATGGCTAGTCACATAGAGACGTGGATAAACGGAGTATTTCTTAGAGTTTCATCATTCCACTGTCTAAAAAAATCAGCTTTCAATAATTAAAATCAAGTTTTCCTTTCGAGTTCGTACGTCACCATACGTCACCATGATGCTTGGGCTGGCCTCTCGCGAGACTAAGCGCGGTTTCCGAGCCAGTACTGTAGTGCGTGCGCGATAGAGACGAGGAAAGATGGCGACACAGGGGAGCGAATCAACTAAAGCGACCGTGAGCAGTAGCAACGGCGAGGTAAAATTAATGACACTTTTTCAGCGGGTAGCAGTTGTCACCCTCGGAGAATTTCCAAATGTGCCCATTTTAGCGAAGTGCGTCAGATGGTTAACATTTAAACGGTTTAATTATTGTTACACGAGCCTCAGTGACGTTGTCAGTGCCGGTTGGTTTTAAAACCAACTGCCGCTTACGATGTGTTGAGAAATCCTGATTGTTAACGAGTGGAAGCACCAATGGAGTGTTGACGAGGAAAGTGTACATGGAAGAAACTATGAAAATAAGAGGAAGAGGGAAACGAGCTGTCTGGAAGTGTGAGCCAGCTGAATACCGCAGCGTGACAGTTAGCTATCACAAGGCCCGAACCTGAACAGCGCAGCTCGACTTGACTCAAAGGGGCCAGTCACTGGCAGCTCCCACTCATTTCTGATGTCTTATTGAATCTTATCACCTGATGTAAACGTTCAACTCTGGGCTACACGCATCGTCTCTAAACCGCAAAGTTGACGGAGCAGCACAGTTTATTCATATGACGACTAGGGAGAACTAAGTGTAGACCATCATGATGCCCTTTCCTTGGAAAATAGAAATATTATGGCAACAGCAGCTGTACGCATAGACAGATTCCCAAAGTGACCACAGAGGTCAACAGTTCCTAGGCCTTTCCTGTAGATTTGTAGAATAAACAAATGGAAAATATACTGCTACATATATGTATATATAGCTGATGTAAAAAGGATAAATTGGCAAAACTGACAGGATGAAAGATCGTTACTGAAAGGGTAGATTATCAAATTAAACGGATGGATGGATAGTTGCTCATTACAAATGACCAAAGGTCAGCATGTATCATAATTTTCTGGAAGCAAACTTGTAGCCTCTCTTGTACTCAAAGCCTCAAACGATCAAATTGATAAAACTGGTCAGGCACTTAAGTTCCAACAACCATTCATCTGCACATAGACTTAAGACTCAGTTAAACTTGAATTTGGAGGGTTTAGATTTTCTATAGTTTCTATGGTTCCAGTTTTGGATATAAATTCTGAACCTGAGTTTATGTTTCAGCTTTATTTTCTCAAGTCGGAATGTTATTTAACAAGTTCTATATAGGCTCTTACATTTTTGTCATCTCTTTTTTTCCTTAGCTCTTCAAGAATTTATCCTGCAGAAAAACAGATTTAGCTATGGTTTTATTTAATGTGAATACTCATGTGGTTAAAAAAAAAAAAAAACTAGGGCAAGGGTACAGTATGTACTAAGAGTCTCTTTGATAATAAGGCTGTTCTGTAAGTCAAAATGTACTAAGCGTTTTAAGGGGAAAGCGTGTGGACCTTTTGGGACACAGTGATGGTGAAGCTTTTTGGTCACCAATGATCGTAGATGGAGTCAGTAAGTAGTCAGATATAACCATGGGTGTCTGGTCCAGTTAGACTGTTATTATAGTGTCTTCAGCACAACATACAAGCGTAAATGTTTCTTGTATTATATGATGAAAGGTGGCTGTCATTGTCAGGATGACGGTCATTTTGTGGCACAGACTGAGGGGTTTTACTGTCTTTTATTTATTGGGTTTGGATTGTTTTCAGGGATGCTGGCACCATTGTAAACATTACCAATAAAATCTCTTCTCTATGAGCAGTTCATACATCTGAACCTTTTCGGGAACAATTCGGTGTGAAGCACACACTCTGAACCCTGTGGTTCAATATGTGGTTAAATATTGACTCTTACTCAGAGTGTAAACCATTATCTTAAGCCAGGGGAGATAACCTGTTTCTGCTCTTGAGCTTGTTAGTGATTTTTCTGAGAGGTTATTGCAGCGAGCCCTCAGGGACACAGAGGTCCATGTTTCTGATAATAGATTAGCTTCTAATTTAACACAGCAGGACATGGCCGTGAGGATGGAAAGCCCTATTTTGAGCTTCTTCACATCCCTGAACTGTGTTCTGTTTATGTTAAAGGGCCAGTATCTCCCCACAAACCTTCACATATGCGGTGCTCATTGATTTACAGGCCCTCGTGGCACCTTTATGAACAATAGGCTGTTTTAACAGAAAACATCTTTTCGGCTGAAGTTTCTTTTGTGTGAAGGGGCCAACGGCTGCTCCCCCCTCTGCTGATGACAACAGGGGAGATTAGATGTTTAGATAGTGAAAGAGTCTCATGACTTGGCATGTGCTTGTCTATTGTGTCATTTGAATAGAATGTGGCCTTGCCAGAGGGGTGGAGGGGTTACATGGATAAGCCAAAGCTTGGAGAGAAAATACTCTCAAAGAAAATGAATAATAGATTTCTAGTGATATTTGTTTTTGTTTTTTAGAATTCTTCACATGTACAGTGAGTGCCACTAAAATCTTTTTAATAGCTAATTGCAAATTGGCAGGTTGTTGTTTGAGGTCACATTTTTTTGTCTCAGGTGTACAATTTTAATCTCAGGAAACACACCATTCATAGGTTTTCTTTTAAACTTAGCATGCATCATTTTGATTCAGTCCTATCACCACTTTGGGCTTTTACCAAAGTACAATAAACTTGGACTAGACGAGGGGCTCCCTTTTGCTGCCAGCGAAGCTGCTCTGCCTGACCCGACGCTACTGCTGCTTCATCATGGTGCTTCTGTCTTTTGGCCACAATTAACATGTCTAATTTTTGCTTACTCTTGGCTCTAGGTCAGCAGCAATGGGACTGCTTCAACAACAGACAGCCTGGCTGCACAGACGGATGGAAATGTGCAGGATCCTCAGCAGCAGCAGCAGCAGCAGCAACAACCACCGAATGCGTGGCAGGTCATTAAAGGAGTCCTTTTCAGGTGGGTTGACTGGTTTTCATTCTGCCAGGCTCCTTGTCTCTTCACAAGCAGAGCACCTGCCTACAGATGGAAGCTTACTGTGACACCATGGATTTAATGTTTAACAGATTTCATTATGTAGTAATGGTGTCGAAAAGGGGGGGGGGGTATTGTGCTGAACCGCTGCTGTAGCTCACATGGTATGAGCTGTTTTCTTACTGTTATACATTTCTTTTGAGGCAATACTGATTTCCCATGTAAAATGGAGTGTATTCAGAGCTAGAACCAGTGCAGATTAAACGTTAATAAGCTAGTTAATTACCCACAAGGAATAGTAAATAAATGTGGGAGAAAACACTGATATTACCAAAAGCTTATCTCAGACGTGACCCATCAGATGGCAGTTTTACATTTCTGCCATGAAATGAGTGTGTTCTGCATCATGGATGAACAGATAGTGATTCATGCCATATGTCAGATCATGTTTATCCAGAAAGTGAAACCAAGATCTTATCTTATACGTTTGGAAGCTTCTGTTGGCTTGATGTGTGTCTTGTGCCACAAACCCTCAAATGTAATATTTAAAAACAAAAAAATGTGTTTGTGTTATGATTGTTTCTGGTATAACAGTTCCACTGAATATGTTGATCACTTAACACCTGTCACCCCTTTGTCATGTAAGAATGCGATCTCATTTAAAGTCTGCGTGCAATGCAGTTTAACAGGACACATTTCAATCTGATAAGTCCGCTTCTGAAAAACTAAGATAAAATCATTTTTTATTTCCGATGTCAATGTTGTTCTAAATGTTTGTCCTTCCAGAATCTTCATAATCTGGGCCATCAGTAGTTGGTTTCGCCGGGGGCCATCCACTCCTGACCCCACCACACCAGCGGGTGCCCCCAGACTTCCCAGCAGGAATCTATTCCCCAAAGACACGCTCATGGTATTAGACCCGTTCTCCTGGTAGAGCTGCTCCACTCAGGGGTCTACATTCCTGAGAATCTCTCATACTCTGATCCCTTCTTGAGCAATGTGTCGCTTAGGCCGACCGCCTGGGTCTCTCCTGACACCATAATGTGATCAACGCCTTTTTATTTTCTCACCATGCCTGCAGGACCTGTATGTGTACGTGTCCCAGGAGGAGGTGTTCACTGACTTCAACAATACAGATGCCCTGTTCTGGTTCCACAGGGACCTGGTCTATGGAGACTGGAACACGGGGGAGACTGGAGATGGCTGCTATCATCACTACAAGGATTTGGACGTCCCAGAGGTGGGGCTGGCTGAGGGGCGAGGGGAGGCGCAGACAGAGGGGGGAGGGTTTGGCAGGCAGTGGGGAGGAGCTGGCATGAGCTCAGAAAGCAGGAGATGGATGGTAGTGAAGGGTAGCAAAGACTACTCAATTGTTAAATTGATGGATTGTGTCCGAAACTCTTAACACCACGTCCTGTTTGACTTTCGTTGGCAGAAGGTGCAGCACAACGGCTCTCTATACATACACATCTACTTCACTAAAAGTGGGTTCCACCCAGACCCAAAACGCAAGGGGCAGTACCGCCGACTGGCAACAGTTCATTCAACGAGAAGTATGAATCTGCAAACTCGCTCAACTTATAAGAATGACACATCTGATGCCTTCATGTTCTTAACACTTATTCTCCTCATCAGTGCTGAATAAATTCAAGAGAAGAAAGTTTCTGAAAACCAAGAATCTCCTCACAGGAGAAACAGAAGCTGATCCAGAAATGATTAAGGTTAATAGTGTTTTTGTTTCTCTCTTTTTTACTTTGTTTATTTTTTTTAAAGCATAACAATTGTTTAGTGAAAATGGTCAACTTTGACCATTTGATTATCACCACATCAGTCTGATCCATTTGTTTTAAATTGTTTCTGCTTTGAAAGAATAATGTTAAAATATGAAGAAGCTGGACGGAATATTTTATTAAAGACAGGCTACCCCAGCAGCTTGTTTCTGTGTATCATATTCAGCAATTATGTCCTGTTTGGGATTTTTTCGCAGTCAGTTACTTGATATTTGCGTGGCGTTTGCACCGACTTGCTCACTAAACCCGTGTTTCCTCACAGCGAGCAGAGAGCCACGGTCCAGTGGAGATTATCTCACACTGGCACCCCAACCTCACCATCAACATGGTGGATGACCACACGGCCTGGGTGAAAGGCTCTGTTCCTCCCCCTCTGGACCAATGTAGGTTTTGGTAAACAGTCCCTGCTGCTCCACAGCATCCTGCTTGTTTTAGTGTTGTTCAACTCTCACTCTTCTTCGCTGTCCGATCCTAGATGTGAAGTTCGATGCCGTCAGTGGCGATTACTACCCCATCGTATACTTCAATGACTACTGGAACCTGCAGAAAGACTACTACCCCATCAATGAGACGCTGTCCCAGCTCCCACTGCGCCTCAGCTACTGCCCGCTGTCCTTGTGGCGCTGGCAGCTGTATGCCGCCCAGAACGCTCGCTCACCGTGGAATTTCCTCCCAGAGGACACTTACGAGCAGTCGGATGAGGACCAAGACTCTGTCAAGGTGCGCTATCAAAGCTTAGAAAGTTTGGAGGGGGGGCGGAATACGATGAAGTACGTCCTTCATCATGAGCAACAATAATTTCTCTAATTTGTTTGTTGTTCTGGAAGCAAATTGTGAGCGTACCTGAAAAAGAGCACGATCGTTTGGTTGTAACAGATTAAACTACAAGTGTTTTTCAGATGAGGATTCTAATAATTGTGTGTCTTTGTCTAAAGTTCCTCAACTTAGAAAATATTGCGCACTTACATCGAATTTATCCCTAGTGGGGGCACCTAGTGATACAAGGACTTCTTGTCTTCAGTCGTGGTGTGATATTTGTTTTTCTCTTAGTCTAGTGTACCTTGTAAAATAATCTAGCCTTTGACTGTGTGGAAAGTTTTAGGAACTTTGTACTTTTTTAAATTTATTTATGTTTTTATTCCAAGGTCGCCCTTTTGGAAACCAATCCCTACCTGCTGGGACTCACCATTGTGGTCTCCATTGTGCACAGCATCTTTGAGTTTCTTGCCTTCAAGAACGGTAAATTCCAAGCAGCCGAACCTTTTTAAGTATTTTGATTTTAAACCAAAGACAAAAACCACAAAGCGATTTGACCTCCGCGCTGTCTCACCTCGGCTCTGTTTCCACAGACATCCAGTTCTGGAACAGCAGGCAGTCACTGGAAGGCCTCTCTGTGCGCTCCATCATATTCGGGGTGTTTCAGTCTCTAGTGGTTCTGCTGTACATTCTGGACAATGAAACGAACTTCGTCGTGCAGGTCAGCGTCTTCATTGGTCTCCTGATCGACCTGTGGAAAATCACCAAGGTCATGGATGTCAAAGTAAGTCCCAAAAGCGGCTTCTCAAGCGCACAGTATAAAACGATTTAATGCTTTGTCATTTATTTATGGAAAGATAATTTTGAGCAGCTAGTTTGACCTAAATGTATGATTACATCAAGTTTTTTTTGTTTTGTTTTGTTTGGACTTTCAGTCATATATGCATTAAATATGCTGAAAGATGACCTAACATTGTGGTACTTTGTCCTATTATGCTGCTGCTACTTTATCCCAGTAACCACCTGCTGTTGCCTTTCTTTTAGTTTGACAGAGAGAACAAAATTGCCGGAATAATTCCAAGATTGGTGCTCACAGACAAGTCAACATATGTGGCGTCTTCAACCAAAATCTATGATGATGTGAGTTGAGTCGGCACTCTGGACGTTGTATTTATGGCAGATCAATCATTGAGCTCTCTCAACCTTTCTTCACAAGCGAATGATTGAACTATTTTGAGCAAAGTCATTTCATCCTTTTCTCTCTCTCCTTGGTAACAGATGGCCTTCAGGTACCTGTCATGGCTGCTCTACCCTCTGTTTGGCTGCTATGCGGTCTACAGCTTATTGTATGTAGAGCACAAAGGCTGGTACTCATGGGTACTCAGCATGCTTTATGGCTTCTTGTTGACCTTTGGTAAGTTTGTCTGAAGCATTTAAACACTGCACCACATATTGTTTATCGTCTCACGTGGTTACAAGTTAAAAAATGTGGTGCGTTTAAAAAAGGATTCTTGCTGCATGTGAATCACACGTCACTTTCACTTGTTAACAGATTGCAGATGTTACAAAGCAGTGAATAAAACCTGAAAATATACGTTCAATTTGCCGTGAAAATCTCAACATGAGGGAGTTCTGTCATGAAACCTTTTAGATTTAATCAGTTAGGCACACAGCGTCTTTAAATTGTTCCTTTTAATGGGAATTTAGATTAAACCTTTTACTCCTGTAACTACCTGTCTTTTCTTTGGGGCCCTGTTTTTTGCCTCTTTATTTGGACCTTTTTAAAGTTTTGTAAAGCAGATTTAGCCGACTGCCTCTCTCTGTTGTCTTAGTGTTTGTGCACACGGCTAATGTTTTGGTCCTTGCATCATGGTTACATACCGGGTTCCCACGAGCCTCTGCTTAGGTGCTGTGTGTTTTTTATAGACGTGTACAGTCACTCAGTCCTGCTCCCTGCTGGTCATTTTTCTGCCTGCTGTGATGGAGCTGTTAATGTAACCTGCCTCTCTCCGTCCCTGCTCTGCTCTGGTTCTTAGGTTTCATTACGATGACGCCACAGCTGTTCATCAACTACAAAATGAAATCTGTAGCCCACCTCCCATGGAGGATGCTCACCTACAAGGCTCTCAATACTTTTATTGATGACCTGTTTGCCTTCGTCATAAAGATGCCCATGATGTACAGGATAGGATGCCTCAGAGATGGTGAGTCCTCCTTTATCTCCATACCGATCAGGGGAAGCAAAACATTCACCCAAAACACGTGCATTTAATGTCTTCTGGCAGCATCTTAGAGGAAGCATTTTGAGCGGGAAGCCTGTAGAGGAAGATGAAGCGATTAGCTGCTGGTGCTTCATGATTCCACCCGTTGCTTGGCATCATGGCAGCCGAACCAGATGACTTTATTTGTTTAGAGGAAGCTGTGGTTTTGCTGTTGTCAAACTGATCAAATAAGAAGTGCACAACCATTTCCTGTTATTGTGTTTGACCAACTGTACAAATCCCCATGTTCCCCATAATATTCATTGTTATTTATCTTCCAACCCCAACTTAAAACTGACTTCATATCACAATAGCACAAATTTTTACATCTTTTACACAGACGGCCTTCTTTCTTGTTCTTGTGTGAACAGCAGCTGTGTTTCATCCCACATTTGATACACTTCAGACTTGCTTTGGTGTTTTAATAACTTTCATCTGTCCAGATGTGTGTGATGATACAGAAGGGCTGTTCCTTATAACTGGAAGTTTCTATCAGAAAATAGAATAATGGATCTTTACAAACATTCCCCTCCTGCAGATGTGGTGTTCTTCATCTACCTTTACCAGCGCTGGATCTACCGGGTGGATCCAAACAGAGTCAATGAGTTTGGCACGAGCGGAGCGGACCAATCTCAGAAGAGCCCAGCAGACGCTGCTCCCGTGGCAGATGCCTCCACCGCCGCCATCACAGAAAAAGCAGAGGGGGAGAAGAAGAACGATTAATCAACACCCAGCACTTACTTTCCTCCCGTGCCCTGGCTGCTGGGGGTGAAGAGGACTCTTGGAAATTAGGCACAGAGGGGAGGAGGTCGTTTAGCTGTCATGGACGCGGCTCCGGGAAAAAAAAAAAAAAAGAAAGAAAAAGAAAAAAAGATGCAGTTCAGCTGTCTGATCCTCTGATCTCTGTGTGGGTCCACAGAGAATCATATTCAGTGTAGACTTGGTAAATTCTGACTGTTCCCCCCCACCCCTACCCTCTCGTTTTGCAGTTCAAGTGAAGTAAAACAAAACGTGATGTACTGTTTTCTGTATGATTTTTTTTCGGAGGGTAACAGTGTCTTGGAGTAGATGTTGGGAGGGGAACAGGTTTCAGTTATACTACTTTTTTTTTAATACAGAGAAGCAAGAGGCCAAGGGCGACCTTTGATCTTTGTGTAGATTCCTTGTGAAATTTTCTTTTCATTCCATGTGAGCACCGTGTTTCGGGTTGCCTGGACACTGGTGTGTGGTGCTGGAGGAAAACTGGAAAGGTCCCGAGCCACATTGGAGGCCAAAGGAGAGAGTTGGTGACTGGAGACATGACGGAGGACCCTGCAGAGCACTACCCACGAGACGTTGACTACTACCCTCAATTTTAAAGAAATGGTTATTGATCTAAACTTGAACAGAAAAAAAAAATAACAGCCTTGTTGGTATTGATATAAATATATTAATATTGTCAATGATATAATTTAGTTTTTTTCAGTCACTGAAGCATTCTTTTGTATGTCCTCAAACTGTACAGACTTGTGTTAATAATACTGATGTCCAAACTGTCTAGCAGCAGATCATTTGCAAGTCTGGTTTTTATTTTCCCCTCAGCTGGAAGTCTGATTTTCCAATTGTTTCATCTTCATGCTCCAAAACAGAACACTTTGGCCGACATGAGAGTCAGGTGTGTGCTGAAGGATTACAGTGTCTCTTGCTTTGTTTTTGTTTTTTATTTTGAGTGCTGTAAAGCCTGAAAGTAAAAGAGTTCCATGTTGGTACATATTAAAATTTTGAGCATTCATGTTTATAGTAAAACTAAGTGTGATTTAAAATGTCTATTCAAAGCTTTATTTTCCAATCTTACGTCCGATTTTTCTGATATTCAAAACAATGTTTTTTTGCTTGAAAGTGATTAATAAGTTTAGGCCCAAAATACAGTGACTGTGCTTTAACAGGAAACGCAGATACATTGAGCTCTTGGATCATGTTTTAAATAATTATCACACAGATGGGTTATTGATATACTGAATAGGGGATTCATTTTGTAAGGAAGTTCATATAAAGCAAAGGAAAACAAAATTAACGTGAAACACGGACTTCAGCTTTGGGAATTTTCACGACTGGTTTATTTATTAAACCCATTTACGGCACCAGAGCCGCCTGAAGTACTTTACAGTGTAATGGTTGCAAAGGTGTTGCCAGTACTAAGGTTCAGGTGAAAACTCTTTTCATAAAATGCTGAATAGAGAGGTACAACCTACCACTTCACATTCTGAAATAAACCATCTCATAACAACAGAGAGATTTGAGACCCCAAAACATTTTCAAATACTTAGATCTGAACAAGAATGACAGATAAATGTAGGGTGGTTGCTTTGTGTGCAAATGACTATATTTTGGAAATGAATATTATGATTCCAAACATGGGTTTCATCCTCAAACTAAGTATCAGATCTGAGAAAGCTGGTTGCAAGTTGTGTGAGGTTGGATGAGGTCAGGAGCAGCATGCATTAAAATGGGAGGAAGTCCTGCTGGTGGTGTGTTTGGCAGCACATCTGGATGTCAGGGAGCATGCATAACGCTCATTCTTCATCCTTTGCACAACATCGGGCTCAGATTTCTTAACATCTGAATTTTGTTCAACCCGTGGGACCAAAACCAAGCCCACCTGCAGCTCTGCCACTGCATGCGGATGAACTGTCAACAGCAAACCTTTTTGAAAATTCTGTCCTATTTGTGAGTGACTGTGTACTGTAGGATCAGCACTCATCATGTATTGTTCCAAATATATAAGTGTCCTTTCAGAGCATGAGGTGAGGTTGAGCAGACAGCTTCCTCTAAATCCCTCATGTTTTGCTTTCCGTTTCCTCTAAGTTACCTTTGGCCGCTGCGGCCGGCAGAGGGCGCTGCTGAGGCCTGACTCCCCTGGTCCAGGCTCAGACTCTTTTACCGATCACCGGTGCAAGATGGTCATTAATTAAACATCGACAACAGGAATTATTGTTGAGAAAGTTTGAGACTCTGGCTTTTCTGTAGATTTGGTGGAAACGGGTGAAAATATATTTTTTTAAAAAGCAGGATAGTGGTCTGACGCAACAAGGATAAATACCTACAGCACGTGCTGTGGGGGCAGCTTAGATGTGAATTGGTTGGAGAAGCGTGCACGGAAGATGGTATCAGCACAGGTTGGAATCGCTCCAGACAGTTTTACTCTGCGGTGACGAAAGATGAAAACAAAAATCACCTAAACGTGCCTTCAGGTGACATCATGAAAACTAAAGAACCTTTTATAGGTCCAATGAATCGTTTTAGTACAGGTTAATTAATATTCATGAGCACGAAGTGTCACGTTTAGGCTGAAACCAGTCGCGGCTACGGCAGAGGGGGGGGTTCCCGCCTGAGACGTGACGTGACGCCTTCGGGGATTTCCAGGCCGCGAGGGAGCCAATCAGCAGCGGCCGCGAGGTAGCCAATCAGCAGCGGCTTAGGACAAAACCTGAGACCGTAGAAATACATACAGCTCCGTCCCACTCCCCCATTCCCGCACATGGCCACAGTACGTCCCGGTCCTCCGCGGAGCTGACACGCCGCCTCTGGGCCGGGCTGTAGAAAAGCGAGGGTAACGACTCACAGCTTTGACGCCACCTCTGTTTGAGAAGAAAGGAATAAGTCCTGAATTCTTCCGCTTTGGGAAAGAAACGTCACCGCCAAGTTTGAAGGCTCTCGACGAGTCACCCCGTACGATGAAAGACATGGACATCTTAAACGGGACCTCTGGTAGGTTTTATAAATCGTGTTTTTGTTTGTTTTTTTTTAGCTTAATGTAGTTTTTTATTTCTGTGTGTGACTGCGAGAGCTGACATCATCCTCAAACATGTGATTTTGTCAAAGCAGAGGAGCCAACACCCAGCCTCGGGATCCTCAGGCCTGGCTCTGCCTCCCACTTTCAGTCCTCCTCGTCAGACTTTGGTAGGTCTCTTTTTGCTCTGTGTCATGACGCCCAAACGCAAGGTGGTATGCCCTGGGCTGACCCCAAGCCATGCGCAGCAGAACGAAAACATCAGCAGAGGACTTCCTTATTTTTGTGGCTCTGAGTTGCAAATCTGTGAAGACGTGGCAAAAAACAACAAAAAAAACATTTTAATAGCTAGAAACTTGCAACAATTGCGTCATTAATTATTTCGTGTTCTCTGGTAGTTGCCAGAAAAGACCAAATTAAAGCACAACACACTTTTTCTTCTTTTTTTTTTTACAGTGAGAGATGACATACCCCCTTCCAAATAAACAGAATGTGTAATAACAGGGCACAGCTGTTAAACTGCTGTCCTCCAGGGCTGCTTTCCCTCAGGTTGTAGGTGTTTCCCTGTTTCAACACACCAGTTGTACACCAGGGTGCCATTAACAAGCATGTGCACGGCTCAACCATGTTTGGAATAGACGTATTTACTCAAAATCGGGTGCGCAGGGGCAGGGGAACGGCTAAATCCAGACAGGAGGTCGGCCCTCGGGGACTGGAGTTTGACAGCCCTGACATAGAGCGTCAACACAGCTGGGCAGCTGTTGCATTGTTTTAAAAACTGGTTTAAAAAAAAACAACCCTGTCAGTCGCTCCTTCCCTCCTCCCGCTCAGAACAGCCGGTGTCCTTTCCCATAGCTCTGAGGCGCCTCACATTCTTTTCATCTGTGTGAATGTAGACCTGATCGAAGAAATTATCAACAACAACCTGCCCGGGCCGCCGCCGCCGCCACAGGACGGCCTCTGCCACGCTGCCCGGAGCCAGAGCCACGGCGCCCCTCAGCAGAGCCCCCCCGCGGCCTCCAGGCCAGTCCTGGTGGCCAGAGGCACGGCGTGCAAGGTGAGCATGCTCTGGTGTTACTATCGGTTACTGCTTTGTTTTGTTTCCTGTGTCGTTGAGAAGCCGGAGGGGTTAATTTCAGTTGTGGGTTTTCTTTTTTCACGAGCGAGGCGTCAGAATTTCTTTTTGGGTGGGAATCATCCGCCATATTATCTGCAAATGTTTGTTAGATGTAGTATAGTAGCTATTTCTTCATTAAACAGGATAAAAGTTCACAAAGGTGAGACATAATATGTAAGTAGTAATTACAATGGTGTATTCCATGCTGGTTTTAGTCTTTCAGCTTGTAGTAAAATGGCTTGTTCAGGCAAAATGAAGTTAAATGCAATGAGTAAATCTGCAGACACGGTGGGTAATGAAAGGACATTTAGCTTTTTCATCTCTAAATGTAAGCAAATTGCATTAGTGGCAGATCATTATACTCATAACCTCACTGCTTGGTACAGTTATTATTATTATCTATCTTGCTCCGCTGACTCGGATGCGAGGGCGTTCTGCTCGGGTCATTGATCTTTTCTCACTTCTGGCAAAATATAGTCAGGCTGATGTGATTTAGCTATTTATTTCTCCACACTTTCAGATACTGTAAAGACTCAACGTTCTGTTCTTACTGCTCAAATTGTCATCTTGTTTCCTCTTGTATGACAGCAGCTATCCTGATAGTTAAAAAAAAAAAGCTTTGTCACATTAAGGATTTATAACCTGTGTAATGAGTAACAGAGCGCGGGGCGTCTGATGTTTGGTCGCCGCTCCGAGCAGCGTTTGGGCAGTAAAAAACAGGTCGGGCTCTTAGTAGAAAGCACGTGGTTTACAGGCATTAGGGAGATGTTGTAATCCGATATGACTGCAGCCGCAGCGACGCTTTGACCTCCGCTGGCAGATGATAATGAAGTGCTCCTGAAACAGGTTTTGCTCCATATCCGTAGATACAGCTGCTTGTGTGTAAATAAATAAAGCTCGCCGAAGAGTTCTCGGTGACACACCTCCTCAGCAATGCCTTCCCTACTGGAGGGAGCTGAGGGGGAGAAAGAAGCTGTGTAATCTGACTCCTGCCTTTAGTCTGCCGTTGTTTCTGTTCACTAGCCAAACCCACTAGAGGTGAAAGGTCACATTTTTCCGCCCCGCGCCGTGCCTGCTATTGGCGGATCGGCTTCGGGCTGAGCTGACTTCCTGTTCCTCGTTCGCTGCGGCTCGGCCTGCCAGGCCTTTGTTTGGATTGAGTGTTTTACAGTGTACAGGTACTCCGGGGCGAGCACCCTCGCACTCACACAGCTTTGGCACGGCAGGAAGTCGCAAGAAATGACCTCATACCGTGGCATCACCCTTGTCCCTGCAGCGAGGCTGTAATGATCTCAAGCTGATTAACGGCTCCACGGCTGAGAAAAGGAGTCAGACTCTTTGTTCCCTGCAGGTTTGATCCTTTATCTGTCGTCGTATCAGTACTCCCAGAAGGGCTCATACCTTCACATCTTTGAGCTATGCCGTCTTTTACATCATGTCGGGGCCTGTCGGAGCCCTCTCTGGGCAGCGGTGAGCGCATAAAGTTGGGGGGGGGGGGGGGGCAGAAAAGGCAAGTAAGCAGCAGAAAAGCACTGAACATAAAGTGTGAGTGGAAACAGAAAGCTCAGTGGTCTGCGGTGTAACGGAAAAAAGAAGCAATCAGATGCATGGAGAGGGAGGAGCACATGGTGGATGCTATGCGGGTATAGAAAGCACATGCATGACGAGAAAACAAGCAGCGGGTCGCTTTAGCTGCCAGGCGTCACCCTGTCGTGGCTCGAAGGACTACCTGAGGAAGATCTGCTTCTCAGGTATTCGCCCGAAAAGTTGGTTTGGGGCCGTTTCTCAGATTAGCAGTCGATGTTGATTTTAATAAGTAAACATTTGTAAAGGGAGTGGGAGAAGTGACATTTTTCAGTTTCAGTTTGGAGCTGGTTTCATCTTCCCGTTTGGTCAGGTCTGGAAGAGGAGCTCATCTACTTTTGCGTTTTTAACTGCGTACCACGCGTAAAACTTTACATGAGTCTGACTTTATTCGCAACCAATGTATTAAAAACGTTGCCTCAATGGTGCTTTTCTCAACAGCCAAACTTCACCGCCCTTCAGCACAGCGGGCGCCCTCCCAAACAAATGGCATCCACCAATCCTGCCCCTTCCCGGGTGAACTCCTCCGCAAACCGGGGCTTCTCAAGCACGGTTTCCTCCCAGAGCCAGAGCGACACCGATTTGCTGGAGCGGTTTCTGGAAAAGCCGAAGCTGGTGGTGGTGGAGGAGCCCAAGGACCGAGGCATGAGATTTCGCTACGAGTGCGAGGGCCGCTCGGCCGGGAGCATCCTGGGGGCGTCCAGCACCGACGCAAACAAGACCCAGCCCACCATAGAGGTGCGTGTTTGGTTTTGGTTTCCAATTTAAAGGGGGGTTTACGAGCTCCCCGAGACGGTTTGGCGATGCTCTCTAACCGCAGTTGATCATTTTTTTTATCACCCCCGTTCAGAGAGGGTGGAGATGGAAGGATGTGGGCTGTCAAAATCAATTTAGAAAGTCCCCACAAATCCCAACCTGACTGTGGTCATACATGTTCATACACGAAAACCTCCGATTTGTAGATTTACGATGGACAGAGATGCTCTGGCAATGTTTGCTGGGAAGGTTTTCTGGTTTTTCTGATGAAAATGCTCCAACATTTCAAAGCTTCTGCTTTTCATTTAGATATTTAACTGATGAACTGATCAGTTTTTCTGATGTCCCCAGTGGCATTGGGTCGCTCTTCTTTTCTTTGCATTTCTCTGATTTAACAGTAAGCTCCATACGCAGCTGTTTGCCCCAATTTTGATTTGTTTCTTTGTCTTGTTGTCATTCAGATCCAGGGTCCCATCGACCACCTAAAACGGGTCACGGTCACCGTTTCCTTGGTGACCAAAGACCTCCCTCACCGGCCTCACCCCCACTGCCTTGTAGGCAAAGACTGCCCGATGGGTTCAGGGATCTGCAAGGTCTCGTTTAATCCGCACAGCAACAGACGGCACAGGTGCCGATCCGCCTCTCCCGTTTCAAATCAGCTCCACTTTTCTTCAGTCCAACTTTAAAAACGGGTCAGCCCGCTTGTTCTGAACGAATTCTTCTTCCCGCAGCTTCGTAAATCTTGGAATCCAGTGCGTGAGGAGGAAAGAGCTGGACCTTTCTCTGCAGAAAAGGCGGAATCAAAACATCGACCCCTTTCAAAGTGAGCTGGACACAGGGGTTAAAACATTTCTGACGTCTCAGGGCCGGCAGGCTGCTTCACGCTGTGTCTTCCCTTCTCTCAGCTGGTCACACAAAGGGCATCGAGGACATGGACATGAACGCCGTGCGGCTGTGTTTTCAGTGCGAGCTGGAGATGGACGACGGCAGGAGGGACACCCTCAGTCCAGTCGTCTCCAAACCTATTTATGACAAAAGTAAGAGCTTGCCCCACGCTCCCTCGTGACTCTGCCGCTGCAGAACCACCTCCACCAAAAGCAATGAGCATACTTCCCTCTTCTCATGCTGTGTCATCTTTTTTTTTTTTTTTTTTATAAGAGGCCACCACCACATCAGAGCTGAAGATCTGCCATCTGAACCTGTACAGAGGCTCCTGCCAGGGCAAAACCGAGGTCTACATGCTGTGTGACAAAGTGCAGAAAGGTGAGTGGAAACTTTCAGCTGAGGTTTTGAACTAATTCACTGGCCTGTTTTACGCTTAAACGCTGAGCAGGTGGCGTGCGGAACAAACTGCAACAAACCGAAAAGCACAGCTGACCCTTCTCCTATATTTTGCACTCTGGCTTTTCCCTCACAAATTGGGAAATGTCCCCCCCCCCACTGAAGCGTCTGCAACACAGGCAGCAACTCATTGAGAAAGGCCAATGTTATTCGATCAAATTTGATACAGCTTCATTCATATCAGGCCAAATCACTACAAACATCGTCTCAAGGCCCTTCAAAGACCCCATAGAATTCCTGATACGGTCATTTTAATCTAATACGCTGTAATCTATTTACAATCCAAATACAATATAATTAAATAAATCAAAATGAGTCCAAATCATGTTATGACAGTCTAACAGTAGCCTTGTTATGGAAACCAACAAATATTAAATCAACAGGACGTGAGGGTGGGAAAATGGCACAGTCACGCTTGTTCTCCTCTTTCAAACCTTTAAGTTAGGGTAATCTTTGGATAACGCCGCTGTGCGGCTTGTGGCTGATCTGCAGATGACATAGAGATCCTCTTTCGGCGAGATTCCTGGAAGGCCAACGGGGAGTTCGCCCAGACGGACGTGCACCGGCAGATCGCCATCGTGTTCAAAACCCCGCCCTACCAGGACCAGGACATCACGGAGGAGGTGGAGGTCAAGGTTCTCCTGCGCCGCATCTCGGACCAGATGGAGAGCGAGCCGGTGACCTTCACCTACCTGCCGCAGAACCAGGGTCAGCCCGCCCGACGCCGCCTTTCCTCTGCCCGCTCACTGCTTTGTAACAAACCGGTTAGTCAGGTGCGACGAGTTAGCGTTAACCAGAGCCTGTCTGATCTATTTTAATCACAGATCCGTATGGGGTGAAGCGGAAAAGAGCCACCATCAAGGGAGACCTGAGTTTCTCTGAGAAAGCCTGTGCGACAGGTAAGACTCTCGGTGGGATGTTTTCCTTCTTTTGTTTGAAGGAAAGCTCAGCAACGACACTCTTGTGTCGGCCCTGCTTGCTGACCTCCTTCATTACGTTTTACCGGACTTTCTTCTCCTCCCCTCTCATGCTCTTCTGCCCCAGATGTTCACATGACTAATCATATTATCGCTGCTCCCACAGAAAGAAAAACATAGACTCTCCAGTTTCCTCTATCTTTTTTTTTTTTTTTTTGTAGTTTCCATAAAGGTCAGACAACAGCCACATTTCCAAAAACAGAAGAAGAGACTCAGGGGTGTTTTTTTTCTGTTAAACATGTCTAAACGGTAGAATTATATCAATGTTAAAACAAAAACAGAGCGCGTCAACAACGCACCAGTTGACTGACACATTATTATTATTATTAAAGCAAAAATCATATACATTTGGGAGGAATTGTTTTAAGACTGCTGACCAGTGCGAATTGTGAGGAACTTGAATGAAACAGAAGGCGTCCAACAGGCGCATTATCTGTTACAACAAGCCACCGTATGTTCTTTCCATGATGAGAAGTTCAAGCCGGGTCAGTGAGCGCTGCGTACTTTGTTGAAGAAGGGACTGAAGTTTGCATTTGAATTCAATTGGTCTCTCTGGAACTAACGTGGGTGTTTTGAATGAAAACCTAACTTGCTCCTCCCACCGCAGAACACACGACGGCGTGACATTTGCCACGGCTCTCTGAATGGCCCTCTGGAAAGTACACAGACGTGAATGAAGAAGTCATACACCGTCACGCAAACGTGACATGTTGTGGCTCATTTCAAAAGAATGGCAGTATGAAAATGCTGACAGGGTTTCTTTGGCTACTATAGAACTCCTACTTACGATCGCCTAAACTTAGGAATTTTCGATCAAATGTTCGACTCAACACCCGAAGTAAATTTCCAACATACGACGTCGAAGTCATAGGAAAAAGTAAAATAAATAAATAAGCTAAGTTAGCTTAAAGTTCATGTATTAAAAGTTATAGTAAGTTACGGTACGTACTGTATCTCAGTCTCCACACCGACCGTCTCCTCCTGCATCACCTACACCTCCGCTCACCAATAAGTGGCAATAAAAAATACATTTTTTTATTATTTCTTTATAATTTATTTATTTTTACATCTCTCTTATATAAGCATTTGTTTTATTGCTATCTGTAATTATCTGCAGTATTTATTAAGGAGTTATTGTAGGTTTTTGGGCTGTGGAACGAATTACATGAATTACAGTGTATTCGTTTGAACCAACATACAATTATTTTAACATACGAAGTAGGTCCGTGACCTACTTCTGACCTACTGTATTTGTGCCCTGTCAATCCAAGTTACTCCAAATGAGATTAGTTTAAAAATTAAGTAAGGGTTTAAGAGCGGAGTTAAACCATTAGAGGGAAGATAAGGCAGGTGCTTGGCTTTTCCCAACTTTAACCAGAAAACTGCACTTAACCTCTGTAAGGGAAGCACTTCTTTGTTGCCCTTTCTTCTAACCGTCACTCTCAATTTTAACAGTATCAGCATTAGCTTGAATTCAAACTAGAGCCGATGGACCCCTTTTCTTGGTAACACGATCCCTTTGTTCTCTCACAGAGAGCCCACCTGCCCCGGAACAAGCCTTCCGTTTCCTCCTGGACACCCAAACCGTCACGTCACCAGAGGCCAGCCAACACACTACCCAGCCCGTGGTCGACAGGTTGTACAACGAACTCATGGACTCCGAGGCCATCGACGAAGCGGCGATTGTGAACCAGCTGCTGGAGTTGCCTGGCATCTCTAGCGTACTGTCCGACCCCAGCCTGCTCTCGTCCTGCTTCTTAGACCCCAACTCGGCGTTCGGCAACATAGAAATGAACTTCAACCCCAATTTCCCTGCGTACCCACAAGACTTTTCCCAATTCAGTGACTTACAGTTCAACATGCTGGTCAACGAGAGCCAGAATTCCCAAAGCGAGCCCCAGGAGAACGTGGTACAGGTGAAAACAGAGGAGGAGCTATGAGGCCAGGATTCAGCTTCTTATTAACCATCTGGATATCAAATCGGTATCAACATTTGCATGGGAAGTAGCAAATAAGCACCTTTTGCATGGTCGCAAAGTTCGAAGAACGAAAACATCCCTGCTCCAGCTGGGTAATATATTTGTAGATTTATTGTAGTTTGAAAAATTGACATTGTTCGCTTCTTATTATCTCTTTGTCTTAACTCTGCCCGAAAGCCTTGCTGGTCGAGGCTAGAATGCAACATTCCTTATACCTGTGATGGAAATGCTGAGAGCATTAATTTAAGACTTAGAGTGAGGGTGAAGCTAAAAGCAAACCCACCGACCTCTCTCATTTAAGATTTCAATGGATCACTGTATGTCGTAGCCTATCAGTGGCGAGGCAAAGCTGTTTTTAAAACATCCTTCTGCTTTGCTTTATGTGAAAAAAGACCCAACTTCCGACTGAAGTTAAAGGAGGACCTATCATAGTTTTTTAAAGCAACAATAGTACATGAACAGGCCATGAGATGGTTGTCAGTAATCGTCCTCTTAGACTCTCTTTACGAGGCTGTCACAATTGTTTAATATTTAACCCTCCCACATATACGGTCATTAAAAAACTCCACCTTCTATTCATACCTCTGTTTGTGTTGGTTCCTTTTTTCCGTAGTTCCACTCTTGTGCTTAGCTTTCAAATTACTTCTCACTACTTCATCACTCATCCACCTGTGTCTTTACTATAGTATGAATAAGTCAGAACCAAATAAAATGTCAATGTTTAATTTCCCCTTGTGTGATTACTTGCTTTTTACCTGACAAAGAAACGGGGTGAGTTTAAAAAAGGGCTGCTTGCGCTTCATATTGCGACCCGTCTCCAGCTGCTGCCCACACACATTCCAAACCTGCTTTCTCACTCAAAAACAACGAGTCTTTGCAGTTGTGAGAAGATCCTCGCTTGGGTTTTTTTTTCACGTCTCATTTTTTACTGTCATTAGAGTTGTAAGACGATCCTGAATGGCTTTTTTGTCTCAGAGATATTTCCCTTGTTTACAGTCATCATAAACCTTCCAGTCCATACTTTACACTCACACTAGCAACAAAATCAAGTGTGAGAAAATAGCATTTCTGCATTTCTGGTAAGCTTACAGCCCTCTGCTGAGTCACTCAGTTTTCTTTTACAAACTTCTTAGCTATGGGGAAAGTAAAATATTGAGACATATTGGCAAATACATTTAGTAATTTCTATTATTTCTTCATTTGAAAATACGAAAGGTTGTGCCTCAAATTTGCAACCGAGCAAACACGGACATTTTCATAAATCAAATCTTATTCATTACACATGGTAGCTACGGTGACAAAATCTGCTATTACTCAGCTAATGAATACTTATAATCATCAATGCAGACGTTTTTCTCTGTGTAATGTTTAGAACTGCGGCTGAAACCATGCATTTCATGCTGTTTAGAATGAATAAATTACACTATATTGCCAAAAGTATTTGCTCACCCATCCCAATTATCGGAATCAGGTGTTCCAATCACTTCCATGGCCACAGGTGTATAAATTCAAGCACCTAGGCATGCAGACTGTTTTTACAAACATTTGTGAAAGAATGGGTCGCTCTCAGGAGCTCAGTGAATTCCAGCGTGGAACTGTGATAGGATGCCACCTGTGCAACAAATCCAGTCGTGAAATTTCCTCGCTCCTAAATATTCCACAGTCAACTGTCAGCTGTATTATAAGAAAATGGAAGTGTTTGGGAACGACAGCAACTCAGCCACGAAGTGGTAGGCCACGTAAACTGACGGAGCGGGGTCAGCGGATGCTGACGCGCATAGTGCGAAGAGGTCGCCAACTTTCTGCAGAGTCAATCACTACAGACCTCCAAACTTCATGTGGCCTTCAGATTAGCTCAAGAACAGTGCGCAGAGAGCTTCATGGAATGGGTTTCCATGGTCGAGCAGCTGCATCCAAGCCATACATCACCAAGTGCAATGCAAAGCGTCGGATGCGGTGGTGTAAAGCACGCCGCCACTGGACTCTAGAGCAGTGGAGACGCGTTCTCTGGAGTGACGAATCGCGCTTCTCCATCTGGCAATCTGATGGACGGGTCTGGGTTTGGCGGTTGCCAGGAGAACGGTACTTGTCTGACTGCATTGTGCCAAGTGTAAAGTTTGGTGGAGGGGGGATTATGGTGTGGGGTTGTTTTTCAGGAGCTGGGCTTGGCCCCTTAGTTCCAGTGAAAGGAACTCTGAATGCTTCAGCATACCAAGACATTTTGGACAATTCCATGCTCCCAACTTTGTGGGAACAGTTTGGAGCTGGCCCCTTCCTCTTCCAACATGACTGTGCACCAGTGCACAAAGCAAGGTCCATAAAGACATGGATGACAGAGTCTGGTGTGGATGAACTTGACTGGCCTGCACAGAGTCCTGACCTCAACCCGATAGAACACCTTTGGGATGAATTAGAGCGGAGACTGAGAGCCAGGCCTTCTCGTCCAACATCAGTGTGCGACCTCACAAATGCGCTTCTGGAAGAATGGTCAAAAATTCCCATAAACACACTCCTAAACCTTGTGGACAGCCTTCCCAGAAGAGTTGAAGCTGTTCTAGCTGCAAAGGGTGGACCGACGTCATATTGAACCCTATGGATTAGGAACGGGATGTCACTTAAGCTCATATGTGAGTCAAGGCAGGTGAGCAAATACTTTTGGCAATATAGTGTATGTATATGATGACCTGTCCATCTCTCACCGGCAGTAAACACAGCTGTACCACAGGCCACAGTAACTTTATTTAGCATCTCATGTGTAGGAAAAGCCGGCGTTAGCTTTAAGCACCTGTCCCGGTTGACCTGAAATGTACACAGAGCCCGCAGCAGCAGCAGCAGGGAAACTCCAGACCGGGCTCGTTTCTGAGACCTTTGATCTGCTACAGACACAGAGGGACATCGCTTCCTGTAAAATGGTGGCCGCATACCCACCTGCAGCGGCCTGCCCGGTCATGCCCACGCCACCAGTGGTAAGACAGATCATCCTCCAGGAGGTGATACAGCTCATTAGCTAGACAGGAATATACAACTGTACCCACATAAAAGATTATCTTTTTTATGAGATGAATCCAAACACAATATAAGGCAACTTTCACAAATCTTACAGTAGTTTAGTGTGCATCATCTCCTTTTTTAGGCAGTTTGTTCTGGAAAGGTTGGCGAGCCAATCTCGGTTTTTAATGTAATACTAATAAACGTACCTTACCTGTCCTGACAGACCCTCTGAGGGTCTCTACTTATCCTGCATATTGTGTGCCCCTTTTTCAAGTCGTCATGGTGACCAGACTTGAATTTTCAGTCCAATTTTTTACAAAACTACAAACTTACAAACTAAGATGACTGATGTTAACGAAGATACCTTAAAACAAGTAATTTCATTCATATCTTTTTTATCAGGGTCATACAAAAGACCCCAAATATTGTGTTGGAATATTAAGCTATATGAACTCTTTTCCATTTGTCCGCACTTGATGTTAGTGGAGGAACAAAACCTGCTGAGGATTACGCTTTTAGATTAGTCTGAGCTGCATGCACAATTACAGACTTTTGGAAAAACAAAAAACAAACAAAAAAGGTCTCAGCTTTGCAGTGTGCGATTTGTAATTCAATTTTTTTACATTAATCTTTTTTCTTTTGCATCCTACAGAAACTATTAATAGTGCGTCTCCCTTCCAAGACAAAATTTGGGCAACAGAGAAATTAAAACAACATTTTTGTTTTAAAATATCTATAGAAAGATCTATAGAATTCTGGCATAATTCAGCCTGAAAGACTTTGTTCTGAGATGCATCCAGATGCTCTATCTCTGTTTTATTAAGTATAACAAACATTGATCTGCTGGGGAAAATTTTAATAAATGTAATTGTATGTAAAAAAAATATCCCAAAAGCAGACTATTGAGTCTGATTCAAAATTTTAAACTGATTTTAACTGCAGGGGGCTAGTTGATTTGCAGAGACTGTGGAGTGAAGAGCAGAGGGATTAGTGATGTCTAATGGAGTACAAATACTTTAAATTATAAATAGATTCAATCAGAAGTTTTGGTTTCGGCCTCGACTACTATTAGCATATCTCAGAAAAGTCAGTTAAAGTTAAAGGCATCCTCTGATTACACACCACAAGTGGCGGTAGGACAGTTTGATAGTTTTAGAGATGTGGATTTAATTGGCTTAAACAACAGTTAGACCTGAGTATCAATCAACCCGAAAACCAGCCCAGAAATTGGTCATATGAGATCAATAAAACAAATAAAGGGTGGAAAAAGGTATCCAAACATGCACAGAGCTTATTTACTCGCTTTACATGCGCATCATGAAGAGGGTAATTCCATGTAGTGGTTGAATCTATATAAGGAAGGAAGCTTTGAGCTTAGCTCCCAGGTGTCAGTTTGCTCACGGTTGCTTAGTTACAACACCCATGGGAGTCCCCAAATCGGGAGGGACTCACCATTTCAGCACAGGAAGAAGCTGCAACCGCAATGAGACAACACCAACGAACGCTAAACACCTGAAAGTGAAACCAGTTGTTTTTATAGCTGTGGTTTGTTGCCTTCTTTACCCCCCATTTGTTGACTTTCCTCCTTATAAGGACATTTGCCTTATAAGCTACTATTATTGGCAGAAAGTGGGTTTGTCATTGTTATGAAACACTTCTGATTACCCTTCATTTCTAATAGGGAAACTCTGAGCGACATATCCAGTGTTTTCAGTGACTGTGGAGCTTGGGCTTATTCAAATTCAGTTTGCAGGCCTGCGGGTTATTTGGTTTCATGTGTTTCTCTTAGAGATTCACTTGATACATTACACAAATTTCCTTAAGGAACCTTTGGTTCTGTAGTTTCACTGAAAGTATACTGTAATTAAACAGCACATTTCCAAGTCTTGTTGACTGATAAAATGTCATTAATTAATTAATTCAAACATTCACACACATATTTAGGTTTATATGCCGATACAGAGCTTTGTCTCAAACATACACACTAATAGAAACAGCTTAATTTGACTTTTACTTACACTTTTTAAAGTGTGAATGGGAGAAATCAAACTGCAGTTATTAGAACTTATCACCGAAATGGATTTTACTGATTTGAAACCATTTGGCTCCATCTAGAGAGCATCATAAATATAACATCCACAAAGCCGGTAAAGGGAGCCCAGCACAGTCCTCACAGTGAGCAGAGGTAGGGGGATGACCTCTGAAAAGAGATCATTACTTGACTCTGCATGGCTAAATATATTGAAAATAGGGCATTATAAGTGTGTTAGTGAGTATTAAAGGTCCTGGTGGGCTGGCCTGTAAGCACGGGCAAGATCTTAAACTCATTTAATTTATGAGTGACTTTTATATGTAATGAACATATTAAGTTTTAATGAAAAATATGACGAACAAAATCGTTTTCTTGGGGGGAAAAGGGGACCTTTAATTTTTTTCGGTAGCCTGTACACATGTCATATATCACACATGCTTCAATGCAGTTTGAAATGATAGATGACAGCAATAAATAAGTCCAACATTACTGTTATTTGTGTCACCTCCCCCTTCGTGTTGCTCCCAGATAGAAACAAATGTAGAAACAGTTTTTGTTTTTAAAAGACTCCAGGATGTGAATTCCTCTCTGAAACAGGGACGACCTGACTCCCACCTACGTTCTTTTTCAGCCTCTGTCCTGGGGAGCCCATCACTTCTCTATTATAAGTGGCTCCATCAGTTTCTTCATCTGGAGGTCCTGCACCAGCTTGTCCACACAGACCTTAAAATGAGGCTTGGGCTCCTGAGAGGAAAGAATCGAAACAGAAGAGTCACAGAGCTGTTCAACACGGCAAAGATCTCATCTCTGGTTCGATACCAGGGACCAGGACAGAAATCCCAAAGACCGGAAACATTTATTTTTTGAGTGGTTTGAGTTCTGCTGAAGGGAATTCCTTAAAGAAAAAAACATAATGAAACTTAAAAAACAATATAAACCTTCAAAGACAATATCTATATCCACACAGTTACTTTTGATGCTTCTGAGAGTCCTGCTTGTGTTTATGACATCGTGACTACAATATCTGGTCTGCTTATCAGCACGTTTCTGAGACGGAATTGAACTTCTATGTGGACATCTTTCATTATATTTTTTCTTTAAGGAATTCCCTCAGCAGAATTCAAACCACTCAAAAAATAAATGTTTCTACGCGTGCTCTCTGCCGAAGCCCATAAAAAGAAGTCTCATTACTTGGCAACATGTTGCTTCTACTGTAATATGCTTATTTGAAGGCTTAAATGTAATGTGGTAGTAGCTATGTTGTAAGAACATTTGATTATTAATTACCAGATAAGAAATACTGAAAGTGAGGGAACCGTCACCACGGTAGAAAGTTGAAGAAGGGCTTGTTACCTTGTGCTCCAGCTGCCTCTGTTTTTCCATTGCCTCCTCCAGACTCAGACCCACCCACTCTGCTTCCTCCTCTGGAATTTCAAACTGCTGCTCAGACAAAAGGATAAAAAGGACACAAATATCAATTCATTTGAACTCCTCAGACAGCAATAACAAGCAAACAGCTCTGAGAATTCCCCTCGAGCTTCCAGACAGTTTCAAATCCTCGGAATGATGCCCTGCCTTGTATTTGCCGTAGACCCTTTCCCTTTTGACGGGATCGTCGGGGTACAGCTCTTTGTCTTTGCGTGCCAGGCGGAGAAGCATGGCCCTCTTCAGGTCCATCCCCAGTTTGGAGTTCAGGTCCTCTTTTGGTGTCTAAAAGCAGTAAAGTTATTAAAGTCGCACGGACAGCTCAATCGGAAAAGTAATTTGTCGGCAGCAGCACAGTTTTGACATACTTTCAGGATATAAAAATCGAAGCCAAAGGCGGCATCAATGAGGTCCAGAGTGCGACCCGTGACTGTGATGGAGAACTTGTGATCGAGGATTTCACTGTAGAGATCTCTTTTGAGGAGCTGTGGTTTCCAGGTTTTCCTCACTCGATTGGACATCTTAACAAGACACAATATTAAAGGTGAGCGTCATCAACCAGGCAAGAACAAAATGGATACCTACAACGTGAGCTTTAACTGTACCAGGCCTTTAAACAAAGGTTTCGCACTAACTTAAAAATCAAATATCTAGATTGAAAGGTAACATAGTAGACAACAATATTGCAAAGACTGAAAATCATAGTTCAGAAGACTCACTTTGTCATTGTTTGCATATCTGAAGCCAGAAACCCAGCCCTCGCCACCCCACAGGCCATCTTGGGAATGTGGAGGGTAGTAAACGGGGATGGGGATGTCCTGGACCCGCTCCTTCAACCCCGTCTTCGGGTTGGCTCGGTACTGTACGCCCAGGGCCCTCCAGTGAACAGGTGTGGGCTCCTTGAGCTCCAGGGACTTGAGGTAATGTTTAGGGAGGCGGGCGTAGATGCCCTGCTTCAGTTTCAGGGCTTCCCAAATTTTGGGCGGGTATTTATGGAGAGGCATAATGAACTTCTTTTTCTCGTTTTTCTTGCCTAATGTGGTCAAATGAAGAGAGAAATTGGAATAGCATAAATTACTGTAAGCAGTAGATAAGAAAAATCCATACATAAATATTATATAGCTACAATTTTAACAAGAGCAAGCTTTTCCACGAGAAGAAATGTAGAAATATGATATGAACACGAATCCTATGGTATAAATACTTAAGACCTAAACAAACATAAGAAACACGTGTTTTTTCAATCATGATGTGATGAGCAACACCCAAGACAAATAATAAACAAACCCTTTAATAGAGAAAATTAAATAATCTTTTACTACACTATTTTCAAGGACTGTCACTGACAGTACAGTTTTGACCGTTTTTATTTTCCGCTTTAATTCAGGAGTATTTACTAACACAAGCCAACCAATCCAACGTTTCATAATATCAATCGTTAGATTGACGCCCGCAGATGCAAAAACGGCTGTAAAGTAAAACCTTTATTTAGAAGTCTCAAACCTAACATACGAGACACCTTACCAAATAACAAGAAAACAGGAGCCTCCACCAGAAAGGGAGAACTTTTAATCCACGTTAGCCCAAAATCAAGCAGGCAAGGACATCATGCAGCCCCTTCTACGCAGAACAACTTCCGCATGAAATGTGATTGGATGACAGACAGGAAGTGCTCAGAAATGGTTTGTTCAGAATGGCTGTGAATCATTTGTGTTCCAGGGCAAGCCGGATGTACTTTCCAAGACATGGACAAAGTATTAGCTTATTATGGGGAAGATATATAACTGTATTTTTATGTTTTATATCTTCCCTTCGAAACACGAGTAGTCTGTAACGCATTTTAGATATGTACAACATTTTTTTATTTACCAATTTTTCTTTTTACTTTGGACCAACGTTGACCGATTATTCATAAAATTAATTATTTACTCAATTACATATTATCTAAGAAAAATAATATAATACCAGCAAACGTAGCTGTTCATCAATTCACACCGGTGCAAATGCGAGACTTTCAATGTGACGTGTAAATAAAGGCGCCGGACAGGAAGTGGGTTTACAACTTTTCAGTTTGAACAAAGGAATGCTAAATTGATAAAGTAATGCCACCGTATAATCTGTCGAGCAGAGGAGAAATGCTCACCGCCCGAAAGGTGGAATCGAACCACTCTGCCGCTAGGCAGCTACGGGTTTGAAGCCCGCACCCCGGACCACCGAAGCTCATCCGGGCACTTGTCACTTGTGATCTCGTGCGTTTTAATACTCCAATGCATCAAGGTACGTCTGAGTAATGGTGCAAAGTTGACAATTTCTCATATTTGTTTTTCACATAAAACATATCCTGTTAAATATGTTAAACATTTTTTCGTATAAGCTATGTCCCGTGCTTGTTTAATAGACATAGAATTTGATATTTTTTGGATTGTGGTCGGTCTTATCCAAAGCAGGTGTGATCCGATTGGCTGGTGCTGAACATCAAGGTGGAGCCACAACTGTTTCTCACAGGTAACACAAAAACGGACCGTCAGGTTTACAGCCTACTTCTGTCCTAGTTCCAACTATTGTTTCCCTAGCTTATTTTGAGCTTATTGTTATCATATATGATTGCAGTAGAAATATCCACCTGGACAGGGATACTAATTGGACAAGTGTTCTGTGATTAAATGAGTCGGCGCTGCAGAAATGAGCTGATATTTGGTTACAAAAACCAAAGCTGACAGACACCAATCTGGTTATTATCAGTAAAGCTGCCAATGCCAGCATTTGTCTGTGTATGAGTGAGTCATCATCCATGATCTGGATGATTTCTTATGTGTGTGAAAAACAGTTCTATGCAGTAGGAAAGGACGCAGATTCATAGATTACAAATTTTAACATTTCGGATTTGAAAAACATTAAATTGTGCAATCAAACTCAATCATAAACATGCCTTTATCCAAACTTTTTCTGTTTTTCTGATGTTACTAACAAAATTAGTTGGTCAACTGAAACTAAAAACAATTCTTTGGGGCTTATGTTTCTAAAACAACCAAATCTACAACTCTTCTGAGAATGTGGTATGACATTAATAAGCATTTAAAATACTCTCACGATTGACTCTCGCCACATTACACTATAATACATATTTACTATACCTACATGTGGAATTCCTTTTTGAAATAATGATTACATTTTTATGTTAATACATGCATTTTTTATGTGCAGGACTAATTTGATCTGGTGAAACAATGTCATGTGGTGTAAATGTGTAATGGTTGTTCAGTATCACTCTGCCACATGTTTTTGGTGGGTTAAAAAAAAGAAAAAACAAAGTGGTTGTTAACCGTTTAATTTCCATGTAAATACATAACCAATTACAAAAGAACAGCGCACACACAGCCTTCACAGAGTTTCACAGGATATAACATAAAAACCTTTGGAGTAGCACCTGTTACAGTAACAAAACTAACACAACAATCTCTAACA
This sequence comes from Menidia beryllina, assembly GCA_013363375.1. Taxonomy (NCBI): domain Eukaryota; kingdom Metazoa; phylum Chordata; class Actinopteri; order Atheriniformes; family Atherinopsidae; genus Menidia; species Menidia beryllina. Next base: position 1,265,076 of record JABUIW010000216.1, read on the forward strand.
ATGTTTCACAAGACATCATCTAGATCAGTTTTGGCTTCACCTTTCCACCGGAACACTGAGTTTTGGTTGGGACTGACAGCTAGAGGAAGGTGTTCTGGATGACCAGAGTCTGAGGCTCTTCCCTTGTCTCTCCAGCTGGTGGTGTCGGCGGCCTCTGGGAGTCGTCCTCCGGAGGAGAGCAGCACATGCTCCCAGCGCAGGCCTTCCCACAAGCCAGGCTGCAGGTGGGTAAAGGCGGCATGCAGGGATCCTGTCTGTGGATGACAGGGGAGCCGTCCTCTCCTCCATCAGAGGAGGGCCCACAGGAGGAAGCGAACTCTGGCTGAACGGTACAGCAGCTCACTCCAACGTTCTGCAGCACTTTGGTGACACGCGACATCACATCAGCACACCTGGACGGATTCGAAATATCATGAGTTAATAAGACAGAAAACTTCATCCTAGACAAAAAAAAACGCATGATGTGTTTACTCTATGACAAACTGACGCATTTCCAGCAAGGATCTCTGACCTGCTTTTATGGAAGGGAATAAAACGTGAAACTCAAAAGAGAACCTTGAGGTTTCAGCCTGTCCCAAAACTCCTGAATTAGAATCAAGTGTTTTTAATCAATGGATTAATAATCTGCTGTTGCTAAAGGTAATGTTTACCAAGAAATTAAACATAAGGTCCATTTGTCCGTTAGTCCCATGATACAAAATCTTTACAAAACAAGGAAGTTGCCGCCAGCATGTCGTCACAACAAAGGATCTTAGTCTTATAGTGGTAAAATATCGCGAAACATGTTCCAAGAATGCCTTGAAACAAGCGGCAGTGTGGGAAAAGATCATATGATGATATCTGTGAATGAGCATGAGACACTGAGCAAATGTTGTGTTTTAAATCTTTAAGTCCAAATATTAGAAGCAGATGAAATTCCTTGTAAAAAAAAATGGTCGGGCATCGGCGCAGAAGCAGGCTTCACCTGTGTACTGGAAGCTCAGCGCAGCAGTGCACGTGGACAGAGGCCACCACAAGGGAGTCGGTCAGTTGCCAGATGTGGAGGTCGTGCACCGCCTGGACTCCCGGCACGCTCGCAATCCTCCGTCCGACATCGGTGGCACAGATGTGTGCGGGTGAGGCCTGAAGCAGCAGCAGCCCGTACCTGTACACCTGCAGAGGTTTGGCCCAGAACCACCGGTCACTTAAGGTGTGTCCGCAGCCGCACACACGGCTAGCTTCCCAAAACAACCTGAGCCGAGGGGCATCGAACCGGTACGTGTTTTAGAGGCCGACCTGTGGCATGGCTGTGGCAATCAGGGTCAACACGGCCAGCAGGGAGAGAGCGGGATCCAGATAAACCAGGACGCCGCGGGCCGCAGAGCTGTGCGGGAGCTGGGGGGCCATCAGCAGCGTGACTAGGCCGTTGGTCAGTGCAAGGAAGGCGGTGAAGACCCCTTGAACGAAGAGGGCAAAGGACAGCAGGCAGCTGGACCACTGGCTGCTCTGGGCCGGTGTCTCGGGCAGGCGGGATGACTCGCAGGCCGAGGGCTCAGACAACGTTATCTGATGGTTTTTACTGCCCGCCACTGAGAAAACAAAACACAAACAAACTGGTTTTCTCATTTGATCTGTATATGAGAGTGTCTGGCTTCCTAACAGCTTCCAGGCTGACCTACACTGGAACATTTAAGGCCCGTTGAGGCGTCTTCTGATCGACTCACACTTGAAATCTGCAGCACCGCTCTCTCCCTCACAGAGAACCTCGGCCAGTTTTTGCAGAATTTCCGAGTCAGCGTCCGGCACGCTGGAAGCACCTGGATTACGGAGGACGAGAGCCCCGACATGGGGGGGGTCACATGCAACGGACAGTCCTTCTGATTGGCCAGTGTCTTCACACTCCGTCCGACCTCTGGAATCCTCTTCGACCAGAACTGTGGGAGTCAGAGAGAGGAATGAAAAACAAGCACAGGCGGCCTGATCTGAACATCTCACAGCTGAATATACACCGAGCAGCTTTGCAATCACCTGAACAGACACACTATTTTTCTTTTGTAAACGGTTATCATAGCCCAACTATGATGTGGTTTTCCGATTAACTTTGGAGATTTGCTTCTTTGTAGTTCTGCTTTAGTCTTTTTGGCTGTGTCAGTCTGCGTCTTGAGAGTTGAACTGGGTAGTGGATGAGTCTTAAATTGTCCCTGTGTCTGGATGTCATGTTTATCAGACAAACAGGAGCAACGGTGCTCTCATTTCCAACGTTTGTTAAGTGTTTCCTTTATTTTTGCACTCGCATTACCTTCATGGTTCACTTCTAGGTGCGGTTCCCAACCTTTCTGCCAGCGGCTCTCCTGCAGCCGATCCCGGTTCAGCCCCAACACAAGCGCCTTAAGGAGCAGGCTGACGGCGCCGACCACCACCGGCAGCAGCGGGTGCTTCACCGGGTGGGGCTCCAGAATAAAGCTGACGATTTCCAAGAAGTAAGAGACGCAGAGAGAGGCCAGGAGGAGGGCGGAAATGAAAACGCCCACCACGGGGATCCTGCTGTCGCTAAACGACAGGCCGCAGTTTGGCGTTTTAAGAGAGGCCGCCGGGGACCAGGGTGTGTGCGTGTCGACGGGCTGATCCACCTGGGAGTCGGGTCCAGCTTTGACTGGCGACTCCGCGTACGGTGCGGGCATGAATGCTGCCACGGAGGGTAAAGAATGCGGGGCAGAGGCGGGAGAACACAGAGAGGAGAACGGAGGTTTGACAGTTGCCTTCTGGGGAGGGGGGAGAGCCATGTGCATGAGGACAAGGAGCGTGTGGAAGCCGTCCACCATGACCATTAGGGACTTACACAGCTGACTGATGGCAATCTCACACAACAGCAGCAGTACGGTCAATCCCAGCATGCACCAGTGTGGCACCCTCATTCCTACAACTGAGAGAAAAGCCAAGTTAGAAATTCAGCTGGGACATTAGCTTTGGTTTTCATGGCATCGTGGCATAAACGAAACAGAGTAGGGCCAGATATTTTCATTAAGATGCAACTAAATAGCTTCTAGGTGTGCACACTGGCAGGGCTTACAGTCATCAACATGTGGGCTGAGTCCAATAAAAAGCTCCTAAAGATATTCCCTCAAGACAGAAGGTAAGATGTGCAAAAAATGGAGGAACAAAAGCCACTTAGAGAACTAAAACAACAAAATTGCAAATGAAAGTGTTTTCTTTCCCCTATCAGTGTTATTCTACAAAAATGGTGGAAAGGCCAAAAGTGGCCAACGAGCCATTGGGAGAATGTCATCATCAAAGATTTTCCTCTGCATTTTTCATATGTTCAAGGCAAACTTATCAATGGAGACTGCTCAACAAAGATCTCAACCCTGAATTCCTGATTCCAGCTGATGTGGGCTTGTGATGGTTTGGGACACTGTGTCCCTGGATTCTTTTGGCTCTGTAACATCACTAAGTTAACGCCTCAGTGGCAATCATCCATTTTTGGGGGAGTAACACTTTCCAGTAGCGGTTGTGACAAAAACAAGCAGATTAATTTGATTAGTTAAACTGGTACAAAAGGGATGCAGAACACTTGAAAGGTCCCAAAAAATCCCCAGATGTTAAAGACATCCAACTTATCCAGTAGATCAGGAGCAGCAGATGAGAAACTGCTTCACTCTGCCATCATCTTTGAAAGAGCTGAAACAAGCTTTGCCTGAGGAACCACCATAAAGCTATGATCACATGACTCCAAAAGAAAAACAACCATTATTGTCTTTAAGATTATGCCTAAAGCTGTCAATAGAAAAAAATAAACTCCCAGCACCTCATAGGGGAAATTCTCATCAATTTAATGTATTCATTTATCATCGGAGGTTTCAATCACAAAAACAAGAACAATGGTGAAAAAAAACTCCACGTCTCTCAGCTTTGATAGAGCGGTGCTGTTTTTGGGATGATTGTGATTTTGCATCAGCTGTATGTTCACTGCTCACAAAGCAGGGCCACTGCGATGACAAATCTGCTGCAGACTATCCAGAAATCAGCTTTTTGTCACACATTCGCTGTCGCACCTGTTGAGGCCAGAGTCCAGATGTTTTTTTTTTTTAAACAGCAGCTGTCCATACCAATACCAGTGTTAACTTTTCCATGTTCCTGATGTCTTGGTGAGGATATCAACCCCTCTTCTCCCATAGTGTGATACTTTCATTAAAACGAGACTAACCAGCATCAAAAATAAGCACCATTTTAAAATAATCCATAAACGACAGAGTGTGATTCCACTTTTGATATTTTAGGACCTTTATTCTACTGATATAAAATTTAGTGTGTTCTTAAAGTTTTCCGACCACTGAATGTAAATCGGAATAAAAGCTGAACATAATATAAATAATAAGATATGATATAAAATTAACTTTATGCAAATCGTTCAAAAGTAAATATATAGATAAAAAGTTTCATTTTACCCCAGAGAAAAGGACGACCTCACTGTCAAGCTGCTCTCCTGGATGTGATCAGTGCAGCGGGCTCAGAAAAATGTCCTTCATCTTGCCTCCCAGTGCTCCCTCTCTATCCCAGCACTCCTCCTCCGCTCCGGTCATGTGAGCCGGGGAGGAGGGCGCTCGCCGTTGTCCTCTCCTCGGTCTCCCCCGTTTAACCTCCCCTCCTCAGCACGCTGATGGGGAAACCACAGTCCAGCCACTACTTGTGGGACTTCAGTGGACACCTTTTTGGCCCTTTTGGCCGCCAAAGCATTGCAGAGCAGCAGTGGAAGCCTCACTGAGGAACTCACAGACACGGCTTCAAAAAGCTGCGGGAAACTTTGTACCCACCCCCCCAAAAAACAAAAAAACAACAACAACAACTATGTAGCATGAGTTTTAGTGAATGAAAATAAGAACAATGAACCCAAACCTCAAAATTTTGAAAACAAGGTCTTAAAAATATGGGTTTCCTCCTCCAACATGAGATCCCATCAGGAGAGGAAACCTCTCACTTTCCCTAAACGCAGATAGGAAACCTATTTTTCTAAAATAAAAAAAACTTTTGCTCTCTCCTGTGGATGTGTTCACTGAAACATGCCGGCCTCTGCACTCTGAACGTCTTGTCGTCCTGCTTCTTGGTCAGGTTGTTCCTTTAAAACTCTGAACAGGCCGTCAAGATCCTCTGGGCCTGGCAAAGGTCTGAGGACGCGTGAGGACACGATCTGCACAGCGCTCACGATATTTACCGTGTTCAAAGCCTTTTGCAGATTTGAGGCTGTGTAGAGGCCATTGTGTTAAAGATTAGTGTTCTGGAGGAGTGACGGGTACTGTACTGGAGCTGGTTACGGGGTCACCAACCAGTGAGGTCGGTTCTTAGGTCAGAAAAAGGTGTGAATCAAGTCAAACTGAGAGTTCAAACAAACCTGAGAACAACTGGCTGGGCGTGCTCTCTTACCTTTGTTTCCTGTCCTAATACAAAGCTTATTTAATTGTTTTGGAGCTGCAGCGTTACAGTTAGAGGGGACACTCGGAGTCCTTTGCAGCTCCGTGGACACGGTCCCCATCTCACGGTCCCAGGCCCGACGCGACGGTCCCGCCGGCCCCCGCTCCTGTGTTTGTTTCAGTCCACTGGTCTGCGAATCAACAGGGCAGATATGGGCTGACACCACAAATAAATCCCTACTGTTCCACTAGCCTGCCAGCACATTCCTGAGGCACGGCTAAGCCCAAGGAAAGGGCCGGTCGATGAAGCATTTCAATTACTTACCGCTGTCCCCGAGCCAAAAGGAGAGGAACAAACCTCTGAAACACCTGAGCTCCGCCAAAGCCGAGAGTTCATTTAAAAGGCAGGGATGAAAACACTTCTGTTTATGGAGGGCTTCTCCGTTTGCAGAAATCTATTGAAGAAATCTCTGTGCTGTGATCTGCGACAGTTGTTTCCTTAGATCTATTTACCATCATGTTTTTTTTCTTTTCTTTGCAAAATTATTTCCTTCTCCGTTATTTGAAATATTTAGAAAGGCATATTGTTCAATCCTGCATCTTATTTGTTGTAAACCCTTGTTTTAATTGAAGCAGATTAAAGAAAAGTAACGTTCTGGTTGATGTTTTGACTGTTTCAGCCTTTCAACAGGCTGTTCTGGGCCGAGGCTATCTCTGTCTCCTCTTTCCTTCCATGCTGAATGTGTAATACTAAAATTCATCTCATTTGAAGCTTAAGTGGAACTTGTGTCTCGGCATTGTCCCTTACACTGTCTGAAAAGGTTGCTGAATAGTTATAAAGACTCTTGACTCTTTTAGTGGCAGCCAGTGACTTTTATATGAAAACACATAACTTTATTAATGGCTCCTTCCAGAGGAAAGTTACCGGATTCTTCTTACCTTAAGGAAATTGAATGCTTATGTAATTGTGGCATAAAAAATAGAACTCCCCACTGGTGGACTCAGCTGTTTGCCCTGAGGTGGACAGCTTCTTAATATTGTGGAGAGAGATTGGTCATGAGATGGGTTAGGAAAAACAACATGTGGAAATATTTGCCTCGAAAACAAGATTCTGACTGGAAACAAGACAATTCAAACTACAGTCCTCTGCAAACAACCTGAAACACAACACTGTAAGGCCATTTAAAAGTACTTATAATTGATTTCTATGATAAGGTTACACCACCCTTTACAAAAATAAAATAAAATGATGAAAAACTATTTGTATTAAGGCTGGAGAATGTTCAAGTGCACCCAGTTAAAGTGGAGAAAGACACAAGATGTGATGTTCATGTGATGAAACCACATGGATTCACTCTGTCTAAAGTAAAACAACTCAGTAAACCAACAGTACTGTAAATATCAGTATATTATACGATAGTGATAGTAAATGTGGTTTAATGCGGTTTAATGCGGAAACGCTGTAACCCAGGAGCTCCAGAGAAATTCCCGGAAAGACATCTGGGCCATCAGTATTTCTGCGTACTCAACATCACATTGAGATTGTTCTTTAAAGCACCCCCCCCCCCCCCCCCCCCCCCCGGACAGAATCAAAGCATTAATGGGTGGAGTGGATTAGTGCCCTGTGGAATTCTAACAGAAACACATCAGAGCAGAGTTCCCACCCTGCCCTCCACACCCTCGCCCCGGGAAGGCCTCCTCCTCCCTCGTGATGAGGCGGAGGATGAGGAGGCTCACATGAGGGGCCGGTTTCCACCCCTCTGTCATCCTTCTTGTGCGCACCTTCCCACATCGCTGTCAGTCTTTATCTTTGTCTCATGATAAAATGTGTCAGATCTTCTGGGAGAGGGCAGCTTATCTTTTCTTTAAAGGCCAAGAGGGAACCTGCCGGCGTTTCTTTGGTGTATTTTTCATGACAAACTCCCATGCCCTATATCAAGAATGAACACAAAATATCTCCATAAATAAGACAAATGATTCACTTCCACTGAAATGATTGATTTGAATGATATCGGTGAATGTTTAGTGTTTCCTCCGGCGACAGCATGTTAACAAACATGTACCAAGCGTTAATGATTATGTGTAAAGCAGTGATTGAAAACAGAGTTCATTAATAATAATTAAACATTTATATGAAAGAGACAAATAGAGAAATAACAGTCAGTTTGTCCTCTTATTGATTGTGGGAATAAAACCCCCAACCTCACATTTGTAAGACTGTGAACCCTTTGCTTCAGCTCTTCAAACCCAAATGTTTTTGCCTTGTTTTCACACATTCTGAAGACACAAAACGGGTCACCGCATTAGTGATCACATGCATTTATTGGAGAGGAACAAATTTCGCCATACATATCTTTGTGATTACCAGCACATTTCAATTAAGTTAACAAATCATTATTAAAAATTCTAAAAATTAAAGCATTACAAACAGTGGGGGCAAACTATCTGACGGGTGGAGGAGAGCCGGAGCGCTGACCGCTGCCCCGCAAAGGAACACACACCTGGCTGTACCTGCTTCTGGGGAGGCGGGGACAAAAACGAAAGCAGGGAAAACCCCAACTCTTCACAGACACAGATGTTGATATTTAACGTTCTTTTTTTTTTACTGCCTTGGTTTGGTAAACTGGGGGGTTGTTCAGGCTAACCTCCCTCCTGGTCTGGTGGACAACAAGCCATCAGCGCCCCCTTGTGACCACAGCTTAAAAAGAACAGTGACCTCCATTTGGACATGTTCGCAGCTTCTTTGCATTTGCTTTCATTACTACACCCCCCGAGCCCGCCATTCAATTCCATCTACCTTTAACCCCAATAAAAGATGAACCCTCCCAAAAAGGAAAATAACAAAACCAAACAAATATTTGCTCTAGGTAATATGACATGTACATCACAAAGCAGGGACCAGCTTTAAAAGTAACCCCTAAACAAAAAAGAGGAGGGACACAATGAGGGGAAACATGGAGGAATGGAAATTTGAAAAAAAAAAAAAAAGCTACCAATAGCTGTAAAATAAATACACAACAACTGATTCTTGGAGCAGCCAAATGAGGGAAGAAAAAGAAAAAAAAGGCAACTTGAACGAGGAGCAGTGTGGAATCGGCACAGGGGTGACACAGACCAGGCCGAAAACCCCGGGAAAACCCTGAACCTTTATATCTGATATTTGAACAGGATTTCTTTGCGGCGGGGCAGTAAATGGATCGGCTCAGACTTTCAGACCGTACTTTGTTACATTTTTGGGGTGGTGGGGGGTCTGGGGGGGTGCAGCCCCCACATGTCAGGCCTGAGAGGGGGGTGCACTGATGTGAGGTGTGGGCAGAGGAAGAGAAAACTACCTGCAAGGGGGTCCCTTTGGGAGGGGGGGGGGGGAAATGCACACACACAAAAATGTCCAGACGCGTAAACACCTTCAGCTTTCCTGATATAAAAGCCTTCAGCAGCGACATACTCCCACCTCAAGGGTTTAAAGCCAGCAGGTCACCTCAGCAGGGTCCACCGTCCTCTATCCGTCAGTTTGGAAAAACTTTAAATGCTAATTATCTGTCCGGGATCAGTCAGCAGAGGGCACGACGGGGGGGTGGAAGGGGCGGGGGGTGCTGTGAGAAAAGTCTGTGCTCTGTCTTTGGTTAGTGTTTCATCCTTCCTCTTTTGCTCCCCATCCGTCCTCCCTCTTGGCGGCAGTTGTTTGTGTATAAAGACTTCAGACTGACAAAATGTAGTGACAACAGGATGATTTTATTTCTCATCTCCCGCATTCTGGATGATGTAGTGTGGATGGAGAGGACGTTCTTATTGGTCACCGACACGCTCCACAGTTTGATTTTGTCCTGAATGTATGGACTAATAATGACAGTAGGACTGGGGCTCCTGTTCCTGGAGGAAAAGTCAGGGTGGTGGTGTTGGTTTAGTCAAACGAATGACAGAAAACGTTGTAGTTGTGTAGCAGAGTCCGACAAACCATCGGAGGGATCTTTCACCTGTCCCCACAGTCCCTGTGGAGGAGGAAAAACAGATCCATGAGTTCCAAACGCAGCACAGAACATTTCAATCCTCTAACGACAAATGTGCCACACGATGACGCAGCACAATCTAAGATCTGAGCGGTTTTTGACCTATTGGTCAGTGAGCGTCTGGTCTGTCAGAGCCAAAACGCTTTTCACTCCAACTCCGCAGAAACCAGATGGGGGACGGTTGAGTAAAAGAAAGTAACGGAGGAAGGGAAAAAAATATGAGTATTAGCACAGGTTTCTGTAAGCTGCTCCCATAATGCGGCCAATTAGAGCTGTGTGGGCTGTTTAGGAGGAGGGATGTAAAAAAAAAGAAAAAAAAGAACAGGGGCGTACCAACTCATATTGGAAATAACTCAAATAACTCGATAAACAATAAATAAGCACAATAAACCATTTTACTTCTGTTACTTCTGGCCAAAACTCTCCCCGTCTGAAGAGTTTGTGTTAGTGTTTGTGATATTATGAGAACAAATCCAGAGGAATCTGGTCTGGAGTGGGGTATTGTTTCCAGAAAGCTTCATCTCACTTAAACAGTGGCTGTGTTTCGGTTCTTTATGCGTGCATACAGATACTTACTCCCTCGGCTCACGGTGCATCCTTCCCGGTCTCCAAGCTGGCCTCCAGAAGCAGCTCCTCCAGCTCCTGCCCACAGCTGGAACTCACTGCAGCAGCGACACACAACGCAGCTCAGTGAACGGGCCCTTTGAAACCCAAAACCTCTGAACAACAAAGGCGACTCACCGTGCTCCATCACGCAGCTGCCGGGCTTTGGGCTTTCAGTGTCGACCAGGTGGAGGGAGAACTCCGGTTTGAGGCCGTTGGGCAGGGCTGAGGCCACCACCTCTCCCTCCAGGGCCTCGGCCAAACCCTCGTCTGCAGAGGCCTCGTCGGCAGACTCCCCGCCCTCGTCCGCTGAGTCCGGGCTCGACTCGGCACCGGCTTCGGTGGAGGGGGGGTTGGGACTCTTGGAGGCGTCCCCCGCTCCGGGATGCGAGTCCCCCGCTCCGCCCTGCTGCGTGGGCGGGGTGTGCTGAGCGGTCTGGGCCGGGGAAACAGGTTCCTCCTCCCGTTCGTCTGCTCCCGTTTGCTGCTTTGGCCTCCACTGCTCTTGGCTTGGTTCCTCTTTGTGTTTTTCTTCTTCTGACACGCCGACGGGTGCTTCCTGCTCCTCTGGTTGTGGAGGAGTCTCCTCTGGTTGTGGAGGAGTCTCCTCCGATGCGCGGCCACTCTGGACGAGTGTTTCCGCACCGGGTAAACTGGTCTGGGGTGGATCCGGCTCATCGGGCTGTTGAGATTCTGGAGGCGTGAAGCTAACTGGCCCGGGCTGGGGGCTCTCAGAGTCCTCCTCCGGTTGCTGAAACGCCTCCGCCTGTGCTGATGGGGGGCTGGAAGGCAGAGCTGGTGCGTGCAGACCTTTGATTTCAGAGTCTAAAGTCCTGGCTGTCTCGTCCTCTGGGGTTTGGCTTGTTGACTGCGGCTCCTGTATGTTGTTCTGCTTAAGCTTTGGTTCGGACTCCGACCGATCTGAAGGACTCTCCTCCGTTTGTTTATCCTCTGTGGGGGGAGCAGGTGAGCCCCCCGTCGCCTCCTCGGGGGTCAGCTGCGTTTGTGTGGACGCCGGAGGTGCCGGCGGGGCCTGGGGGGGCGGGGTTTGCTGTGTCTTGGCCTCCTCGGTCTGGCTGGGGGCTGCGGGAGCTTTTTTCTGAGGCTGCTGCTGCTGTTCGGGGGGGCTTTCCACCCGAGTTACCATGAAGATCTTGTGCCCTCTGCCGGGGCTGGAGACGGAGATGCAGCGTCCGGGAGACGGAGGCGTTCCGGGAGGAGCTGCGCCTTCCGTGACGGTGATCCCGGAGATGGCGCTGGGTACTCCACCGGCTGAGGCAGGTGGGAGTGAGGACGTATTTGAGGCACTGAGGGGGGGCTGTGTTAGAGGAGCAGTCTGGTTTGGGGGAGTGGAGGACTTTGAAGCAGAACAGGAAAGCGTTACCACCTCCCCATCGTCTTCGTCCTCAGTGTCGGAGTCTGACTCCAGATTTGCTGGAGGAGCGCTTGTTTCAGAGCTTGCACCTGATTGGCTGCTTGTTTGGACCTCACTTCCCTGCATTTCGCCTTCCTCCTCTTTTCCTGTTACGTGTATGTCAGCTCCTTCTTCAGATGCTGGCTCCTCCTCCTCCTCCTCCTCCTCCTCCTCCTCCTCCTCTTCCCTTGTCCCCTCCTCCGTGGCAATTTCAGCCATGGAGGCTGACTGCCTCATCTGCTCCGTTTCCTCTTTTTCTTTGGCAAAGATGAAATTCCTCTTGCAGCCTTCCTGGATCTCACTGAGCAGGCTGCGCTGCGTCTCAATAAAGCTCTTCACCTGAAAGACGACAAACGCTTCCTTTAATGGACGGAAAATGCGAACCCTTCCCTATCCACTTTGAAGCTGCAGTAAGTTAATTTCTCCATATTTAAGAGTTTAAAAGAGTTAAGAATAGGACATTCCAGTTAAAAAAAGTAAACTAATAAAAGCCATGCTCACCGTTTCTTTCTTGGGCTCCCGGTCTAGGTCCAGACGCAGCAGAGAGGTGTTGACCTTTAAGGCGAGCGACAGGGCCATCAGGCCACCTGTTTTGATCTCGTTCTCTCGGAGGTCCAGGCGCAGCAGTCTGGGGCTCTCGGCGATGAATTCGGCCACGGCAACAGCTCCTAATAGCCCGAAACGACAGAAGAGACGGTCAGAAAGCAAAAGCAGAAGGAGAATCTACTTCAGAACAGATGAGAATGTCAGGCCCCACCTTCACAGGACAGCTTGGTGGAAGCCAGGCCCAGCCTGAGCACGGAGCGGTTGGCAATCAGCCCGTCTTTCAGTTTGTGTACTCCTTCATTGCCCACTGAGTTGTGTCCAAGGTTCAAAGTCTCCAGGCTTTGGGTACACGGCTGAGAGAAGACAAAATGAAAATTTATTCTTAACAAAAAATATGATTAGAGTCCTGGCAGCTGGGAAAGTAACAGATATTTTATTTTGGTATTCAGAATGTGCAGCCTGGATCAGCTGTGGATCTCCATTAGAGGATAGTCAAACATGATCTAACTATATTTATCCTGCATTACCGATATAAATCCTGTTTTGTTTTCACTGTTTCTTTTCTGTTTGCTTTACTCTAACAGCCTGATATCTACACTCCATACCATCTGTCTTCACTTTATCAAAACATTGGGTTTAATTAATTTCTTATGCATAAATTAAATGTTTAGCCACATGCCTCCATTAAGAGGACAGGTTCAGGCAGCTGTATATGCATGCAGGACACATGAAAAACAAAGTCAGATCTGGTTCTAATGAGGATAATCATTCTAAAGCAGTCTGCTGCTGCTTCAGAGAGCTGAATGCTTGGATTAGTGACGGTTAACATTTCAGCTGAATGGTTGGTTTTCACACTGATGTACTCAGAATGTGTGTGTGTGTGTGTGCCTGTGTGTGTGTTTACTGCCACGCAGTAAAGTGTAGGAGTGTTATTTGTGTGTGTATCTACCAGGGCAGAAGCGATGTAGCCCATTCCGTTGTGAGTGAGCTGGTTGTTCCACAGTACCAGTGTGACCAGGCCTTTCCTCTGCTCTTTCAGCCCTTCACACAGATAGGCCAGACCTGTGAGGACAAACACAGACAGAGCAGGCCTTTAACTGCACCTCAAGCACTTTCAGGTAAAAGATAAAGTTATGCATTTACTTTAGACCATCTCTTTGAGCATGTATATGCTCCAGTGTACCAAAGCTTTCTCTCTGCTGCATACCAGAGTCTAAGATGTGATTATTGCGGAGGTCCAGGATCTGAATGTTGTAGTTGAACTTGAGCAAGTTGCCAAGCTGAGCGGAGTCCTGAAGGCCATTGAGCTTGTTGTCCGCCAGATATAACTCTCGTAGGTTCATATTCATCTTTAGAGCCGTAGCTGACCGGAAAAAAAAAGCGGTGAAAGATAAAAGAAACGTGGAAATGAACTTTTGGGTCAAGTTTCTGTGCTCAGTCAGATGAAAGAATGGAAGAACTGATTGAGGTAGGGATGGCTTCCTTATCTGAGCCTCCCAGGCCTTTTCCTGCCTTACCCAGTAACATGAGCGGCCTGCCAGACAGGCCAGCATTCTCCAGGTGGAGGACTGCCAGGCTGCCACTGATCCTGAGCGCTCGGGCAACAAAAGGAGCCGAGTGGTCCAGCAGGGGTGTGTTACGGGCATCCAGATACTGCAGAGAGCTCGTCTGAGGGGTAAACACAGATGCAAGTACAGATTACTGGATATATATGCAAAAATAAATCCTTTTCTAAGTGAAACTAATTTATCATTTCTTTTTCTAGCACGGGCATTGTCATATGCACCTCTGCAGCTTCTACCTTTGAGTTTGAGGCCTTGGATCTTAATTTCTAAATCAAAACTTGTATTCATCAACTTCAGTGCGGATACATAAGCATTATTAACAAATTAAAAAGGTGAGCATAGCAGAGACAATGCGTTTGCACACTTGAGCCCAGATAAAGGCTTTTTTTGTCTTTTTAATCCAAGGCCTCATTTCAGTAATTCAAGGACATGCACTTGCCAAAACATTAGCTGATTACCATCTATTCGCTTTGCTGAAATGAGCTACGACACAAACACTGAAACACCCTCTGTGTGTGCAGTGCCCCCAGGAAATTCTTCATTAATCATCCAACATCCAATACAGCACCACTGCACAAACACCGATCGGACAACAAATGAGCTGCGAGTATAATTACAGTAGGCCTTATAGCACTTTGCAGACAGTAGATTACAAACTCTGATAAAGACTGCGTGGTTTTTCCCATGTATGGATGAAAGAAATAAGCCAAAAAGAAAAAAGGCAACAATATTTTTAAAAAATGACTGCAATGGGTTTATGCTCCTTCCTGCAATACTTTCCAAATTCCCAACACATATCACAAATCAAGCGTCTGATGGATGGGTGACATGTTCTATCATTAACCTTTTCATTCATATTTCCATGCTTCTACCTCTTCTTTAGACAACTGTAGAACTTAGCAGTCCTGTTCCTTCTCCTTTGAGTCAATAGTTTGAAAAAATAAAGAAACAGCAGCAGCTGTTCATATTAAAGTGTTTTCTCACACACTCTGAAACCTGATAAGAAACACTGAACTAATAATCAACAGCTATTTAAAACCAGCCATTTAAAAATAAATATATGTAGACAGAACATTGGAGGTAACAATCACTTAAAAAGCAGATGACAAAAGAAACATGCCTTTCTTCAGTCCATTAAAGTGACTTAAAAAAAAGGATGTTTTTGTTTCCCATTTCAATAAACTGTTATTAATGTAAAGATTTATAATTTACTCTCTTTGTAGTAAATTTTGTTTTGTTTTGTTTGTTTGGTAGATCCACAAATACATTTAGCCTAATTCCTTTTTCGACTGAGTGCAGGGAGGATGAGCTCTCACCTTTCTCATCATGTGTGCAGCAGCCTGCCATCCTCGTGTGCCAATGTGCTTGTTGAAGGAGATGTTGAGATGTGTGGCCGACTCATAGTACTCTATCATGTCAAAGAGAGCTGATGCACCCTGAGAAGAGCACGCAGAGGAAATATGTGAGCAGTTATGTCACGTAAGAAACACATCACGGCTGGTCAAGGAGTGAAAGCCCTGTCAAAGACATATTCAAGTGCTATCAATTACTAAAAGTTTTATCCAGTAGCAAAATAGCCCTGTAACAACTTATTATTTGATGTTACATCCTTTACTGACTCATGGGTGTTCTAGAAGCATGCTAACACTGTAACTGAGGCGGAGCTGCTTGTCTACATTATTCAGTTTAATGGGTCCAAAATATAACGTGTGAAAAACGAGGTCAGTTCTACTGACAATCTAAAATATTAAGGTTACAATTAAATAAGCAGAGTAAAGTATTTCCATCTTTCAGATACTAAAACTATTAAATATATTGTTGGCTGATGAGTACTATTGAAATATGATCGGAGATGTGTGAGATGCAGGGAACAGTTTTGTAGTAATTAACACTGACTTTTGCTGAAACTGGAATAAAGAGGCTTGTTTTTTTTTTTTTTACTTTTGTTTACTAGTCCTAAAGATTTACTGGATAGAAAAGCTTGTGAGCGGTGTTGTGATAAAAGATGGTAATTCTGCTGCAGGCTGTGATCCAGACTTTCCTCTGAGCCTGGTGAGTAGTAACAAAATCAGAGAACTAGCTAACTGCCCAACATCGCATAACCTTCCCCTTTTGTATGCGTGTGTCTAAAAGTGTGAGACGTTGCTCAGTATACTCAAGTGTGTTTATCTACAGGGTGGAGGAAGATGAGTCACATTTAGTCTAATAAAAGCCAGCCTGTGATCGCGCTCTCTGGGCCCTTATTCTTCACAGGCTCCTTAAAACATCTCCCCAAAAGCATTTATTTTCTTTCATCCTCCCCAATCATTCAAAACAAACTGCCATTTCTGCAGATGTGAGTCCCTGCCAATTCAAAACATCTACTTTATACCCCTCCCATAATATTGAACCCATTTTATTTTCAATTTGATCTGTGGTCGACCTGTCCTTTCTTTAATGCTGTAAAGTAGCAGTGCTCCCTCCATAATTTTTTTTTCAAAAGGCTCACTTCAACTGAGCTCAAGGCACGACACTTGTTTTGGACTGAAACGCTGCTCTCTGGTGACTCAGCCACTGAGTCACTCATCCAGATTTCTGAAGAAACACTCCAAGTTGGTGGGAAAAAAATTATTTTCTCTCTGCATGCCATATAAATGTAAACCCTCCAGGATTAATGCTCCGATTGCTTTAGACTACAGTTTTGCCTCCAATGACACAGAATATACACGTTTACATCTTCAGTATTTAGTCGACAGCAGCTTTTACTTCCTTACTTTAAGAAAAACTGATGAAAAACATGCTGCTTCGCTGTCAAACCCTCTGACAGGAATAAATATATTTATGACATCATTACATGTCATAAAATATAAATAGAACAAGCACGATGGGTGGAAAATGGGAAAGACCGTTTAGGACTTTGATCGTGTTTTTGCTTAATGTAAAATAAGAAGACGCGATAAAACAGCAGGCGACTGTGATCTTAAATTAAATCTGTGGTTAAAGAGCGAAACCAGTGACACCACCATGGTAGACTGGACTAAATTAACGAATCATAATTACAGTGAACCGTTCATCTAAAATAAATGTGTCCCCTGTGACATTTTTGTATTTGTAGTCGGACAGGAAGTGGTCTGGACCGATGTTCCTCCGCTGCGCACCGCAGCGCTGTCTATCTGAGCATGACTGCAGCCAAAACATTTCAGATGGTGTTTACACAAGCGGACATCTGGGATAATCAGACAAGACCATACAAACCCCTCCACATCCTGTCAACAGTCACAGCAGAGATGATCACAGTGAGAGTGGATGTAGAACACATGAGCAAAAATTCAGCTCATGATGAATGCAAAACATTTGAATTCATCTTACATCTTCATCCAGGTTGGTCTGCTCCAAGTCTATCACTTTAAACTGGACTCTCTTCAAAATCTCTTCAAGAGATTCGCAGGTTTTGTAGTCCAGCTTCTCCCCTAAAGGCAAGCACACGACAGGTCTGTTGACCACTGTTCAGCTCTGCATTGTAGAATGATTAGGAAATGGTTAAAAATGCCCCCTTTGAAAGTCTGTTTAAGTACAATCATGTTAAATGTGCATCAGGTTTTTATTTTTTTTAAATGCTTACCTTTAAGATCTAAGCATTCGTTTCGCTGTGTCAGGTCTTTCAGTTCCTGCCGAAACAAAAAGAAACCGAGTCAGGAGGAATTCCCTTTGTGTGCTTCCTCATTGAGGCAAACTTTATTATCACATGTTGAAACTTTCCCATCACATGAGAGGTAATTGGGTGAGTCGGTACAGGAGATACACCCCAGAACTTGAGCAAACTCAGAGATCTTTGCTGAACACAAACAGACAGCTGGGGATGCTGCCCGAGCCCCAGTGATGGGGATGTTGATAAGGACGCTCTATTACGTAAAGGGTTTAATCCCTTCTACTCCAGTTGACAGGGACAACTATGAAGCAGGTGCAGCATAAGATATCGGATGCGCTTGAGCCGTAGCCTTTGGCTCAGCACTGATAAACCTTAAAATGTGCAGCAGAACAACAAAAAAAGCTGGTATCCAAACGCCGAATGGACACGTGGGACATGTACCGAGGACTTACCCCAGGATTGTGTGTGTGATGAAGTGGGGCGTGAAAAATGTTTTTAGCAAAGTAACAATAAACGTGTGCAAGATCCTGTTTAAAAGCAGCATCAGTGGTACAAAACAATGGTTTAAACTCCCTAAATGTGGGCTCCACTTGTTCATTGTCTGTTAGTGGTTTCGACCTCGGCATCGAAAACTGAAAGGTGGTACCTAAACCCCCTGCCCCAGTGGAACAGCCAGCCATCCATGCAAACATGAAAACATAGAGTATGCTGCCCTAAAAACTATGTACCAGCAAATCCCTGTCTCTAGGTGACTGCCCAGTTCATTCAGTGTGAACTCCATAACCCCTGTCCTCCTGCCTCACTGCCACAGCTGAATTCGATGACGCTACAGAGAGTTCACGGCCTCTGGCGTGGATCGATATCTCTTAACATGACTGTATCACATGACAAAACCTAACATACTTAAATGGCAGCATGTGTTGTGATAGAGTAAAGGGATGGAAAATAATGAAGTTTTGTGAAATAATTGTATAACTTGATTTGGCCCCTACTACATAAACAGTTTGGGCAATTCATCAACATGTTGGTCTCCTCCTGTAAAGAATTTGGGCACCGGTCAGTTGGAAAGACTTTATCAGTGTAAATTCCTCCCTGACGGCTTTGCCAGAACCAAAAGCAGTGCATGACGCACAATGGATTGTGACACGAGTTGTGGGATGAGTGTTTGTGTGCTGGGAGAGGACGACACAGCCCCTCTTTCTGATCACTCTCATTTGTGATTCTTGCTCTATGCTTTTGGCACGTTACACAGCACACGTTTACTGTAAACTGCTCCTAGTCAGAGATCCGTTAGATTTCATATTAGCCAGGAGATTTTACTTGGTATAAACTCTGAGTTAATTATGGTGACAGATCTATAAGAAAAAAACTCATGTGATCTGTGTCTACTCTCCAAACAAGCAGTTACATGGTTCCTGTTTCACTAACTGTGGGCTGTGAGAAAAACACAGAGCAGCAGAGGTAAGTCCATCAGGATTAGTCATTCGAATCTAGATTTAATATGTTGACAACCAAAGAATATAATTTTTATAAACATTTTTATAGAAGAGTTGAACAATTTAATGACTAATATGTGTAAATAACTTTGGATGATTTTATGCTACTGATAACATAGGTTGTTTACAAAAACACTGAAGTTTATTTACAAAACGTGTACCTGTTTCAAATGTTTAACATTTACAGTTCATATTTCAACTCAAATCAAAGACAGAGAACCATGAGGGCATGATGCGAAGAAGAGGAGTAGTGTGGATATACACATCTACCTCATACTACATGTGGAGAAAGTCTGCGTAAAAAGAGGGCATTTGTGCTCCGCATGCTCATGTAATACATTGTATTAAAAAAAAAAACTCTTTCCACATTGGGAAGTGTAGCAGAAATGTCACAAGAGGATACAAAGAGTCCAACTTTTAAGACTCTGGTGAGGGATATGGAGCAACCTGCATTCAACACGTAGCTGTGAAGAAGTGACCCTCAGAACACGTCGACACACACGTGGCAAGAAGGTACATAACCTGCAAGGCCACGTGGGCAGTCCAGTCGGACCTAATAAAGACGCCATTGAGAGCGAGTGAGAAAATAGTAAAGAGCTGTGCACCTCTTGGCAAGCCCTTTCCTTACTGTCCAGAAGTTAAGTCTGTTTATGTGGCTCGTTACTGCAAAGATGACTAAGCAGAAATGAGAGATGGCGGTGGCGGACTGACCGATCACTCTGCCTCGTGACAATAAAACCGACCGTGTAATTGTGAGTTTGTGAGAGAGTGACTCCTGTAGTCGTGAGGAGCGACAACCACGACTTTCCCAACATTAAAACAATGCACGAGCCCGACTGACTGTATGGACTTTGTGTTTGTTTAAAAGGCGTAACAGTGAATCTGTTAATTCTGACACATTGCAGCCTGCTTCCTGCCTTATTTATTTATTTAGTTTTTCGTGGGAATGCTTCTTCCTCAAACCAATTAACCTCAAGTCAGACTTCTGCTATGTTGGTGTTGGCAGTGCTGGCCTTTGCAGCAGAGACGCATGATCACTTTCTCCTGTTTGCTGAGTCGATGCAGCAAATCGACACCCATAAACCTGTCACTTGACCTCTAGGAGCTGTGGAAATCTTTCGCCAGTGAGTGGTAGTGTTTAAGGAAAGCAAGCCCCAGCTGGAAGTACACTAAAATCTGCAAAGAAATCTACAAATGCCCGTTGGGCTGAGAGGTGCACGCCGGGATAACATCTCAGACACTTGTGGAAATACACATCGCAGTGCTAAGCTGCTGTTGTAAACTTAATTTGATCTCATGGTCCGAGTACGCCGACAATGTCAGCTGACCAACCTACGACTGCCCAGGCTCTTTTTGACCTGCTTGGCTTTTGCTTTTCTTCTCATCTCTGTACTGTCTGACCTTTTTTGTATCATGCGGCTACAGTATAAGTTTCCAGCAGCATCAAGAAAGGGTAAAAGATTTTCCCATATCTTCTCCTCCGGGCTACGTTGACATGTGGCATTCAGTGGGACTGACCTCTCCACAAGGAAGCACATGAGTACTTTAACAATAGCAACACACGCAAGTACGTCAATGCAAACACAAAGCCACAACTTCTGAAAAAATATACAGACAAACAGTCTGAGGCTTCCTCTCCATAGATTCAGCTTATGTAGAGTGATTACAGAACCCTGACGGAAGAGGGCCAAACTCTGTTTAACTTTACTAATCCCCAAAGATAAATGATCATGCTCCAGTAAAAATTCCCATCAACCATGTATTGACAGACCAGAGGTGAAAAAGGATGGATAGTACATTTACAGATCAGAATCAGAATCAGAATTAGGTTTATTGCCAAGTAGGTTTTTCACCTACAAGGAATTTGATTTGGTGTTTGGTGCACAGCGCACCAAAACACCGTGGCGGCCTTTTTCGGCGCCATGGGTAACAAAGTCATACAAGAAAAATCATCTTCAAATCTTCAAGATCACCATTAAAGTTGGGCTGTTGTCTTTTTTAATGTCACACACATAGTGAGCAATGGATGCAGCCACAAGCCAACATCAACAGGGGCTTCCAGCCAATAGTTCTACATCATTTCTCTGCAGCAAATCATAGGAGAAGGTCACCTTTATCAAAATGTTTTAAATGCATTCTAAAAAATGTCTTAACTTTACGTGAAATCTAGAAATCTAGAATCCTACGAGGGGAAGCTGTTGGCCGATAATCCCCCTGTGACTGCACATTTTAAAAAGCTAGAAGAGCCCGTGGGACACGCCTTAACATTTCAGCGCATGATGCTCTCCTTATGTCTAAAAAGCAAGGTCGCCAATGCCACGGAATGCAGTTCATGAAAACTGAAATCTTTGAAGAGACTAAGAGGAAAAACATGCACATGGCTTCAGGGTTTGTTAAGTCTTCAGTTTCCCAAACGGATTTGAATAATAACATAATTTCAAGCTGAAACGGGCAATCATACTTTTCTATGACAAGGTTGTTAACATTCACCACTGGGGTCAGTTTCCTTATTTTAACAATGCAAGAAATAGACCAAGGACAAACGTAGCCAGTATGGTACGATGCATTTTTTCCCCCGGTGTGTGGATGTGTGAAGTCGGTGCTTACCTGTATCTGTTTGAGCACTTTAGGCATGGGTTTACAGTTGAGTTTCTGACAGGCTTGTTTGTAGGAAGAGAGGATCTCCTCCACCGTCACATTCTGGGCTGCAAAACACATTTAAAAGGTTCATAAGGTTAGCGCCGCTTTTTCTGTGCACATCTGTCTCTCTGAAGAGGGTAAACAAACAAATTAGACTGAGAGAAGAATAAAATTGATTAAAACTGTACACAGATATGCTTCGATGACTGAATCTGTTTCGATGATCTTTAATACACCAGTTCATTTCTTTCCTACACATCACTTCTCGGTACACACATGCTTGAGGTGGTAATCCGCATGAACTATGTGTGCCAGCTGAACAGCATGACTGCTTCCCTACAGTTATTACATATTTCTGACACATTCAACGTGTCAGAAAGGTTGGAGGGAGAGCAGCGAAACGGAATTTAAACACAAAAGTTAAGAGAGTGTGTGCAGAAGGAATACAACCTTAAATACATATGAATTGCGGACACGGCTGTGCTAACATTGGTTGCTGGCAAGAACAGTGGTAAGTTAAGGAACAACCATTACTCCTAAGAGGTTAGCAGTTCACTCCCTGGTCACACTAATTCATGAGGTAGTGATGCCAGGACAAACACAGTAAATGGGAATGTAGTCCTGACACCATCATTTATTGGAATCTGGACTAAATGTATTTATATTCTCAACATCACTCAATCTACCCTGATGGTGACCGTGCATGTGAATTACAATAAGAGCACTGGGCCGAGACGCAGAGAGCATTCTTGCTTTTTGGTGACCAGCATTTCGGCCTGGGGGAGCACTCTCCTGACGGAGAGGATCAGAAACGGCAGCTCCTTTAAAAGTGCCCCTACTTAAGTCAGCAAAAAGGAGGCATTGTTCTTGCTCTGTGTGTGGGTTAGCCACTGTTGCCATCCCAGACTGTTGCAGGGGCTAACTCCAGTCAGATGACTGGGCAACATCCAAAGCCACTGTTCTGGCTGAGAGACTCAGCTGAGGGGTTTAGAGAAGCACTCGAGCAGACAGAGAAAATAATGACAGAAACAGACACATAGGAAGGTAAGGACATTAAACTACAGCGCCACAGACAGTACGGTGTGGCTACAGCTCTGCCACATGGGCCACTGTCAGCGTGGGAGCTTTTTGTCGAGGTGCAAACGTGTCACCTTTGTTTTTCAGCTGCTTTTACCTCAAACAGTTTCTCTCATAAGCTGGAGTTCAGGAATGAGAGGAAGAGTGCTGCCAGCCCAGCACTCCGCAGCAGCAGACAGGTTTGTAAAAGTCTGACTGGGGCTGAAACCTACAACTGCAGAGCGGTACAGTGCCGTGTCCCACGCAGTTACGTGTGCTTGACATGAAGTAAAAGTGAAAGCCAAGATCACATGAATACAAGAGGGCCAATATCTACTTTTTCCTGCTTTCAAGATCGAGACTCAGTTTCCCTCAACGGAAACCACTTGCACATTAAAATAACATGGAAGGGGATTGGTCGTGATTAAGTAAACATGTAACTTTGCCAACATTTCTGAAATAAAAAACTTCAGGATTACGTCTGGTTTTGTTCAAACGGGGAAGCCTGTCCCCGGCAGTGCAATAGTCCTCATCACTGTTTGCTCTGAGCCTCACCTCAAAATGCATGGCTGAACATCACACCATGGAGGTATTCTGTGTTTCCTCACCCTCAACTGTTCAGGGGCCCCAACATGACTCATCAAGTATGGCCACAGATTTTTTTTTGTAACTTAAGAAGCTTTTTAACTGAATAGATTGGAGTGTCTTAAGCATCGTTGCTGTCATTCCCCAGGCCCTTACGAATGTCTCCCACTGGCTTTCCCTTTGTTCATGATGATTTCCTTAAACTGGGTTAAAAAGAACTTTGGAGAAAACAGTTTGGCTGTGCCCGCCGATGCAGTAACAACGATAAGATGACCCATTTTCTGGCATCAGACCTAAAAATGCTGTTATTTTTGTTGACCACACGACAAAGCAAGAGCAGGAGAATGGCACTGTGGCTCCCAAGTAAGGGCCCTTCTGTTTCTTTTATATATGACGTGTCTCTGACAAAACTGTTGCTGATTTACACTCATGCTTCACCTGCAAAAAAGCATGTGGACACCGTTGTGTATCTTTGGTGTGGCTGGCACTGGTGTGCAGGAGAGCAGTTTAGTGCGTCTGTAGAGAACAGTCTGTGCGTTCCAGTGAACACTGTGTCCTTGGAAAAGCGCTATTGTGCAGAGTCGCTGTGGAGCTAGTGTGTGTAAACATTTCCTGAGGGAAGGTGGGGTTTGAGGTGCGGAGGTCCCACGTCTCAGTAACTCAGTATTTTCAGGCAGGCGATTAATTAGGGAGCAAGAAGGGGTGTGAGAAATGGAAACAGAATTAGAAAGGAACAAGGACCTGTTTGTTTTCGTTGAAAATAATCCATCACTATTGTACTACGGAAAGCCGGGCAAGCAGACTTATGATTGACCACATCAACAATAACACCAACAACAAAACATATCAAGGTGTAAAGACCAGCCATTAAACAAAAGAGACAAAAAAAATCAGAGAAGGGATCTTTGACTGTGCAGAACTCTGAGATCTGAACCATAGCTGTTGCCGTGTTACCACTTGCTCCGTCTTTGTTTTATAGCACCCCGTCCAGAGCTGCTGCAACGTGTATGCAGGGAGTGGGGATGAGGAGGCATACAGGAGGAAGGAAAATGACTGCTCCGAACCACCTCTTTCAGAATCAGGTTAAGAGAAAATGATACGCAGAATATGGTGGCCGCAAGGACAAAGCAAAGACACAAAGTTAAAGCCCAAACAGTCGAGGAAATTTCCTCCATATCCGGAAAAGCAACAAAAACAAAACCACGTACAAGAGAGATGACGGCACAAACATAGAGGAAACCCATTCTGAATTCAGGAAATACACAAACAAACAGAGAGAACACATGAAAATAGACAAAAACCACTGGAGGTGCTTGGAAATACCAAGGAAAAAAGGCGCTGGTTTAGATTCTGTAATAGAAGTCCTTATAATCAAAGTATATGGTTTGGGTATGTTTTTCTGTCAGTTATGTAACCTTTTAGAGTAAATAATATGTGGAGGTGAGCTAACAGCCTGGCACTGGAGTCCAGCCTTTGACCAAAAGTGGTCCAGATCTTTGCTACATATGGTTTCTCAGGCTCTTTTTCCAAACATTTACTTTTAGTCCGCTCTGCACCATCTAAATGAAAATAACAAAGCCAAGACCATCTATGACGAAACATCCAGTTGAATCTAATAGCGCCTGCTTTGAAATCTGCTCTTGGGAATCCGAAGGGACTGCCAGCTGGCTGAGTGGGGCTGCTCATCTCAGCAGATAGCATCCCAGTTAAAGAGGTGACAGATGAGAGTCAGAAAACTTAGCTCTGTTGGTATTTCTGGTGGAGCCGGAAGAGCAGAGAGCTAGAAAACCCCCCTAATGACACGGAAAAGCACAACGCTTTGCTCCTCGTTACTGTTGCTGGCTGTGATCTGCTGTGCAACAACCAGAGCCAACAGCAAATCACTCACTAAAAGATCAGAACAACAACCCTAAAAAAAAAAAAAAAAATCAAAACAGCAGGACCCTCCGACAACACCTCCTCATTCGCTGACTCAGCTCAGCAGAGCTGGATGATGTTATGCCGACTTAACGTTTGAACATGACGATGCATGTTTGACCCATGGCCTGCTGGATCATCGGCCATTGGCTAAACACAAAACATTAATACACCTATAATGCAATACCTTACAAACAACCCAAAAGTTTTACCGTAATACTCCCATTGCCAATAGTAGCTTATTTTCAATACTCACCCTACCTTTCATTTCTTCAACACCACATAATCTGGACACCATTTGAAGTCTGACTTGCCATTTAGTGCAGATGCAGCGCCAACTTCATTTATTAGAAACAGAATAATTATTGTCTCAAAATACTTGTTCAATATACGTGTTAATTGTGGTGTTCTATATGTTACACTTTCCTCTCCAGACAAGATATCCGTTGTAGGCAGCTGAACTAGAATAACCATGATGGGAGGCCTTCGTGCTGTATTTTGGCTATTTCACTGTCTGACTGTCATTCATACCCTGTTAGTTTGACATAATTGAGGCGACTAGTGTTAGCTGGGATAAACAATAAATCAACGACGTAACAGTGAATTAAAGCTGTCACAGTTGGGAGCTTTTGTTCGACTTCCACACCTTAACTGCCAGGTTGTGGCATAAGCAGACTGGAATTTGTTCAAAAAGTCAAACCTTTTTTTTTCTCTCACCACCATTTCTTGTTTGAGTTAGAGGGTTCTTTCTGAAGGCAAAATGTCAGCTGTTCAATGAGCAAGATACAGTTGAATGTGTCACATTTCTTTTTTTGTCACAAGAAGTTGGAAAGCTTTGGGTTTAGAAAAGAGACCTTTAAGCCTTCTTTTCTCACCGTACAACGTGAGGTGCAACATTAAAACTGCCCTCCAGCATCGACAGAAAACTGGCATAATTCTTTTAATTTTCTTAATGGCACATATCAGTCTCAGGAATCCACTAACATAGATTATCTTCACATTACAGTAAACAGAAATAAAGATACACAGCACAACTCTAGAGGTTCATTACGTTCTGAAATTGAGCAAAAAAGCTCTCGGCACAGTAATGTGACTTCAGACGATCTAACTGTGAGTTACACCGATACATGCTGCCTAACAATCCTCCTGCAGGAATGACAAGGTGTCAAATAACATGGTGTCAAATAACATGCCAATGCTTTCAATTATTAGAAAGAAGGAATTGAAAATGAGACACCTTCTCTTCTCAAGCTGCAAACACCAACAAAGATGCAGTCAGAGCCTCTACCACCACCCACAAAAAGGTTGGAGTACACTGACCCACAGAGTGCCCACAGTGTGAGCGTGGGCTCTAGCACCAGACTTTGTTTGTGCAGAGCTTACCCGGACAAATGAGCACACTAATATGTGAATACCATCACACTTTATGGGCAAAAGAAGAGGTGGAAATCTAAATGATTGCATGAAGTGCACATAAACAGATCGTTAGCTTGGCATTTCCTTTACAGCTTATGGTTAAAAGAAAGAATAAACGTCTCTGTCTTAACCTTTGCTTTACTAAAACTCTAAATAAAAACAGACTCACTGCACTACACACACTGCTGGACAACAGGAGGGCGGATCAGTAAGCTTTCTTAACATTTATTGTTGTTGACCAACAAGAAAAAGTAGTTATTGTGGATGTTGATGTTCTTCTTGTTCTGCAGGTGCTCAATAACTGAATACCGTGGTCTTTAAAGGAATATTTCACTGCACTACCACATAAGGATGCTTCACTTCTTTGGCCGTGCAGCCTGCTGGGTAACGGCTACATTTGCAGCAGCAGCTGTTTGCGGATGACTTGGACTCTCAGTTTTTTTCCTCCACCAGATGTCCAACAGCTGTACAGACAACACCAACATCAAACTGTTGGTTTTGGAAAGGTACAAAATGAAAAAATAATTGTTTTACTCCAAGCTACTGAACAGAAGCATTTATTTAAAAAAAACACCTAAAGGGAAAACTCAAAAGGCCTATGTCATGTTTTCTTATGAAATAATTAAAAAGTATTTGATGTAAGGGGCAAACCTCGAGGGTTGGAATTCACATGACATTCTCCTGTTTCAACGTGCTGAATAGAGCCTTCTTCTCACGTAACCATTGTGTGGCAATGCCAAGATTTAGCTTCTTCTGAGTGCAACAGGCAGAATGAGACAGGCACCTGAAGACAAACCTATCTGGACTGTTTAAACAGCATTACCGCATCACCCTTTTCAAGCATATCAGGCGGTTATCCACATTAGCTCTATCGTCACCGCTGACTCCTTTTTCTTTGTTTAACTGACATGAAGTCAAACGCAAATACGGTCTACTTTCTCCCTGCAGTGCAGCAACAAGGAGGAAACAAGCAAAGACAAGTGTTTGCAAGTATGCAGAGGAATGGGTGAAGCTATTTGTATTGAAAGGCTGCCACCTGACAGAAGGAGGGCAGTGCACTCAGAGCACACTCGCTTACCTGATAGTTCTAGTTTAGCCTCTTTCGCCCGCCTACATGACACAGCATACTCTGTATGTGAGGAGAGACGTGACGTGGAATGTGATGAAATCTGTGTTAGTCTGCCAGGGCTCTGAAATGAACCTGCTGACCTGCAGTCTGTTCACATCTGGAGCTGTATGGACTTCTGGGGTTTCAGTGAATATTAGTAATAATAGTGAACCGAGGCTAACGACACCCCCACAGCAGCTGAGCATTAGCGCTGTTGCATCTGGAAAGTGGTATCGCCTCGACTGGCTCGACATTTATGAGGCTAAATGCTGATGACGGGTAACAACGGAGAGCCTAGTGCTGACAGTTGACTGTTTAGCGAGGGAATCGATTCTAGCTGGCGGTTTAAGTCGATGCGAAACAGAAAACTGGAAACAACACAAAACACATGGAGGCCAGGTGTCCCGCTAGCAGCACTCTGAATGGTAAACCACACCGGTTCAGACTCATACATAATAGTCCCCCCGGTGATTTCCTAACACGAACCATTAACTGACTCAAAATCACCAGTTCTCAGGTGGCCGTGCTCATACATGCCCCTTTAGACAAACAGCGCGCTGCGGCAAACTTCCAGAGGAAATGGGAAAATTGTGACATTGGAACATGGAGGTGCTGCCGGCTCCTACTTCACAAGCATGTAGCAAGAGTTGAAAATAGCCTCCCTCTCCCATTCTCTTGGCCTGTTCACTGCCATTTCACACTGCTGTGCTGAGCTGTGTGTTGTGGCAGGAGCGTCATTCACACACGGCAGCTGGCTGCTGGGTTTGTAAGAGGTGGGGCGAAAAAGACGGGGCCTTTGGCACCACGGGATATAAAATGCACAGGAGTCTATGTCAAAAGGCGGACACAAACGGCTTAAGAAGAGAGTCCCAAAGGCGGACAAACTTCATCCAGTCTGTTTTTACATTAGTGCACACCGTTTAAACTGGATTTTTAACTTCAGCCGTCCCTACAGTAAGAAAAGCTGGAATGTAGAGGAAGAGCTGGGAATTCCTGTTTGACGAGGGATGGGGCCAACGCACACGCTGAAGCAGTTCTGCTGCTACAAATGACTGGTTAGCCATGTTTGCAAGAGCGATTCCTCTTTGAGGTCAATGTGCCCACAGACTGAGAGTCAAAGGTCAGGGTTCAGCCGAAAACAAACACAGACACATGCCCAGTTACCCCTCATATTTGCAAGACAAACGCAGTACAGGTGAGCACTGTGGGGACTGATGGGGTTTCAGTGAATAATATTAATAATAATAATAGTGAGCAGAGGCTCACGACACATTCATCCGACACATTCGCTGTTAGCATGGAAAGTGTTGCAATTTGATATCAGCGGCATGAAAAAGAAACAAGCAGCACTGCAAACTAAAATAAAAAATGTCTAATGTTTTGTATAACTGGGAAGATGGTTTGAAGAACTTTCAAAAACTAATGACCATTTTTCTCACAAAATCCAAAGTAAATGCTGGGTTCTACGGGCCTGTGCTCAACTCTGAAAGCTTTTCTTATCATTTAACAACTTGGTCCTCAGCCACAACAAATAGCATGTCATGGGTCCCAGGGCCTCTAGCAGCCTGGTGCCAAGTGGGCCTTGGGTCTGATGACATGAGACAGGGTGAGAACACGAAGGCCAGAATGTTTGGCTCCTCCTAATGAGCTAAAAATGTTGCTGTAAAACTGTATGTGTAACCACCCCACTGTACAGCTATATTGCTCTACATTTACTGTGTAGGATATGTGTGTCATGGTGTGACAAAACAGCCTTCAGCACATTATAAAAAGTCTGCTGTGAATAGTAAAGTCACGTAAATAACTTTTGCGCATAAGTCAAGAAATATCCTTTGTAGTTACATGGACTGCTGATATAAACCTGAGATGTGCCTTCACATAGTCGACCAGTCAGACGGGTGAATAGAAAAGAGGGTGGACAAAGGGAGAGTCGAAGGGGAAGCTATATAACATGTTGGGAAGTCCAGGAACTCATGATATCATGCCATATTTGCCCTGTCCAGGAGGGAGAGAGCAAATATTCCTCAAGCCCTGACTGAGGAAGTGAGAGGAAAAAATCTCCCTAAAATATTATGCAACACAGGAACAAAATGGAACCCAAATACATTTACCTGTTGCTTGTTAACATATCTTTGTTAACCGTCTGAACCTCAAACATCGTATGCTTTTAGCCATCACAGGAGAAGAAAACAATTCAGAGAAGTGTCAATGTGGATGAGGAAATCTGACACCCCACATTAGCTACTTTTCCCCTGAGAGTTGGTTTGGAATTTATTTTAGATCAAAGAGCTGCCTTATAGACAGACGTGGGTATTTCATGTGTTTATTCTATTGTTATTTGGAAGTGAAACAGGACATCCTTTCGCTGAAAAAATAAAACGAGTCCCTCTGAGAGTTACAGGGAACATTAAGGGCCACTAAACTGATGGTTTAGTACAGTCTGGTAAACACACGCACAGAAAAGACTAAAGAAAATAAGCAGAAATACACAGACTCCAAAAGAAGACAACCAGCAGGATCCTTTCTTTGCTAATGAAAAGCTAATTTTCAACATCACGTCAAAACAGGTTAAGAGAACTCTCAAGGAGGGAGTCATATCATTACTCATTTCTACCATAAAGAGAAGACCATGAACAGATACGGAGGGTTCATAACAAGGTGCAAAGTGTTCAGGGAGCTCAGTCGCAGACATTATCAAAGTAGAGGTTTGTGTTTCCTACAA
Organism: Menidia beryllina; assembly: GCA_013363375.1. Lineage (NCBI taxonomy): Eukaryota > Metazoa > Chordata > Actinopteri > Atheriniformes > Atherinopsidae > Menidia > Menidia beryllina. The sequence continues at coordinate 1,295,163 of JABUIW010000216.1, forward strand.
TTCTGATGTTTTTTCCTCTACAAAGACATCACCGATTACTAACGCTTAGCATCATGTCTACACTGTTAATCACAGATGACAGATAGACTCGTGGGACTCAAACAAGAACTAAACAGAGGGATCGTATTGCTCACGTCACAGAGACGTTCGTCAAAATGGTGCTAAAAATGGTCCTATATAGAAAAAAAGATAACGGTTTTACAAAAGCATCACAGCTCTCATAATAAAGTAAAATCAAATAGTGACTCTTCAAAACCATAACATGATCTTTATCTTGTGGTAGATTAAATCTACCACATAAGCTATTACTCTGGTTTAATAGATGTGTCCTATCTTAATCATATGTCATGTATGACACACATAACATAACATTTAAATACATGTTCTTCAATATTATTTAAAATTCTATTTGCACATTGGTTAAAACAGCAGCTTTAAAGTAAAGCAGTGTTTACTCTAAACAAACAATACAGCTGTCTTAAATTTGTTCTGTACGTTATTTGTATATCTGTTTATTTTAAAGACATTGTTACTTTAACAGATCTGTGTAAAACTAATTCCATTTGTTTAATCTATTACCATAAAAAACACAAACTCAAGATTAAGCCAGAGCCTGCAATTAAGAAGCCAAAAAAATAAATAAAAAAGTTGATTCAATTTTAGTTTTGTTCAAACTGATTTGTTTCTGTGGCTGAAATGAGGACTTATCAGCTAACAATACGATATTCTATGCTTTCCTGGTGACTTTAGTGATTTGATTTCTGTTATCTCCAAGGAAGTTTCAAACAGAATGTCTTTTATCATGTGATTAACCTCAGAGTGATCAGCAGCCTGCCAACCTCTATCCAAAGCACAATCAGAGGGACCTTTGGAACTTAAATACGCTACATGATAAATGCGCTTGATAAATAACCTCAAGCTACACAGCACTCCTCTACATGCTTAACTAGAAGACCCAGCTAACTGACTTGGACTTTACTCCCACAGAGTCTGGCTTCTAGTACTTCAAATGAGTCAAAATCAATTTACAGTATCTTGCAGCTATGTGCGTTCTGATGACTGGTGAGAGGATCTGTCCATTTCTGAGAGACAATATGAGCAACTGCAACAAAAGCATGGAGCAATGCTCACACATATCAAACTGCTTCTTTGTCGTATCATACACGCTATCCAGCCTTTAGACATTTTGTAGCACTGACCTTTACCTTGGCCTGGACTATTTGTGTTCGTCAGCGTGAGGCAAAAAAAACGCAAAGACTTAGCGGCTCGTCTGTAAAGGCACACAGGTCACGTCTGTAAAAGACTGTAAGGCTCGCAGTGAACTGAACAAAAATCCTCTCTGACTGGAGAAAAATGCTGCAGTATCACTGTGAGCAAACGACAGCTTTTACACCAACACAGTACATTTGTTTTTAAATGGAGTCCATTGTCCCCTCTGGATGAAGGGACGAGTGAGTCATGGTCATTTCATGATTGCACACACAACTTTCCAGCTCAATCACCATTTAAAGTTCACGTCAGAAATATATTTCTAATTTTGGTCACAGCAAGTAAATGAATAAAAACTTTTGAATGTATTGGCATTATATGCTAAAAGAAAGATTGGGCAACACATTGCCTTTTAGAAATGTCTGTGTGCTGCTTTCTTGCTAATCCACAGGGTTCATATACTGTACTCTTCATCTGTGGGTAATTCTGAGTTACTTATTATATGTGCAATCAGTGGTGAATATGTTTCATGTCATTGTGAGATCAAGTACTGGGTTCATTATGTTAACAAAGTCAAGGCAGTGCCATATCCTCCATGAGTTTTTTTCAGACATGTTTTCATTGAACAAACAGGAACCTGCTGTGGTAAAGTGGCACACCTCAAGGAGTGGTGGGATTCACTCACAATGCTGCACACAGCAGAGCCCTGGCCCTATATTTAGACGTACAGTAGTGTGGCTGTTAGTGGGGGGGAGGTAGCTATTATGTTATTTGTCTGACTGTTGGAACTTCTGTTTAACAAGGGGGTGGGGACATGAGTAGTCTAATGCCTAAATAGATCACAGTGTGACCCTTTAGCAGATCAAAGCTTTGAAGAAACACACAAAGGCAAATTCCACTCAAAGATGTGCACACCACCATCCATACACGAAGCAATTTTTAGAGATGACAGGGAACCTTTAGAATCCAATCGGAAAGGTCAACAGCTTTCAGATTGGAAGGGGGGGAAATAAAAAAGAAGCTAACCTTCAAGAATTAATTCTGGTAAACCCCGGAGAACTGGCATGTTAACACAGGCACAACAGATAAGTGGAACAATCAGAGGTCATTATCACTTAGAGACATGCAGAAACAGGCGAGTATTACCATGTCTCCATGGGTCCTTGGGCTCCACAGCTCCTGAGACTATGTCCTCATCTGAAGGAAATTTCACCCTTTTGCCACTTGGTTTGTGTTTATCATCCACCTCCTCCTGCACTGATGGATACAGTCCAGCTTGATCAGTGGTAGAGGACTCTTTGCTGCACGTCTGGTTTGCATCTGACTGGCTTTCTGCCATCGTTTCTGCTGGAACATCCTGATGTGTGGAGGACTCGGAGTTCAAAATGTCCTCTGATAGTGATCCAACATGAACAGACTCAGTCTCCAATACTCCACTTTCATCAAGACTCAGATCTACACCAATGTCCATGTCCCCACCATCATCCCCCTCTCCCACAACAAGCCTCGCAGAATCACTGTCCTTGTCCACCTTCATTTTCTCCTCCTGAGTATTGTCCGTTTGCTTCAGATCGTTAGACAAAATCAACTCAGTTGAATTAACTACAGCAGAGGTGTCCAGGACACAAGTCTTTCTATTTCCATTGACTTCATCAATTTCCAGTGTGTCTTGCGCCTGATAGTTATCTTCTTCAGGAGCCTGAAGGCTGTCTGAGAGCTGAGGAATCAGGTGGGTTTCAGAGGCCTCTGTAGAATCAATGTTTTGTTTTTTTGTGTTACTGTCCGTCATCAGTTCAGAGATCCGAGGAGTGACTCCTTCTGTGTTATTTGTAGTGTTATCCACATTGCTTTTTGTCTTTACATTGCACAGATCAAGACACTGCTCTTCGATATTCATGTTTACATTTCCAGTAACACTCAGCTTTTTTACTGTCACAGGTTGGATAGGAAGTTAAACAGTGACTAGGAACCGACGGACATTGATAAGGTTGTCTAAGCCCACTGTCTCACACCTTTTGCAGATGTGCACATATTTTGGTCCTTTATAATCCAGTACAAACCTACTCTGAAGTGCATGTGAAATTCTACCGTTGCTTTGACTTGATTTTTTAAATTTATATTAGGGGTGTTTTACATTACAGTTTTCGAAAAAAAACGCCCGTCGCAGGTGACTTTGGTGCATCCCAATAATTGTATTAATTAAAGTGCAATTTTACACAGACATCAATGCCAGATGTGTGTAATATCTGTGCAAAAACAGATACCGCTTCAGATATGATTTATAAACCGAACTTGACAACTTTCCTTGACTATAAACAGAGAAGGCAACCACCGCTTAAAATTTCTACCTGCCTGGTTGTATTGCTCCAAGGTAGAAAGCAGAGGAAGGTTCCCTGATCGTCAGCACATTGCCAGCAGTAATAAATAGGACCAAGACAATCTACTGGCACTAACAAGTCACTCAGGGCGCCTCCATTACGCTAGCAAAGTGAGCTTTATAGACCTCCTCAAAACCAACTCATCAACATGAATTAAAACGAGCTAACGTTCGCTAGCTTGCTAAATTTGGCGTTCAATAATAACGTCCAGGCCCAAATGCGGTTGCATATCAGCTTTTTTTTAACGAGCCGACGCGTTTCTCCCCGACAAAGTTCATTCTTCCGAGCCAAGAAAATAATTCCCACTGTAGCTCTGTTCTCACCCTCTGTCGTGCTGCAACTCTGCTCGCATCACAATCCTCGACCAGCGGCAGAAAAGAAAAAAACTGGCGTCAGATTCCGAGCAATGAGCATGTTTCGGTGGCTAACCGTAGCCGTAAGGAGCCGTGCCAGGGTTACACGTGTCGGCCGTAACAGTGCTAATTATAATGCGATTATATTAAAGATTTCCCCACCGACCAAGTGTTGTGTGTATCTCTGTGCCCTGAGTCAGCTGAGCCTGTTTTTGTCCAGCTTTACCCTTCGCTAGCTTGTTGAAGTCCAACAACTGTTTGTTGTTCATACGTCTTACGTCATCACGCCTTTCCAAACAGGGGGTACGTTCAGTGGATGCAGGTTACAGAGAGCTACAGAGGGCGGCGGTGTGGGACCCAAATACACAGCGTTCAGGTTATGATACAGTTTATTGCTCGCATTAAATACGACAGCGCAAGGTGGATATAGTCTCATAAGTCATTTACAAATCCAGGGTTATCTACATGCTGTTTAATAATGAAATTGCGTTTGCTATAACTCACCATCGAAATTGACCACATAGGGTAAACAGGATTCAAATCAAGTCCATTTCTCACTCCAATAACTTCTGAGGTCAACAATGAACAGAAGCTCTTGTCTTGGGGATACTGTAACGTTTTTCACAACAACCTAACTTGTGTATTATTTTTAAAGAGGGTAATATCAGTATTTTCCAAACTAGTTGCAGCAATAAAAGACACTTTAATTGCACATTTCCAGGACACGTGATGCCAGGGTTCAACATTTGCAATCGCCAATAGATTGTTGACAAATAGCCCTCATTAGATAGGCATTCAGATAGTAAGCAGATGTGATGAAATAAGCATCATTGGCTTCCAGACATGGGAAACATTTAGAAATTTACTCCATCCGAAACAAACTGAAGCTCATCCCAGAAGAAAAGTGCCAAATGCTTTAAAATAAGTTTAATATACTTTAATGTAGATTTGAAAACATGTATGCATCTCCCACTTAAAACTCTTGAGACTGGACATCTTTAGGAGAACCGGCTTCTTTGGGGGCCTTCGTCTTCTTTGGCAGAAGGCTTGCCTGGATATTTGGGATCACGCCACCCTCTGAGATTGTGACCCCTGACAGCAGTCTGTTGAGCTCCTCATCATTCTTCACCGCCAGAAGGATGTGGCGAGGAGCAATACGCAGCTTCTTGTTGTCACGACTTGCGTTTCCAGCCAGCTCCATGATTTCAGCACAGAGGTACTCGAGGACAGCCGAGAGGTACACTGAAGCCCCGGTTCCGACCCTGCTGGCGTAGTTGCCTTTTCTGAGTAGCCTGTGGATGCGGCCTACTGGGAAGATGATCCCTGCTCTGGAGGAGCGCGACACAGAAGATTTTGGTGGAGGTGCAGTTTTCTTTCCTCGGCCAGACATGGTTAACTTCAGTTTTAAAGAGAGAAACAAAAGAGTGCATTTTTGTGAGTAGATATAGTTTTATCAAATTCTGAAAACTGCAGCTATTGGAAATAAGAGACCATGGAGTTCCCTGAATTTCATAAGTTTCAACATCTGACAGCAAACACAAATTGAAGTACAATACCTGGAAATGTTATGCAACACATCACTAAATTAAAAAGAAAATCCCACACCCAATGTTCTGAACACTCACAAGTAGTTCACGCTTCCTCCAAATCAGCAATTGCTAATCAGGCCACAGAAATCTGCTGGTATATAATTCTGGAATCGATTGGCTGATTGACAACAGCTGGCACTGCTGCTGCACATATTTAAGTTGAGATGTAACAATTTCAACTTAAGCTTCAACCTTGAGGGCCTCAATAAGTGAACTTTAGAAATATATAATTTATGCCTTCATTTCTAGTTGACATTTGACTTTCCACCACTTACTCTCTGAAGATACACCATGTAGTTTGCATAAACAGTAAGAGAGTGGTGATGGAGCAATAATGGCTGCATGAAAAGCACCAACAGCAGATGGCAGCACAGACCTCAGATTTAGCTGGTACCCTGTAGCCATCCGTCATCATCACATTTTCTAACCTTGTTTGACTTTCCTAATAATGGAGCACTTATAAATCTATGATTAGTTATGCCATGTCTCCTATTCATGTTGGATGCTTTTTGTGTCTATTTTTCAGAGTGCCTGATATGCTTACTAACTAACTGCTGAGAGCAGTGATGACTCATCTTGCACGATTGCACACAGCTCGGTATAACAAGAGTTGGTTTACAACATTCAGAAACATACAGTCAGGGTGACTAAGATTTAAAGGTTTAAAAGACTGTGATACAATCTTAATGACCCATTTGAGAGAGTTAATGTAAGAAAGTTCTGAGTAATAGACCACTTAAAGAAGATTATGTAAATACTATCTATCTATCTATCTATCTATCTATCTATCTATCTATCTATCTA
>JABUIW010000216.1:1308585-1362393 GCA_013363375.1 Menidia beryllina
ATAATAATAATAATAATAATAATAATAATAATAATAATAATAATAATGTAATTTCTCGTGCTAAATTAGATATTTTCAAACATGTGAGTATAAGTGTGCTTTAGACAAGAAAGAGGAAAATGAATAATTATTTATTTTTTATGGACTATGAATTTATACTCATTAGCTGTTCGACAAATTAATCAAACCGAGTTGAAACTGGATTGCCCAAAAAAGTAAAGGAATACTTTCTTGTAAGAATATAGACCATTAGCAAGACATTCTCACAAAGTTTCCAAGAAAAAGCCTGCAGTTGTGCGAATATGACAAAGAGAAAAAATAAAAAGCAAACAGCCAAAACAAACTTTTGAAAAAGGGAGGTGAAGCAAGATTATTTGCAAATTCCTGCTATTATAAAGGGCATTAGTTGATATAAATCTGATTGCGTGAGGTAGGGCTCACACTGAAGCATTGGGACCAATGCATAAATAATTATGTCCAGCATGAACTTTGGAATTGTTCTGAAAACGAAACAAGCCTCCTTAATAACTTCTTCTTTTTTACAGATTTACCTGCAGTTTTTGAGCCTTGAGAAAATATTCCATTTAAGGTCTGAGATCTGTGGTCCCAAAAAATTCCTGTTGCACATTTTTAGTCGCTCTGCTGACAGCTCAGGACTTCTTTTGGGCTCTTTTTTGTTGTGTGCATACATGTGTACGTGTGTATCGTCAAGCTTGCTGAAAGAAAGGTCACATTGTCTCCATGCATTCCTTTAATGAATTAGAAAGATGGATAACTCAGTCAATACTCAGTTACTAAATGAGTAGTGCCATTATTTGATTAAATGTGAACTGTCAATTTAATTAGCACTGATAGTTTTTTATGCTCACAGCCAAACAGATTTTGGGCGTGTCTGTTCCAAACCTTCACTTTGACTTCTAATTAAACAGACCACATAGCTCAGATTTTTATGTAGACTCCTATAGTGACTGGTGTTTTTTTTAAAACAAATTTTTGATTAGCTTTCTGTAAAAGCTGGTTTTCCTATTTTTATGTTGATATAATGAATACTCAGCCTTCCTCCTGCTGTTGTTACCATTGTTGGTTATTTAATGGAGTCAACCCTCCCAGCCTTGAATTTCCTAAATGAATTAATTCAAATAGACCATGAGGGAAGTTTATAAGACACGTTTTTAGTGTCTCGTTCCTGTTACCAAACCACATTCAGGATGTCTGACTCTCCAACTAAAACACGCTACTATTTCACAATAAGTAAAAACTTAATCATTATTCGAACTGAATTCTATTGCCAGGCATCCTCAAAACAAGGATAATATGAACACCTGCTATAATACTCATTATTACAACAGGCTTTGTTGATGTCCCATAAGCACTCAAATGGAAATGCTCCATGGCCTCTTGGCTGGCTTCTCACTGCTTCCTTCCTACTAGCTGTTGTTGCAATCTGCCAAATGTGAGGCACATAGCATCCCCACACACTCATAGATACTTGCACACACACCTGATCCTGACTCAGACCAACTTTTGGAAATCTGCGGGCCATAAGGCGGCTTGTTTTTATTAAAAGAAGGAACGCGCTTCCAGTTAACCACTGATCTCAGCTGGACATCTGGTAGAGGGTCAGCATGTGTGTAAAAGCTGGATTTTGATTTAAAGTGAAGTTTATGTTATGGTACAACCAGTGGAGGATAGACATTAACAACAGGGAGGGAAAATGCAACTGCTAAAGAAATAAAAGTAGCCATATAGCAGGCCCAGAGGAATATTGTGTTTCAACAAAAACATTATTTTTAGAGCAGCCAGCACCATGTGTACCTGGACACCATGAAAGAGCTTACTGTGGTATTCAAACATGTTAACTTCTCCCTTTTTATGTACCCAATGTCACAAGAAGAAAGTGTGGATTTTTACAGTGTTAGGGACATTTTACAGATACTCTTGAGTCTGATTGGTTAAAATGATTGACGATAGACTGAGTTGAACCCATCGTATTTACCAGTCTGTCAACAAGGTAGAGCAGGAAGAATTTGCCTTACAAAATTTTCAAAGCAGTGTATAATATTACCATAATACTACTAAAAGATATTACAATAAAGCTTGCTTAAGAGGTTTCTGCTTAGTCGAATAAAGCTTGTCGTACTGAATATCAACTTACTCACTTTAATTGCACAAACGCTGCTTCTTCTTTATACCGCACATTTTCACTTATGTTTACATGTGTTTTAGTGAATCAACACTCCTTCTTCCTGTTTATAAGTCGGGGAAGGAGAAATGGCTGGATGCTTTCACATTTCACATTACTCATGTACCAGTTGTTAAATTAATAAAAAGGAAATGTTCATGTGAGGACTGTATCAGATAAAATGCAAGCCATGAAGTTTTAGAAACAAATCATTTTATCACATAAACACATTCACACAAATGTTAATCCCTAATCATATCAAGTTGTGTTTTTAACACTTAACCCAACCATGTGAAAGCCCATTTATAAAACAATGTGCTTATCTTGAATTGAAAGGTTGTTCTTTTTAACTCCATCTAATCAGGAATTTAATACACTCACATAAAAATGTTTATGGCTCAATGCTCAGAGCAAAGTGGATGTGTCCATATAAAAAGTACTCAAAAAAAGAAGAGGGTACGCCAATATTCAAACCACACACATTTTTTAAATGACTTGTTTGTTTGTTTGACTTTCTTTTAGATGGGCTGTGAGCAGTTTATTTTTGAGAAAATGAAGGTCTGCCAGTGAAACTTTGTGGAGGTTCATTAAAGGACAAATGAAGTTAATGTTTTGGTTTTGAATTAGCGTTCCACTCGTCCCTCAAGACTTTCAGCTCATCTCCTCATCATCAGACAAAATAATTGCTTCTCCAGCCGCCCACCAGTGGAGATTAGAGGGTGTATATCAGTCTTTCCATCGCTTTGTCTTCATGCCGTCCCCACCCTTCCTCCCCTTGGAGCTACAGCTGGTGCTGTACGAAATGAATTCACCGCTAAACGGGAAAAGAATTGAGGAAACCCTTTTCCCTTTTCCTCCAATCCATGCTAATGTTTCCTCTCCAGTGAGTTCATAATGGTCGGGAGAAGAAAGTTTGGAGACATCAACCCTCACCTTCACTTGCAGAGATACAGTAGATTATCCTGACTAGGCATGACATGTAACAGTCATGATCAAACAAAAAAAGATGAATGTGAAACCCTCTGAAATGGCTGCAGTTTGTGACTGGTGGTCTGACAAGAGGATTTATCTCATGCATATCTTGAGAAAATGTTCCTTCCTGTCTTTGATTTTATCTCCTTGGTCGGGGTTGTGGAACACATCTTTGGTCTTTCACAAAAACATAACCCAAGAACCCAGAGTGATGCAGGTGTGATTTTTAATGGGAACACATTGTGTGTATAAAACTAAAAACACACTGAGTCAAACGGCCGTTCGCGCTTGCAAAAACTACCTTAATCCTTTGACTGAAAGGCCTTAAACAACAAAGCTGGATGGGATCAGTGGAAAGGAGTGGAAGTGAAGAAATTACTCAGATCTGGCCCGGATCCGTAAAGAAGCGGTAGCTTGGGCCGGACGAGTTCACAGATGTTTTAAAGTGCTAATCTAATCTTTATGCCAGGCCTGCTGTCTTGGTCTGCTCTTTCCTCCTCTCACTTTTTCTGAAAGGGAGGTTGGAAAGGCTCCAGCCTGTGTTAATGCATCTCAGGAGCATCATGTCCCGCCACTGCTCAGTGATGAGCCTCGGTTATTCTTGCGCCTGTTATCAAGCCTGTTTTCAGGTTGAGACACGTGCAATTGCAATGAAGAAATCTGGAACCATGGAATATAAACCATCTTCTGTGAAAAACAGTCCAAAATGAATGACTGTTACTGAACCTCTGCCAAAAGTTTGCAGCACAAAGATTATTTGAGTTTAATGCAGGATAGGATATGTTTCAGGCCCCATTTTGTCCTTTACTCAGTACTCTTCCCTTATTTTCTGTGTTTCTTGTCTTGTTTTCCTCTCTCTTGCTGCCTGTAACAAAGGAGCTAACAGCACTGAAATACAGTGACAGCTCCCCCAGATTCAGCGGATGTACAAAAGTTAATCTTGCTCTGCAGAATTTAACATTGAACACAGTCCTGCGGTTTAAGCCTCTTCCTCTCGACATGTTAGACCAGAAACAAAGAGGCCACTGCCAGAAAAATCTCCAGGTCACAAAACCAGGAAATGTAACAAGAGATTAGAGGTACACATTGAAGCGTGAGAAAGAAGTGAGAGTTTATATTATTCATCAAAATGACATGAGCCATTAATAATTTCCACATGATTTTAAGTTGCTTTTGTTATTTCACATTTTTCTTCCCTCAAAAAGACGTTTCAGACAGTCCATGGAGGGGATTTCTTATTGAGCCTGCTGTTTGTTTTGGGTTATCCTCTAACAGCTTATTGTAATGCTGACTCCCAGTTACCCAATAGAATTTTGAATGTGCAAACTATAAAGTACGCCGTGATAAGTGGGATTTGCCAACCAAAACACTGATCAGTTTTATCCTCTGCCGTTCTCTCCCTTCACTTTCTGTTCATCTCTATCTCCCTTTTCCACAGTGTTGCTAAACATCTGGAGAAGAGCGATATCCTTGAAGTAAACAGACACACAGCTGTCAACCAGCTCCTGTCTCTCCCTTCGCCATCTCAGGTTCTGTTCTTTGCTTGATTTTTCCTCTTATTATTTTTTTCTCCTCCGGCACATTCTTGTCAGCTGGCTCATCAGCAGGTTGCCATCAGTGATGGATGTGTTTACGCCGTTATTTTCCAACTGGTCTGGGCCTTGTGATCTGAGTGATGGAGGTCTGTGAGGACAGGAGCTGAGTGATGTTTCAGTTCACAGATGATTTTTCTGTCTGCACTGAAACTCTCTCGTGTTTGAGAAAGAAACAAAAATGAATGGATAAATACAATGAATTGCTGCATAGATCTTTCATTAAGTCTGAAATGGTTATTCATAGTGTAGTTTCCCGGGGTTTCATGAACTGTCCATGGATTAGTATACATATCTTTGAATTGAACGGTTCAAACTGATTTTTTCCCTGTGAGAAAATGCGAATTAAAGTGATGAACTGTCAAATGAACTAACTTGCCAGTTGTTAAATTTGCATGCTGCAATGATCCTTGCACACATGAAACATCTACTTATGTTTGAAAATGTTTTTTTTAAGTGCTGTTGGCTAATTAAGCAAATATAACTTGAAAATGAAAATGTTCAGAAAGTATTTAGGTACCGAGTACACTAATTGTTGAGCTTTTGTGGTCTGGGTCTTCAGTAACTCAACACTGTGGGGTCAGCTTCACGATGCAACTCGTATTAGGAACAGCAGATGGGTCCGAACTATAGCGTGTCGCTTTAGGACCCACACTCTTTCACCATGAAGCCATGCTGCTGTAACATATGCAGAGATGTGCATGCATGTGTATATACATTGGTGAGCCTCACCTTATTCTTGCTTTTCAACAGCTGAGACATTCAGAAAGATTTCCTCTATAAATATACTGACTTCTGATCAACCTGTTAACTTATTAAGCATTCTCAAAAGGTGTTTAGTGGGGATAACTCAACTTTCCCATTTAGTGGCAGGCATCAAACTAAAAATGAGTGAATATTTAGAAAAATGTATTTGTTGGAACGTTACATTTTGGATCTTTTCAGTGCACTCAGTTTAACTATGTAGGCTAAAAAGGATTTGCAAATCATTGTGTTCTGTCTTTATTTACATTTCTACACAAAAATTTCTACAAACAAGGGTGGATTATGACAAAAACAGCACACACCTATAAACAAAATAAAAAAGAGATCCTGTCCAACATGACATGAACCAAAATGGTTTGATTGATTGTTTTTGAAAGTATGAAATAGTGTTATACATCATGTGTTGTTGGTAATCAGAAGTTGTATTTACCTTATTATATTTGGCAGTGAGGCACGAAGACAATTTAAAAATATGTACTGATACATAGATCTTTAGAAATAAAAGGGAGTGCAGTTTTTTTAGTCAACTGCAAGTGAGAGAGGCACTAAATGAAAGTTGCAGTTGCAAAAAGAAGTAAAGGAATGAAAGCAATTTCCATTTGAGCGAGTGCTCCATCCATATTGTAAGACACCTGTAAAAACATCATTTTTCATGGTTAAGATGTTGGGGGATTGTAGGAGGACAGCTGGAAATGACAAGAAGCTCTAAATGAAGAAATGGATGCAAAAAAGGACAGGGAGAAAAAAGTATATGCTCTTGGTTTCGAGAGTGTTTAAATTGGAATTACTTTTGATTAAGATAATATCTGGAGTACACATTTTCAGTTCGAAATGTTGGCCAGGCTAAATTTGCGAAAACAGCCGGTCCTCCAGAAATCGCTGCATTGCTGCATTAAACACACGTGTGCTTGAAGGGACAGATGGACAGGCTGGGCCTCCCTGATTTCAGGTGTCAGTGTTGTGGCTCATGACTTTCCTGCTTCCTGCCGACCTTCCTGGTGTCGCACCTGCTTCACTCGGTGACCCAGAGGTCTTTTTTCGCCGATTCGGTTTCAGCCCGAGCGTTTCTTTGAAGCTCAGAGACGAAGCCAAAAACCTTCGCTATCTGTTTTATGTGTTTCAGACTGAACCACCGTCAGCTTCAACACACAACCCGGTATATTCATTCCCATCTGCTACAGTGATTTAAGACACTATCATTTTATTGTGTGACACACTATATGTATCAAACTGCAGTTTAGTGTTGTCAAGAGGTTAGAATGATTGAAACCTGTTTTCTGATGTCCAGAAGGGAATGTTTTGTAGCCATTGACAGTCTTTGACCCTGATAGAATAAGTCATGCCATGTATCCTCTGCATTTGGTATATCTCTGTCGTCTTGGCTTTTTTCGTGTTTGCTTTTATGCAAACAATCCTGCAGACAACTTCCACATTCTGTAAATCTGGGCCCCTGAGCCAAACTCAGAAAAACGGCAAAGACTTTCCTCAGGAAAACCATGGGAATGGTTTTGGTTTCAGCACATTTTTATTTTGCATGAGTTTTAGGTTTGCAATTGCAAATGTATATTTTTCATTATATTTTGAGATACAAATCCAGACTTTTGCAATTATCATATTTTTTATATAAAACATTTAAGCTTTCAATGAAAGAACTCTAAAAGACGCACACATTTATATTTGTATATTAGGTGAAATGCATAGTGGACTCTGTGGCCGCTTTAATTCTCGTTTGAGTGGCAGTGGAGAAGCCAAGGACTCCAGGGAAAAACCAGGTTGCCGCGGTCTGTGGTTCCCTCATCTCTGTCAGTGTGGGTGGGAAGAAGGGCAACAGTCCTCATCAACTGTGTCAACAATCAGTCTGTGGCTGTGAACAAGGAAGCAGCTCTCACACATAAATGACGTTCCTCACATTTGACGGTTACTGTTATAAGACACTAAATATCTGGTGTGTGCTCCAAAGTCCAAATGCTTCACAGGCTTGTCTTTGCACTTTTTTATGGCTCATGTGCAGTCATTGCTGGTAAATTTTAAACAAGAGGAGCAGATTTTAAGGACAGAACAATTTTGTTTACACTCGGCTTAATGTCACATTTTGCACCCAATCTGTTTATAAAGAGATTCAATCTATATATCCTAAAACCCTGATGTGTTGCATTAACACACGTATGACATTTGGAGAAAAGAAAAGAGTTGGTTGAATTAATCTGACGCTATTCCATTTGTGAAGAGCTCATGTTATCTTTTGAAGCATCTGGCTAACCTCAGGGATAAATAAAGACAGGTGTTCAAAAGTGCCACAGTGTGTTCACGCTGCCTCGTCACTGGTTGTAACGCACAACAGCTCAGTTTCCCTCTGGATGATTTAAATACTGATGGATGGTGTTTCATTGCGTTGATGAGTTCAAGGTCACAGCTTGCTTCAAACTGAATGTAAACATGACTAAATAAGGCATGCCACATCTTCTCTTCCTGTTCTACAGTATTTATAGGAATTATTTTATCATTAGGAAACACTAATGTGAGCAAGGAGGGGGGGGGGGGAATGATCTCAAAGAGAAATAACATGGGGAACGTGGCTTTTATGGAGGTTTGATGATCTGTAAACACCCCCCATGGTTACAATAAACAATATAATCCTTTAATATGACAATGCTACTTTTATTAACTGAGAATAATTTTTTGTTTTTCTAAAAGTTCAAAATGCCATACGATGTGCTTGTGTTAACCAGATTGCATCAGTAGTCGTCCATAATTTGACATCTGTGATACACAGGCCATTAAACACCTGTTTCTAATCTAACACCTGGAACAAGAGGGATTGAAAGAGAGAAGAATAGGACAAGAAAATAAACCCGGCTACCAAAAAGCATTTAAGGATGAAGAAATGACTGACAACCAGTGTGAGATAAAAACCAGGTTTAATTGTCTCTGGTATAGAAAGGGGGTGATGAAGGATGAGAGTGATATATGAGTCAGGAGAAGCAGAATAAGGGATGGGTTGTAGGTGAAAGGGTGAGCGGGGTCAGAAAGGAAGAAGGCCAGAGGCTGTTGCTCAAGCACCGAGTGAACAATGATGTGTTACAGCTCATTAGATGAAATGGACTGGCGCAAACCCAAAGCCTTATCTGCTAGAACTGTATGGAGCTACAAAGTTACATACCATCTGTGAACATGATACCAAATGACTCATCCCGTGTGCACATCTTCAGCTGGCTCTTCACTTTCTTTGTTCTGTTTTTGTCGTCTCTCACACACACATACACACACACACCCACGCAATTCAGTGTACCAGACACAGGTGATGAGAGGTGAAATATGCAAGGGGAGGAAGTTTAGACAATTCCAGCTGTATGCTCTGAGCATTTACAACTAAAAGCGATGCAGTGGGGCTGTTTCACACAACATGTGTGTGTGCCATGTTGCGCAGCGCATAGACATGTAAACATGGCCGTGTACACAACAGCACCATGATGCAGGGATAAAAGTGTACATCTGTGGTGTTAGGACAACAAGTGATAAAGTCATTTGTGCATATTTGTGCATTGGTGTTTTTTGGTGGGTTTGGAGGTGTCTTTTAGCATTAAAGAGAGGTCAAAGCCACTTTTACCATAGAAATACCAAAGCTGCCCCGGTTCAGTTTGTCCTCCTCAGCCATGACAAATGAGCTATTTTGTCATTTCCATTTTTGCTGCCCTCCTGTTCTCACCTTGACAAAGGGAGGCAGTTTAGGTGTAGAACAGTACTTCTTTACCTTGCAACTTCCTGATAAATTATGCTATTTGCAACTTGAACAGACTTCCAGGTCTGTATATTTGTGGCCAAATATTTGTAGTTTTTCCATTTTTTTCTGGCAGCCACAGTCACTTGTGACTGAGCAGTTCTCTGTAGCTAAAGAGGTTTGAATTAGAGGCTGTTAAATCATTAAATGTCTGAATAGCAGTGTTTTCCTAAGCAAAGAATGCCATTGTGGGTTTTCATAGTGAAGCTTTTGTCCTTGTCCCAACTTGCTTGGCAGAATTTGGTGGCGGTAATGGTGATTGATTGTGATAAATCGATGGTTATTCCAACTTTTGCACACACTTTCCAGTAAAGCTCTGTATGATAAATCATCTGGTGCGTCAGGTGTGCACTTCAAGGCTTTTTCTTAATGCAGTCAGTCTCCCTAAATCCTTTACCAGGGCCAGCATTTGATTATATGAGCAATATTTAATGCAACTGAACCCAAGGAAATTTGTCATGGTTGTAACCTTGGTCCCAGAAAGTCTAATTAAAATGACTTTAGCTATAAAGTCACATAATTAAACCTTTAAAGGCAGATTTATACTCTTCTAAATTCATGTTTACTTTGTTATTTTTTATAATAATGTTCTGTATGTTTAATTGTTACTTTATGATGAGATGTAGAAATGCAATCCTAACGAAGTGTGAAAATGTTCTTTTTTACAGCAGAATAGACGCAGCAGAAGACTCAGCTAGAAAAGCATGTGGATGTTTAAGTGGACCTGACTCTGAAAGGGCAAGGCCTGCTTCTCAGCAGCCGGAATGTGAGGGTCAAAGGCCCCGACCCTGAAGAATGACGGCGCTGCTCTTCAGTCCGTATTCATCACGGTAAAATGTACTTTCTTTCTCTTTGCATCACTATCAAGGATATAGGGTTCATTGGCATGTGTGTGCTGGTCATAGAGGGCAGTGTGAGGTGATGCTAGATTTGTGGCAGACAAAATACATATTTACAGATTTATTTGAGCGTAACGGCTGTTTCAGTGAAAAATGTCCTCTACTTCCTTAACTGCAGTGTCATAGTCTAAAAACTGTAGATCATTTCTTTCGGTGGGACTTTTTTGCTGTACATTTTCGGTCCAGTTCCAAGAAAATACTGAATGTAAAGTCCCAAATCCCTGAAAAGAAACTGAAATTTATGATGCAATAGAAAAGTCACGTGACACCCGTGCTGTTTGCTCGGTTTATTAGAGGTATATTGTCAAACATTTTACTAGCTGTGGCTTAAATGTTTCCATTTAGAGAGAAAAATACAACACTGAAAAACATTTACTAAGCTCAGCAGAGAACACTTTTAAAGCCCCTGTTTAAAAAGGCACTAAAGTCCCAGGTTTAATATCAGTCATCCTTTTTTTTTCTTGACACATACAGACACAACTATCGCAAAGACACACTTCAGCAGCTACAATACACAGAGCTTTCGATTGATGTGTTAGTGGAGCTTTTAGAGGTAATACCACTCATGTCTGCTATTAAGTGTTGTACAGCAAAATGTGCGCAGTGAAGGAGGGAGGTAACACAGGCTGTTAATTCAAAACACTGACCGCTTGCATTGATATGAAAGCTATCATAACTTACTTCATGTGTGTGGCAGGCTTTCATGATGCTCTATGCTCTGATGAGTGAAGGTATCTTAAATATTTCAAGATTAAATACATCATATTGCTGCTTTTAAATACATAATGTGTCTTTAAGTTAGAATTCAGTGGAATTATGAATAATCACAAGACAACCAGCACATGAATTTTCTTCACGTCTGCAAAACAAAATTTACAAAAAGTCTCCTTGTCTTAAATAATAATGATAGCAGTACATTCAAACAATAGCATAATAATTCCTCAGCATAATTGTTGTTTTAAATAGGATGTGATGTAGTGGTTGCTTGTAAGGGACAGTCTGCCGTCGTGTTAGCTTTGATAAAAACAGATCAGCCCTTTTTTTTTGTTTGAATACTGCAGAAACAGCCCAGTCAAATAAAGTCATGATGCTGTGCTCGTGCCATCGACTTCTCACTGATGCATTCAGTCAACCATCGGTCCGCCCGGAAGATATAAAACTGTTTAAATGCTGCACCAGCGCTTGAAATGGAGGAAGACACTTTTGACTTATGAAAAACAAAGCGGGCTTCTTGAGCGAGCGCCCGTAGGACAGCTTTGTCAGAGGTTGGGGAGTTGAAAAGGTGAAGCGATACCCTCTGATGCTAAAGCCTCTGAACAGTGGCTTCTAATAAGAGAACAAGCGGACTGTCAGCTGATGATGTATTGAGCTGCTTTATTGCCTAATGGGAAAAGAAAGTCATTCCTGGCAGTTTTTTTTTTTAATGGCAGATAGCGTTTTTCCTCACATGTCTCCCTTGCCCTGTCGTCTGGTCATTTATCCTTATACATGGCAGTCTTTATTTTTCCCTACCATTTTCCCTTTTTCTGTGACTCGCTTCTATTTTGGTGAATTAGCTGCTTCATTCGTTCCCTTATCTCTCTCCCCTCCACTCACGTTTTCGTATGCTGCTACATTTCTCTTGATCAGTCTCTGGCCGTTGCAGTTTTCTGGCTGATACAGTCTCCTCTTCCCACTGTCCTCCCCCCACTTTCATGACTCTGGACTTTCATACTACCACCGCGTGCCTCTGTCTGCACGCGGGTCCCCGTTCTCTCCGAGCATCTACCAGCAGCCGCAGCTCTCCACCACCATGTCCTGGTAATTCTTCAGCACGACTCGGTCTTGATTGTCCAAGTAGAGCAGGGCGATGGGGCTGAGGGAGGTGGGGACGCAGCAGGCCCGCGGCACCGCTTCGTTCACAGAGTTTACCATGGTCTGAACCATGGCGTGGCTGGAAGCGTTCATGTGGTCGGCCAGAGGATAGCGACACTCTCCCAGGCAGAAGAAAGCGTCGTAGCCGCTGGGCGCGATGATCCACTTGTGCCAACCCACGTCTTTGAAATCTACGTACAGGGGATGACGGCGGCATCTGCCACGAGAGAGTCGCTTCAGTTTTGCCGAATGACCGCCGTTTCTTTTTACCCGTCCACTATCGCTCCAGCTGACCCCCCCTTTCTCGTCCCCCCAGACGTGCACTGGAAACCCGATTTTTTTGGACCTCCCCCATCCTTGCTCTCTATTGCGACCCCTGTTGCTGTTCCTGCCCCTCACTTTTGACCCTTTTCTTCCCCTCATCCTCTGGCCGTTACCAGAGGTTCGCCTGCCATGTTTGACCAAAGGTTCTCCGTGGCCATCGTGACTGTAGGTCACCAAAAGGGGTCTCTCTCGGGCCCAGCTGTGATCGTCCTGCCCCACAGACCTGCACACTCGGAGGTGTCCCTGTTTTCGTTTCTCTGCGTCCTCCTCACCTGCTGCAGACGCCAAGCTCTGGTCAAGAAGAGAGGCGGTGCCGTTTTCAGGCCTGACCTCCAGGAGGAAGCCCAGTCTGCCAGTCTCAGCATGGGCCTTATGGAGGAGCTCTGCACTTAGACTAAAGGCTTCCCAGACACCTCCTGGTTTCTCGTTGTGGATGCCATTGGTAAGTAACCTTGTTCCCAGCAAAGTAAGCTGAGGATCCTCCTGGCTTTTGGAGAGGTATAGATTTAGTCTGTGGGGCCCACGTTCCACGGAGGCTCTATCCCCACGGAGGAGCCTTAGTTCAGCAGATACCACGGTCTCATCCTGAGGGATGGAGGAGATGTTGAAGGAGATGTGAACTCTTGTATGATCCTTCAATTTGGGAGGGCTTCCAAGAAGCTCTGAGAAGAAGGGAGACAGAGAAAATGGGAGTTGAGTATATTTTCAGACGTTGGTTTTATTGAGCTGCATACACTGGTAATTTCTTGAAAAACGTCAATAGCAGAAAAATTGTCTTCCAGCATTATCTGAAGATGACTAATAAATATATTTCTTTTAGGAATTAAAAAAAAAAAGAATGGAAAATGATAAAAGACTGTTACGTATTCCTCCACTAAAAGGGAATGTTTCTGTGGAGTTATCTATAGTAAAAATGAGTAAAAATAGTCTTTTGGTATTGATTCTCAGTTGTCTATGTAATATTAAGAGTTTAAAAGGGTTTTAAAAAGTTTCTTTTTTTAAAGATGAAGATGTTTCACCTCACATCCGAAAAGCATCTTTATATCTTCTACTGCTTGTGAACATTTTATACATCTGTGTTTTTCTGCTGAAAATATAAACATTGAGAGGGTCTTCACATTTTGATTTGGATTTACTTTAATATTCAGTTAGGGATATATCCCCTTTGTTTGTGTTACACATGGTCAGTCACATAACTTAGTAAACAATACCACGCAACATTTTGTGCTCTATTTATTGAGTCACTGCCACGTAACTTCAAAGTCTTTATGTTTTAACAGAACGGAAGAGGTTCAGGCGCTGCGATACGGGAACTCTTTTACAGGAAGGGCATGTTGAATGCTAATTTATATTTCAGTGTTTGTGATATTTCAAAACTGAGGAAGTATGCAGGTTTTACCAGAACAAAGGCTGGATAACTGTCCAGGAAACAGTTTACTGCCCCAACCCTGTACTCTAAAATGACCATATTTTCCTTTTTGTTTTTTTTATTAAGCATCATAGAGAGTTTTTTCCTCCAAAGTACAATATCCCAGCCCCAGTATTACAAACTATTAACTTCTAATGATCTTTTTGCTGCCCCAGGTATACAGCCTTCAGATGCCTTAATTCATGTTTCACATGACTATTGTCATAATTAAAAACACCTAATAACACGAATGCAGGGTGTGTTATGAGGACAATAAAAGTACATTTAAGACCAATTTTCTGTTAAGAACTAAACATGATGCTGTAATTAAACAAAAAAAGCAAACTATGGGAGAAGTCAGTATGTCCCTAAAGTCCATTATCAAATTCTCTTCAATGTGAAATACGAACATTAAAAAATGCTCTTAACGTAGAACATATATATTAAGTATGTGTTTAAAGAGTTCATGGAACATATTATTAGGTCAAATGATGCTTTTTGGGGTTTAGTTTGAAGCTGTTATATTTTAACTATTTGATACAGTAGGTAGTTATCTCTCTGTCATAGTTTAGCTCAACCCTGGAGCAAATGTTTAGCCATCTGAGACCATCATTTATCATTTTCAAGCTGAGGTCATATACTCATGAGGTATAGACTCATATTAACTGTGGTAACCAGGTGAGCCTCTGCTCTTTTTACCAGTTTACCAGAGACACAGAGGTCCTTAACCTTTGAAGTCACTCACCTTTTGACAATCTGAAAATTGAATACGATTAAGTTCAACACACTTGGAAGCAAAACAGAGAAAGCAAGAGGAGCATCGTGGTGGATCAGAAAGCTTACCGCTGTGGTGGAAGCTGCGTACAGTGTTGGCCTGCTGAATGTGCTGGTTGGGAAAATCAAATGAGGGATCTTCCACAAGATGGTACTGCTGCTGGTGGAAGCGGTACAGATCTAGGAGGTACTGTGGCACCGGTACCCCGCGTCGTGGGTCAGGCTGAGACTGCAGGCCCAGCCGGCTCAAGAGGAGAGTCTGGATGGTTTGAGCCAGGCTGGGATCGGGGGGCGGTGAAGTCGGTGATGAGGAGGAGGGTGTGGGGGACACCCTGCCATGATCGATGTCGCTAATGTCTCCACCCTGGCGACCAGATGAAGCTTGAGGTAGCAGCAAGACCATGAGGAGCAAGAGGTTAGCAGGGAGCATGGTGGACCTGGGGGGAGTTGGAGAGGAGAAAGGATTTGGTCAGGAAAATAAATGAGCAAAGGAAAAAGTCCCAAACATCAAAAGAAAGACCTGCAAAGGCACACAGTGTGGAATATTTCTCCTTAGGCCTAAATTTAGGTGTTTCTTCTGGATTTATGTTTCATTCAAAGAGGATGTAAATTATGTTACATAACGATGGAATATAAAGTACTGGTTGGGAAATCTGCAAAAAAAATAGCCCCTACGAGATGCTCATGAACTCTGTATATCATGTTCTTGTCTTCTCCTTCCTGGACACACCAGTTTCTCATTAGTGTTTAGCCTTCTCGTGGCATATGTTCAAGAAGTTTACTGTTCACATATCCATACAAAGCTGTTTGCTTGTTACCCCTGGCTGTTGAAACAGTGATTCTTTGTTTTTTCTTAGTTGATTTATGGTTATCTATGTGCCCCAAAGGACAATTTATCTCACAGGACACCTAAGCAGGA
Organism: Menidia beryllina; assembly: GCA_013363375.1. NCBI lineage: Eukaryota > Metazoa > Chordata > Actinopteri > Atheriniformes > Atherinopsidae > Menidia > Menidia beryllina. The sequence continues at coordinate 1,324,053 of JABUIW010000216.1, forward strand.
GCAATTAAGCAGCTTCTGTATGTACTTTCATCATTAAAGGCGCTATGGAGTTATATAGTCCTGCCACAATGACGGATGACCAGATTTCTGTCTCCCTTCCTCTTCAAATCACCAGAGAATACAGGTTCAGCGTACTGAGTAGCTTTTAATAAATTCCCTGTGTGAGGGAGGGAATAAGACACACATCTATTAATCTCATTCAATTATACATTACACCGCTCAGTTAGAGATGTTTCATGTTTAAAGGTCAATTTGGAGTGATGGTTTAGGTTCAGTTTTTTGGTGAAACGGGGAAGACAACTGCAGAGGGGGCAGAGGTCAAAGATTAAGGCTCATTATTTGAATTTATGTTAGCAAACAAAACAGAAGAACTTTCTGGGGATATGGAGATATGGAGAACAGGCAAAGAAAGTAAATTTGTACCTGATCTATGACACTATCTTAAAACCTGCACAAAGCCCCAAAGGTATTAATAATTAACCATCCTCAATCGCAAAACAGCTGTTTCTACAAAACTTTGGCAGAATAATGACCCTCCTAAAGAATACATGTCCTGTTCTATATGATCTAGTATACTGTCAATTCACATTTACCATGTTCACACTCAGTTTTTACCAACGATTTAACGTTTGCATTTATGTTTCAAGGTGTGTAAAATGTTGAATTAATGTTTGATCATTCATTTAGTAACCAAATGAAAATAGGAAAAGCTTAAAATATACTACTGCTTGTATTTGTCTGCTGCTGCTTGACAGGAAGCTCTGTTTTGATAAAAAGTTGGTGTTTGGACCTCTGCCAGCGTTATGGCGGCTGCGTTGTACTTTATGCTCTCTATACTTTGGTGTGAACACTGAGTTTTTATTTTGGGCAAGTACAAGTTTCACATCACAGGGACATGCAGGTGATGCACACGCAGAAGGTGAAATCCTGTGTGGAAGAACCCAATGTTGAAAAGGGACATTTTCATTTTTGTTGTTCTTTCCAGTTCAGCTTTAATTCAACATGTTACCATTGAATTTTTAATCTTTTGAGATCTCTGATCTGTGTGGAGAACTTTATTCTTAAAAAATTACATTCGGATACCACTCTTCTTGGACTCTATCTCTGTTCAAGGATCAACGTTTTAATGTAGATTTGTCTAAATAACAACTTCTGAGTCCTCTTGAACTGAAGTTGGTGAATTCCTCTCATGATTTATGAGCTTTGGAGCTTTCCCATGTAGTGTTTAGTTCTGTCCAGAAACATCTATTTCCGTTACTGAAACACAAATAATTTGTAAGAAGTGGTAAGGTAGACAAGGTTGAGACCATCAATGATAGCAATAAAAAAAGCTAACAATGATGATATTTTTGTCTTGTCCTTTTTCTCTTTTGTATTCTTTAAATGACTATTTGTTTTACGGTTAAATAATTTCACATTAATTGATTTGAATATGCTTCATTAGTGTTCGTTTAATAACCATTACTATGCTTTATTAGCCATTACCATGCTTTCCTGAATGACCGTTCTCAGTGCGGGAACCACTCGACCACAGAAGGAGGTCACACAATTACCACAAAGAGCTGACTAACATCCTGAGCCTTTGTAGTAAAGGTGCTAATAACTGAGAGCGTAATTACAACCCAGCAAGGTAATGGCTCTGCTGACCTGCAGAGGTTGCGGCAACGTGTTAAAGGGTCAGTGCAAAACCTGGTGACCAGGCATCAAGACAAATTAACTGAGCATCATAATGTAATGTTGAATGATCTAACATCCATTTTATTCTTTCATCTGAGCACAATCTAACCATAAAATGAATAGATGTAATTTAATGCACATGAAAAAGAATCAGGATCAAACAAAAAATGTCTCCATCATGAGCTTTATCTAATGCTGTCAACAATGGTCTCAACATTGTTTTATCAATCCTTTCTTACAAATCTCAACCCGCAAGTTTGAGGTGCAGTGTCCTTTCTTTCATCTGCTGGATTGTGCTTTGTGTTCTTTTGTTAAGCAGAATCAAATTTGTGCTTTTAAAATGACAGTTATCATAATGCTAAAATAAAAGCTGTGAGGGCAAAATAACCTATCATGGATAGATTTTAACAACATCGCAAATTCTTGTTAAAGTTGTGTTGTAAAGAAACTCCCCAGTTCTGAGTAAATCTGCTCCGCTGTCTTTGGGAACACTTTAGGCTTGCTGTTATCTGTTTCCTCCTATAAGTGCTGGCGTATCTTTCTCTTTCTCGCCTCTATCTCTTTATCTCTGTACGGGACAGAGAATCGATTAGGGCCTCTGCAACGAGATAACAGCGCCGTTTATGGCCAGGTGAACACATAATGACGCTGTAATGACTGCTTATCTCGCCACTCTGTCAGAAAAAGGGTAAAAAGAGGTCACAGGTGTGAAGGCGTGCATATTTTTATGCAAGCCCAATTGTGTCAATGCGTGTTGCTCATATGGTTTGTGGTTCAAAGTGCAGGCCTGGGAAAATAAGGCACCTCCAAGCGTGGGATTGTTGTTAGCTATCCATTAAACTCATGCGGCCCCACCCAGGGCTGTTTCACCTGAGGCAGCGCCGAAAAGGACAATTATAGATTAGACATTCTGCTTAAACGGCCTCTCCCATAAACTGTGGAGGCTTGTAAAGCATATTAAGGACAACAACACCAGCTCTCTCCTGTACTTTCCTCACCTACAAAACCACCCAGGTGACTCTGAGGTACAAAGGTTCAGGCCTCAGATGGGTGTGCCACCGCCACCCGTCAGGCAGAGGAACGGATGACAAGAGAGGGGGTGGAAAGCTTGGTCTTCGTCACTTTTACGCTCGCTAACAAGGGTCCCAGGGTCTCTGTGACTGGCCCTACTTAGCTCAAACGGCAAAAAGAGGATCTAGGTCCGACTTATTGAGCCTTGCGAATGGGGGTGTCTCCGATTCACATGCCAAGTCATTCCAGTTGACAATCTTATAATCACACCTCCACTGTTTCTCTTTTTATCTTTACAGTTTTATTTATTTCCTGTCTGGCATAAGTCTGACTTGACTCAGTATGAAAAAAATGTTAAGTGCAGTTATCATAGAATTCTCTGGTACCAGACAAAGCAAGGCGGAGGTATGAGGGTTTGGAGTCCAGCGGGATCATTTGTGCATCTTTTTCCTGTGTGAATGCAAACAGCTCAGCCTATTCGACTTTAGAAAGCAGCCTGACCCCCAGAGCAGACAGTAGCTTGACCCTGGCGTGCGACAAGTGAGGGTCAATGGTGGTCTGCCCGTGTCTTTCTGAACCCACTGATTAAAACCTCTGACCTCTGACGTCCGTCTCTCTTTTTATCTGTTTATTTCAAACTCTGCTCCCTTTCCCCTTCCTCCTTCCTCTTTGCATTCCTTGAACTTTGTCCCGTGGCTTTGTCCTCTGTGTTGTCATATTGTGTGCAAGAGTTCTTTTTTTTCCCTCCGTGCCAGTTTCTTTTAATTCAGCCTCCAGTCTTGCTCTTTATCAATCTCTTTTTTCATATCCCCCCTTTTTCATCTGTCCTTTGTCTTTCCAGAGAGAAATGTCTGTTTTGTTCTCCTCTGCATCACCTTCTCACTGCCCTATCACTCGTTCTCCTTCCTTCTTCCCTATTAACGTTCCTCTTTTTTCCTATAGGTCCTGAATGAATGGTGTTTTTGCGGAAGAGTGTGGCAGACTGTTCCCGGGCCAGAGGGCCGGCGTGTCACTGCGGCCGGCTGATTTATCCACGACCGCTGTCTTCATGTTATGCCTGGTCCCTCAACTTTCCCTTCCTGTTGTTCTTCCCGTGTTTCTTTTCCCAAATTCCTCCTTTCACTCTCCCTGATTCCCCCCCCGCCACCTCCCGCTCATGACTCTCATTTTTCTATAAGGCGCTTTGATTCTTTCAGAACTTGATACAGCCAGTGTACAGGCCACTGGGTTCATTTTTGGTCCTACGGCCAATTCTTCAGAATGTAATCATCAGTCATATTGCCTCATGAGCCCAAGCACAAATACTTTTCAGACATACACACCTGCAAACGCGACTGCGATCGGGAGTTTAAACAAGTGTAGGTATGATGCAGCTCACTGCCTTTGCTGGATCTCTAATGCATTCATTCAAGCTGTAAAGTTAATGTGTAATGTAAATTAAAAAGTTCTGTCTTCTGAGGTATAACAGATGGAATGAGTGGAAGAATTCATATCAGGTGAGATGCTGTGGGATTTTACTGAACTCTCATGGCATCCCAGCTTGATTGATTTTAGGCTGCTCTGCATGTACATATATATACAGACACATTGAATGACTGAGCACATCTTCACACTAATGCAGTAACTCATATATTTCTTGGTTTTGGTCTTATCCTTTTTAATCTGAAGAGCATTGATAAATTTCATCCTCATGCCGCTCTCGCCCTCAGCATGGAGATGCTCGGATGTCTCAGAGTCACGAGTGCATTGCGGTTTACAGGAGGCCTCTCAGTGGAAAGGCACTTCACCTGCACCAGTGGAAACACTGACGTCTGACCACTTCCGCCACTGCTGAAAGCTCCGAGACTGCTCTCTGTGCTCGTCTGACAGCTAAGCCGATGTGAAATACAGAACAAAAACACACTTCTGCTTTTCGCATTAAGCTGCTGCCTGTTAACACTGAGGGTCCATTTAGGCCGTGTGTAGTGAGGTGGTGAGTTATGCTCTTTGAACTCATAATGGACACATTATTCTCCAACAAGTTGCTAATGGGACCTGATTTAGATTGAGCAACCCGGTGTCCCGGTAGTGCATGCATGTGCGCGATTTCCCCAGAGCTGATTAATGATTTGAGCAGTGCTGTTCCTGTGGCCTGTTGCTCCGCAAACAGATGTGTGAGTCTGTGTGTTAGAGAGGGCTGGGGATGTCGTACTCACGTCCAGGTGTGGTGGGATGTATGCAGAGTCCATGGTTTATCCTTGAGCTCCAGTGTTACGATCCCTCGGCTCAGTCTCTTGCTCCTTTGGACAGAATGGACAAAGTGGACTGTTTAGCTCTGTCTGTCAGTTTTCACCCCGTCAGAGCGAGCCAGTGCATATCTCTCTTATGTAACTATAGGTAACGGAGCCTGCTCCATGTTTTTTTTCCTCTCTGCTCCCTTTGCTCAGCTTCTCATCCTGTTGTCACTGTCAGATAAGAAAACTCTTAAAAACATCCACCGGTTTCCCCCTCTGCCTGCCTGACCTCTGCTTGTAAGCACCACCCTTTTTCTATCGCCTGCACTTCCACTCCTGGTTGTTTGAAAAAATAAAAACCCAACAACAACTACTGGTCCTGCAAGAAGTTGCAGGAGGTAAATGAGTTGTGTGTCTGTCTGTACTGTATCACCGGCAACAACTCCCTCTTGTTTCTAAGCCTCCTCACTTTTTCTCCCTCCTCTCAACTCCGTTCCTCCCTTTTGTATCTCCTCCCCCTTTCCTCTCTCTCTTTCTAGCTCTATCTCTCCCATACACACACACACACACACACATGCACACATGCACACACACTCCTCCGCAGACTTTTTCCTCTCATATTCAGTGTCCAGCTGGTAAACTAAGTTTAACTCTAATTGACTTTCCTGGCCACTCAGATCCCCTACAATATTGATGTCACCAGGGCCGACTCCATTGCATTTACAGACTCTTATCTCTGCCTCTTTCTCGCATGTACACACACACACACACATACCAATGCACAAACACAAATTAAACTGAACACACATTTTTACCCACACACATGCACACAATCTGGTCGAGATAACCCTAGAGGTCAGCACGCGCCAGCAGACTGATTGCTTTCCACGTTTTCTCCCTTGACAAACTCACCTGCTGCGTGTCGTTGGCAACATTTTACTTTTCAGCCAACATGCTCAGAGACGGAGGCTCCGTCATTTTAAATACCCATGACAGTCAATGAGAGCAAACAAACTCAGTTACAAAAGCTGTATGAATGGATGAGTCATAAGACCATGGCCATGAAGTCACCGGAGTTGAGTTTTGTGATTGGATGGACGTGGATGTGGAGAAAGAACAAAAAAAGGAAAGAGCAGACTGTACTCCTCCACGATGGGTTGAAGCAAGGTGCATCCGTCCTTCCCGTGCTGGGCGGGTGGTGGGGTGAATTTGTATTCATGGGCTGGGCCCATGAGAAAACGTCTCTTTAGGATGCACCGTCTCACATATTAGATCTCATCTGGAGAATCACTCACCCACGTCTCTCTGCTCCTCCCCTCCGTCCCCTCCACTCTCCTCTTCCAGTCTGCTCTCTTACAAACACAAAAAAAACTCAGCCACAGAATTCATTCATCCCAAGGCTGAGTAATTGTCCCACTGCAGAACCCTTTTACACGTTTCTCCTGTTGCAACACAAACACACACATGCACTTGTGCTTAGGGCTTTTGATGATTTGCAAAACTGAATAATCTTTGTTGTATTGATAAATAGCACAATATGAGAAGAAAATGAAACCTTGTTTATTATCCACCTGCAGCTAAAATGAAGCAGCTGACCAACTGAGTAGCTTATTAGCTTAACATTTCTTGTTCAAATGTTCCCTGCCAGTCCCCAAATAAAGCCGCTCAACCGAACCTACTCCAGATGACCTTTGAACCCACCATGATGGGTTTGAATATGATTTTTGATAATCATGACAGAAGTATGAATACAAATGCATATATGCTTAGAATTTCCTTATCCAAAGAAACCATACCTAGTCAATGCGCTTTGACCAGTGGTGGGAAGTAACGAAGTACAAGTACTTCGTTACTGTACTTAAGTACAATTTCCGTGTATCTGTACTTTACTTAAGTAGATTTAATAATGGATACTTTCTACTTTTACTCCACTACATTTAACAGTAAGTATCTGTACTTTCTACTTCACTACATTTCTATACAGCGTTTCGTTACTGGTTACATCCAAGACGCATTTCGTTTTTTTTTTATTTGTTCGTTAGTTTGAAAGTATCCAATGGCGAGAGCAGAATCAGTCCGCTGAACCAATCCAAAGCGGGAAATAACCATTAGGCCCTCCCTCAAGAAGAGCAGCACAGTACGCAGGACCTGCAGAATCATTAACTCCCAGAATGGAGTCCAAGGATAGTCATCCTCCAGAAGACCTGCCCCACCCATGGCTTTATTTAAAAAGGTTTTATGTAATCTTAGCAAGCTTTTTGTTGAACTCGACTGCAGTAAATAAATACGATTACTGTATATTGTTATAAGCTAGCATGAACTTGCAAGTAACAGTGATTACTGCGGTCGTCATCACGTCTCCCGCCATGAATGTTACATATAAGTTGACGCTAAACTCCTTCACGTCCTGGTAACAAATGTTAGCGCCATTAAAATAATCTCCATGTAACAGTTACAGTCATATTCAATAAATTAGAAGGTCATCCCTGGAATTCTGATGCATAGAATAAAATATCTAAATCTAAACTGTCACAGGGGGAAACACAATAAAAACATGCTTTATCTGCAGCATTGCTCATTAAAATGGTACATTACTGATTTATTCAAACTAAATACGATAGGTACTTAATGACATTATATAAGCCGTTAGGTATTATGGTTGGCAAGTACTTTTACTTTTAATACTTAAGTAGTTTTAAAAGCTTGTACTTTCTTACTTTTACTTAAGTAAAATAATAATGTGGTACTTTGACTTTTACTTGAGTAAATTTTTGTCTGTGTATTTGTACTTTTACTTAAGTACATTGTATGAGTACTTTCTCCACCACTGGCTTTGACAGTAAGTTGGCACACTTATAGAGTTAAATATGAAAACAACCTGACCTCAAAATCAGAAATGCATTTTGTATAGCAGGTACACATCTTGACACAAAAGTACACTCGTATAATTTGTCATTCTAAAGTATGGCCAAGGATGGTTACGCCTTGTAAGTTTGAGTAATTGTGCTAAGCTTAGGTTCAGGCCAGTGGGCCGTCGCCTTGCCAAAATGCAAAAGAAGAAGTTAAGACTGACTGCTCAAAGTGTTGGATTTGTTCTTGTTGGCCTCAACCACTTAAGAAACAAAAAAAACTTGTGTGGGGAGGATAAAGAGATGTAATGACCTCTCGAGAGACAGTGGTGAGGAAACACGACTTGACAGAATCTTTCTTGTCCTTAATATAATCCCTCTCTTTTCCTCTCCACACTTCAACTTTCGGGTTTCTGAAGTGATGACTTTGTTTAGACTTTTCTTGCCAAGGGAACTAATTTATATGGGGAATCCACTTACTTATCAGAGTTTGCTTGATATTTTCAGCATTTATGTAGATCAGATGTTATAGTATGGGACACTGGCCACATATCACACACATAATACTGAACTGAATCAGTCTTCTAGGGTCAGCAGGAAATAACATGAAGTGTTCATGCTCAAATTCATGGACAAGCCTTTAGTATTGGCAGGACTGGATCAGACTTACTCTCATATCTTTACATGTCTTTGGAAGAATCAAACAATCCGAAAAGATTACACAATTATGTTTGGCTGCAGGTCATGTGGAATTGATGTTATGAACATTTGTCAGTTTAGCATAGATTGCATAAATCATGACCACCCTCCTTATCCTGCCAAAAGAGCTCTAAACAGTCAAATCCTCATAAAAGAACCTCTGTAGGTGTCTTGGAGTGTTTTTAACTTAACTTAACATGAACCTAGCAGAGGATCCTTGGGGCCTGTGGGTTGTGAGGAAAATCTTTGTATATTGGACTTCCTTTCCATGAATGCTATTAGATTTCCATTGATTGGTACGTGGAGAGTTTATAGGTCAGGGGAACACCACAGGTGTCTTAAATGCTTTTGAGCCATTCATAACCTGTTTTTACGAAGTTCAGGATTGTCCCTCTGCGCAAAGCTGCTTTTTTGTGTGTTCTCATTTGGTGCAGCTCCATGTTTTTCCTGCAGAATTTGGACAAATGATCCTCAGCCTACCGGTCATAATGTAATGGCTGATCAATGTGTACATCTTGGAATATTGGGAACCCATGGTGGTTTTTCCAGGTAAGACAGTGGACGATTATCAGTCATTATCATTTTTTTTTTAAATTCCTGGTTTCCAGAGAGCTGTTGTTTTAAATTCTGTCCCCCATAATATACTGTCTTGTCGCAGAAATCAAGCACGTAGGTTAAAAGGAAATATGGACACCATTAAAACATTATATCTTCAAACAGTAGAAGTACCAGCAGGAAGAGTCATTTAAACTCCTTTAACCCAGAGAAAAATCATCTGGCTTGCTGTAATTCAAATTTCCAAATGTATCAAGCATATGATGTAAGATTTAAAGGAAAGATGAATCAAGCACTCATCAGCCAGAATCATTTCCAAACGCTTAAATGCTACGTTTCGGGATTTGAATATTTAAGATGGCAATTAGCTGAAATAAAATGATAAAGACTGTCAACAGTATTCGTTGTACAGATACCTCAAGACAGTTGGGTAACTTTAAAATTGTTTTCTAACCTAAGGATGATGCTTTTTACAGGAAAAGTTTTCAGAATTTACTATGTGTGAAGTTTGATGAATACACACTGAAGTTTCAAACGTGGTTGCTCAGCCTCTAGTCTGGCTTCCCTAAATGAGCAGTCTCCCCAGCCTCCAGCTTTCCCATCCTCTGGAAAAGCTCTCGGGCTGCCGGTCCCACTAACTTCCGACGGGGGTGGAGAGAAACTTTAAAGTAATACCTCACCGCCCTCTTAACAAGTCGCCCATCCGTCCGGCATCCCAGCATTCCCTCCTCCGTACAGCTCCAACACACTTCATGACCCAGTGAGGCCCCTCAGAAGGGAGAATTCATATCCATTCCATCTCTGTCTGACCTCTTTAGTTGCATACTTTCAACAAATTGCCACATATATTAACTACTTTATCAACATGATCATCAGTCATCTGGGAGAGGTGGTGGAAAGCAGAGAGGAGCTTTGGACTGAAAGCAGATAGGGAGTTAAGGCAACAGCAGCAGCGGCAGCAGCTGTGAACACACACATGCAGACTTGAGTGTGTGGTCGATATAAGCTGGTAACATGGACATTTATGAGCTCTTTTCTTCCATCAATAAATGCCCCCACAATCCACATTTTATGTCCTAAAGTGATCGTCCGCTTCCGTAATTTTCAATTAATCTCTCTCCCTCTGAGATTAGTGCTGAAATAATGGTCAGAGGTCTCTTTTTAATGGCTGTGTGAACCTTACCTTTAGCATAACTTCCTCCTGCAGATGTTCTGTCACAGCAGAATGGAAGGGATGAGAAGTGGGCTGCAGCAGTGGGGAAATGCCACACTATCAGCGATGCATGAAGATTGAATAAGTTTGAGTTTGCAATTTTGTTTTCATTTGACATTTTTTTATGAACAACACATTACTTATGATTATATGTGTGGTTATAGAGGTATGTTCCTGATGTCCTATCAATACATGGCTAGAACAGCCAGCCTGAACCTTACCAAAGAAAGGTTGAAACTAAGTCAGCTTGACGTGAATTTCGGGCTCTTTGTGAGCCTCTGGCAGATGTTCAGTCTAAGGAGAAACTTAAAGGATGAGACGAGCCTGTTCTGATTTCCAAACATAGCTCAGAACTATTTAGCCTAACTTCCACCACAGTGTGAATTTTTATTCATGTTTAAATGACTTTGACTTTCTGACCGGACCCCTGTTTTTATCCTTGTGTTATGGCAGTAAAATACAACACATTATAGTTGTCAAGCTAATTGTTTAAACCAGCTCTAGTTTAAGGAAATCAATTCATTTTTATCAGGACAGTTAAACACATTTGCTGCAGCTGGAAACTGTTTGGCGGCCAAATCTCCGTCCAAGTAATCAACCCAAGCTTTTAAATCAACGAACGTAAACCATTGTGAGGAGAAAATCCCTTTATTGTGGTACATGGAAAGAATTCAAATTAATCAGCGAGAGAAGTTATTGTACAACTCCTCAGTGTCTCGCTTGGAAATTTGTTCGAAACTAGACTAATAAGAAAAAAGAAAACACAACAGTGAAGTGACACTGATAAACATCAGACTAATGTGACGTGCTGTTTACACGACTTGTGGAAACAATGGAGCTTAATCACTTGGTCGTCTGCAGCCTTTTTCCTAAATCAAATTTTGGTCTGCGCAGAATGGAGTGAGTCATAAGAGAAACGTTTCAAGCACTTAATGAGATCAATGCCTCACAACAGGAACTGTTATATATCTCGATTTACCTGGAAAAAAGGCCTTGGAAACCTGGTTAAAATAAAAATTGTTAAATAGAGGGGAGGGCCATCATCTGACACAGCATTTTCTATATTCATTTCACTTTTAGACCTCACTTTTATGTGTGATTGTCTAGATTAAAGTAGTAAACATGCATGGTTCAGTTTAGACAATAAAACAGACACAGTCTGAGTTTTTTGTAGGTTATTTTAATACACTTCGCCACTTATTTAGAAGCCTTTTGGATGGTCATGGCATAGTCTTTGGGACTACAGAGCTACTCTTTATTGTGACTCTATATTGTTTTATGTTATGTACCCATTACACTTTGTGGAGTGAGACTGAGTTTTATTTTTTGGGTTTTTGTACCTCTGGTACAAACCTGCCATGCTATGATAGTTTACCATCTCTATATTCCATTGCTGCCATTTCCATTTCAAGACACATTCCAGTTTAGGTAAAGATGAAAAAACGTTGCAAAAAAAATGTACTTTTAAATACATGTACATGTCTTTGGGTTACTTTATCCTTGTCCTATCATAATATGTTTAAATACTCCATGAACATAAAAAAGAGACATCCACTGAGAAGTTGGTGTCTTTTTTCCATTAAATCAAAAGACAAGAGACATTTCAAAACAGACACCGTATATTTGCTGGATCGGATCCAACACCCATTAAGTGCATAACTTAAAGCTGTCTTAGCAGAACAAGATATGTTTAGATTTCTTTTTACATCCTTCCAGTAAACACTTAAGACCCTCTTCACCATATTAGACAGTGACTAGACTTTGTAGACAGGGATGACGCTGCAGAAGTAGAAAACGCAAACAGCATGATTTGTGATAGTTGTACGTAAGGGAAGGACAAATAGATGTCAGAAGTGGAAGAGCAGAGAATGAGGGAGACCAAGTTGAGAGTTCTTCTTCTGAAATTGCCCACTCTACTGAAGTGAACACAGGTCTCGCTTGACTGTATTCATGAACACACACATGCTGCCCGATTATACACAGACCCTATCGCACAAACATGGTCTGCATTTTTTCACTCACCAGTAAGGAATTCCAGGTTTGGACAGCGATAAGATTTCATTCTTTCTCCCTGAGGTCAGTGTTTCTGCAGAGAGATGTGTGTTTGTGTGTCTCCTGCCATCACCCCATGCCCCCGCTCCTGCCCACTGAGTCACTACAACCCATCACTCTTAGCTCCCACCGTGTCGTTAGAAATCGCTTAAAGGGAAACCGACTCTTTAAATGAGCTCGTGTAGATCAATCAACATGGTGAATAGTTTTTGTGGTCTCGGGCAGAGGCGGCGACCAATCAGACCTGACAAACGAGATGCTCTCCATTGCACATTGTGAGCTTTGATGTGAAAAATAAAAGTTAAGACCACACACACATAACTAATTGATCACTCAAAGTAAATAAAAAATGTCTTCCTATTCTTATCATTGCAACTGCTGGCTGTTAAGTGAAACAAACTAAAAACTTAAATAAATATAGGCATTAACTTCCTTTTTAAATTGAGAGCTTAAAAACATGGAAGGAGCACTTGTCTGACGTGCTTCTTGACTCTTAACCTATCTAGAAAGGTCTTCAAAGCAACAGAGGATGATGGATGGGGCGATGATACTGGAGCTGTCATAATATCTGATTTATGATGCCACTACAAAAGGATTAGCAAGAGGAATGTTAAATGGTGATGTAATAAAATTTCAACATAAGTAAGAATTGTAAAAATGCTTCCAATCAAATCCACCATTAAGTTTAATAAATGTTGTTATTCATTCTTGCAATGAGACTCAGATATGAGTTTAGGGAAATATAGACTGAAAAGACCATGACTGCAAATGCAACCCTTCAACTAACTAGATTTGGTTTTAAGGGGGGTGAGGTTTATGAATAAATCACTAAATAAATGATCTACTAAATGCAACTTACCACTGTGGTGATTATTTAGATGTAACTAATTTCATAGATCTTTTAACTCTGATTATCATCATTAAATCCCTCTTTTAGAGAACTCACACCTTGTTTTGAGTCGACCAAACTTCTTAATGACTGTATGTCTCTTTGTTGGTTTCTTTATCACAACATAATTCATACATATCATACAGACTGTCAATGAATTATGGATTTTAGTATCAGTCTTTACTAGGTATTTAGTGTCAGATAATGACTTTGGATTAATGAACAACTAAACTGTAACTTTCCTTGAAAATGTTGTTGGGACTAGAATAGTATTGACACATCCCAGCAGGGTAAACAGTTGCAATCCATGACCCCAAACAAATATGGAAAGAGGAATTCCAGCCGTCACATTCCTCCTCCGCAAGACGTTTTAAAGACAAGGTCAAAGAGGAAGCAGAGATGGATCTGATGAGAGTGTGTGTGTATGTGTGTGTCATAAAGCGTCCTATAAACTAGTACGCATTCATTATCTGGCTCAAGGACAAATACCCATCTACTCACTTTAAAAAAACTACAACAACTGCTGCACAAATTCATTCAGTAATTCAGCTCTGAGAGGGAGGCGGTACTAAAGCCTGTCACACACAGAACAGACGCAGATGCACAGACTGGTAGATCATTTTATTATACTTGTCCTCATCGGCAGAGACTGGAAAATGTACCTTGCGGGTTCATCTAAGGATATTGTCTGTTTTCTGTCTCCTCTGATAACCAACGTCTTTTGAATTCGGCTAAGTCACTAATGTCCTGTTGGTTGAAGCAACATTTAGATTCAGCACATTTCAGCAAGCAATCTGAACCTCAGTTTATACAAAGTATTTTTAGAGGGGCACAAAGATTATAGCATACTCAGCCTTAATTACAGCAAAGTGAATGATCCATCAAGAGAGACAGGAATAAAACATGAACCCTTTTCTACTTTGGGAATTTGAATGCTAGTCTCATAAGAGTCTGGTTTTCACTGTTTTATGGAAGCCTCTGACGCTGTTTCTCAGCTTCTCTTCATCTTATCCATGCTTAAAGAGGAGGTCAGAGGTCAAGATGATGCACCCTGACTCGCAAACTCTTCACGGCGGGTTCTGTAAATGCCAGGATCCGGCTGTTGTTTTTGGGTCTTTTTACTTTTCGCATTTGACCGGCTGGTCAGGCCCGGGTTCCTCCCCCCTGGGCAGAGCGTGGGCTTCAACTCTCCTGCTGCTGCACCTGCTGCTCCTCCACCTCATTACTGTGAATGCTGTTAAGGATTAGCACATGTTCCTAGTCTCTGCTTGATTGTCTGCATCTTCCGTGAGGTAACCAGGTAACCACTTTGTGACTCTTCCTGAGTTCTGCTCATGCTCTTAGCTCTCTTCACTCGGTCATTCTCTGTTGGTGAAGAAATGGTTTATTCACCTGGATTCCTTCTTGTAAACCAGCTTCTGTGAAGATCTTCCAAAGAGCAAGTGCCCTGCTAACCTGCTTAACTTTGCTCTCCTGCATCCACTATGGACAATTATAGACAACTGATGAATCTCTTTCTGACTCCCAGTTCTATGACAATTTACGGTGTAAATTAAATTAAATTTCGGGGATGCAGTACTTCTCTTAATCTTCATTATGTTCAGTTTGGTAAAGTGTCCAACATTACCATATGGACAATGAGAAAAATAATATAACTGTCCCATAAACATGATCCATTTTAATTGAAATTTTTTTCTCTGAAAGAAAGATGCTCATAAACATAAAGTTGAATAACATTTTTTGCTTTTTTTCAAGGTCAGTTTAAAGATTTTTATCGACCAGCTATAATTTCCATTTTTCTATCACTGAGCCGGTCGAGCTTCAGTGAGACTCCTGGACAGATAATCTATGAAAACACAAGAATTAAACAGATGAGCAGATGTCAGGAGAAGATGCTTTGCAGATGTGTGTTGTCTTTGTGTCGGAAACCAGATATGGTACACATACAGTTTTCTCCTGCGTGAGTGCTTGCTGCCACGTAATTACAGCACATACAGTATATTACAGGTTTGTATATATATATATATATATGTGTGTGTGTGCGTGTTCGTTTGCAGTCGGTAATAACAGGAAGCTGGCCCTTCATGTTGACACAAACCTTCCAGGCTGATTGGTCATTTAGAATAAATAAACACACAAGTGACCCACTCGGTCCACAAGCAGCAGAGTTCTCTGTGAGACTAAAAATAAGAAACCCTGAGCGATCTGTGATGTAAAACCCGAATGGGAACACCAGCGACCGACCCATCCTTCTCTGGTGTCATGACAAACAGCTGCACGGCATGCAAACAATTTACAGAAGGAGAAGGATGGGTGGGAGACATCTGGCAGACGCAAAATGGCTCTAAGTGAAAAGGCGGAGCAGTTGATCTCAAACAAAGGTTATGAAATTCAAGGGTGGCAGAAGTCGAAGAAAATGAAGAGTTACCAGAGATAAAGACATTAGTGACAAATGCATAAATATTAAGAGGATGATGCAGGTCAGAATCAGCCTTGTTTGTGATTTATTTAGGCCCCTGGAAAAGGTTTAAGAGCCAGCAGGAGGTTGTGCCCAACAGGGGTGATCATACGTGAGCCCCACAGCAGTAAATCATACAGTAGTTGTGACATGCCTGCTGCCATCTTATTAGGTCTCACGTATAGGTAGATAGTTCATATTCTATCACAAACATACAGACTGCTCTCTACCAGTCCAGTATGACTTCTACTGCCTCTGCGGGGAAGAAACTGGGACACCTGCAGAATGCCATACGTGTACTGAGAGAACATTTGAACTCCTTACAATAAAGGCCAGGTAAAGATGAAAATTCATTGGTGACTTTCAACCTCCTTCCCCTAATTGTGGACTCGCTATATCAGGCATGTCATCAGTTTGGTATTTAGAGCTCTGGGTGGAAAGATAGTGAATGAATCTTGAGTTATGAAGGATGAACTTTGAGTTGCAATTGTAACTCATTGCCAGGAAACAACTTGAAGAACAACTGTGCAGTGTTGCTTGTAATCAACTTTATGCATGATTTTGTTCACACGATTTGATCCTAGGAGCTTTGATTTGGAATGTTTAATCTACTACGGTTTGTTGGCACATCTGGGAGGTTAAAATATCCTCAAACAGCTGCAGCACCTGCTCATATTTCTCTCTGAGACAGTGTGATAAAATACAAGTTTCCCCTCATACATTAAAGAAAAACACAGGCTCACAATTCATGAGAAGTCGGGATGGACCAGCTGCATCCGGAGTCTGTGTGTGTGATTACATGACTGAACATGCTTTTTGTTTTCTGCATGTGTCTACATTCAAATATACACAGCACACATGTATGTGGACAAGCGGTATATTTGTTCTTCAGGAAGTGCATGTCTGTCTGTGTTAGGTTTTTACTGTGAAGAACGTACTGTACATATGTGAGAGTGTAATTTATGCATCCTCTCTGAGTGTCTGAGTGTGTCGGCTCCAGATGTTCAGGGGTCAGAGCAAGGCCACCCTTGCTGCTCCAGATGTGGCCAGGTGCGTAACGCCATGCAGTTCTTTGGCCCTCCTTAAACACTAGGACAGGTTTTAAGGTCACACATAACTTCCATCTTCTTCTGTGTAAAGTGTCAGATGAAAAAACAATAACATGGACTTTGGCAAAGTAGTCAAGTTGGTGATCACTGGTCGTTTGCACGAAAATGAATGAATGTGTCTGGTTTGCTTAAAGTAATCAAGTGATTCATCTCTGTTTCTATCTGGCAGGATGTAACTGTCTATTCAGTCTGTACAGCTGTGTCCGTTGATATCTTCAGCAAGGATAACAGGACTGAGCTTAAGGACAGAGATCTGGCAGTTTTACAACAGGAAAAGGGCACTCGAGTCTTACATTTTCTGGCATGGCCAGTAAAGGGAGAGAAGGGAAGAGATGAGAGAGGCCTGAGGAATAAGATAAAACAGACGTAGAGAAATGCTCAGTTAAAAAACGCCTTCACAAAGATTTAGCCATATGAGATGTGAGGCAGATGGTGATAGAAGACACAATTTCTATTTAATCATTAGAATTCAGGGTAATCATCACAAAACTGTGGAGGACAATATGAAGAGCCAAGGGAATAAATGCTCTCCTTGTTATCTGGCCTCGCTGTTTACTCAGATTCCTACTCACAGATAGCATCAGCAAATAAGCTGCGGCCATGTCGACGTGCTGTTGGACCAAGTCAAAACTGACCTTTTGCCTCTGTGAACACACGCGCACACAAATAACATATACACACACGCACTGTCCGTTGCATTCAGCTCAGCTATAAACACGGGTCTTTGGATGGAGGCTCGGTTAAATCAAAGAACTGAAACACATGGTTCAGATTTAGTTTGGGAGGTCCAGTTTGATATTTTCTGCTCGTGTATATAGAACCTATGAGAATTCTTTGAATGAGAGTCTGATTTCTTTATGTAAAATAGCTGGATTAAAACTACATTCTAACCATGTCGTTCAATAAATTACATTCTCACCATTATTACATTTATCAGGGATTTATGTGCAGTATCTGTACCACTATCAGAAACAGATTTTTAATGTGGATAGACAGATAATAATTTTGCTTGGGAGGAATGTGAGCAATTAGGGTAAGTATCGCTCATTAAAGAGCATAAAAATTTGTGGAAATGCTCCAGTAATGATTTGAGTCCTTTTAATTCCTTCGTGATGTCGCTCAGGTTAGTTGGGGTAGCTGACATCTCAATAAACAACTCTGATACACATTGAGTCACACCACCGACAGCGTTTTGGCCAGTTGGTTTTTCAGACTGTGTTTGAGCAGAGGATGTTGGTCTGACTTTACCCAACAATCTTATGTCCTCATCTGTGGTACCAGGAGCTTCTGCAGATCTGACGATGACTATCTGATTAATATTCAGGTTACTCTTAAAATGAAGACAGAACCTTGAAGTTTTTTGGTTATCCCCAAGAAGAAATGTGACTTTTCCTTTAACAAGGTTTTGTGAAGTGTTTCCAATAATTAACAATAAAGAGCTGAATGAAATGTGTTAAAATGGAGCTTTTAAGAACACAGTTTTCACAGCTCACATGCTGTTGCTTTAAACAGTTATTCATAAGTTGGTTAGCATGAAGCCAAACACCCCAAAGCATAAATTTGGAGTATGTTTGTACTGTTTCAGAGCACACAGTGAAAGAGGTAGCCATTTACACTGCCAGTGTTACACTACACTGATCAGATTGAAAAGTAAAATACACAGAGCAGTAACATCTCACATTCCGTGCTGTGTCAGTAACCCAATCTGCCTGTGCGTCCCAACAGGGAGACCACATTACGATGCCCCAACAGCTGTTTGATGAAGAAAGACAGGGACGTGCATCATTGATATTACAAGCGTGGCATTAGGATCTTATTTGCGAGATACATGTCCCTCATTCATCTCCTCCCGCTGTATTTCTTCACTCCTCTCTCTGTGCAACACGTCGGCGTGACAGTAGAGAGCAGACAAAGTCGGGTTACCCTGGTAATTTAGGAGGACGGAAGCATCCTAGGCGGGCAGAGTCCCTCCTCCCGTTACAGCGAGAGTCCCACTGATGATTCACCAGCCCGCATGATAGAAGGTTGGCGACCCCAATTTGAGTAAGGCAAGAGGAGGAGGAGCCGGAGAAGAAGGCGGATGAAGAAGACAGATAATAAGAGGGAGGGGACGGTGATGCCTACGTCAGCGGCACTTGCTAATAGGCAGATGTCCTTGTCTCTGTCACAAGTAAATCATGTCTCCTGAGGGAAAGAGTGAATGAGGAGGAACGGAAGGGAGGAAACAAGCGAAGCACAGTCTGAGACTGCAGTCCAGAGGAGTGAGGCGTTGGGCTGGATGCGTGCGTGTCTAAGTGGCATTATGAGCAATTAGTTTAGCCTCTGTGCCCACTGTGGAAATGCTGTTTTGATGGAGAGAAAAAAAAATGAAAAAGGAGGGTGGTCTGAGAAGGTGAAATGACTCAGTTTAAGAAGCTTAAGAAGTGTGGGAGAAGGTGGCAGTGAGAAAATTGTAATTATGTACTTCTCATGAGATGTTTCCAAATAAATGAACTACAGGACTCAGCAATCTATAATGGATACAGTTTAACAGAACATTAAAAACAAATATTAACGACCGAGGATCTTCTTTGTCTCTCAAATGGATGCCTTTTAAAAAATATCTGATTACAGCATTGTGTTTGTGATGGGAATTAAAAACATGCTGTCTCTGTGGAACACATCAGTGATCTAATTAGGGATAACATTATCATGCCAGCGTAGGTTATCCAAAAGGAAAAAGTAAAAGAATTGAGAAGATGAACAAATTATTAAAAAGTTGTTCAGTGTAAAACTTTATAGATTTTGTCATATTCAGGAGGCCAAATGGCTCTCACTCCTAAAAACTATTACTGGGGGTTCATTACTCAAGACTTTCAATGGTTATAACCGGATTCTGCTGAGCATGTTTAGGCAAGAACTCTCAAAATCATTGTCCAATAATGCAGCTACTTAATGTGTCTACAATTATGAATTAACACTATAATTAAAAGAAAAGTAAGACATGAACTGGATCAGGAGACAGGGCTCTATTTCCACCACTGTAGGCATAATTGACTCTGAACATATGTTTCATGAAACATTAACCATAGCAACAATGCCATCAGCACAAATTCTCTTTCTTTTTAATAGACAAAACAATACTGAAGCTTTTTGTCCAATCCAACAGCAAATCTTCATAGTGACTACATAAGATTTCTGATTTTAGCAAAATGCAGCAAAAATCGGTCCCAGATTGCTAAAAATACTTGATCAGTAAAGAGAAACCGTCCCGCTTAGAATAGCTTATGGTGTCCCCTGTTCTCAAAAAGGAAGAGATGATTAAATACATGGAGATTCCTTGTTTGCGGGATATAAAAATAATGCTGAATAAATAAGAATGAAGAAAAATGTATGAAATGAAATAGTCAAAAACATTTCTATAGTGTTTCAAGTTTTTTTCTCGTAATACATTTAACATAATATATTTTAGATGATGGGTTTTCAAGTCATTGGATGTTGTATTATACCTTTTAATGTCATAAAAAGAAAACATTGAAAATGTTTCCTGTCAGATTGTATGTTGACAAATGAATCGATTTAAATAGTTATCAACGATCTATCCCGATGTACTGTTGTACTTTCTTGACTAATGAGGCTTGTTATGTTAAAAATGTTTCATTCTTTTGGTTTAGTTTAATTTGCAGCAATATGTTGAGTCTAAATGTACAGCATTTTTCAAAAACATCCAACGCATCACAATACGTCTGGGAACCCGACAGACGAGAGGAAGATAAACTCTCTCAAGTATGTGATCGTTGTCTTGATTACTGGAGTTTTTCACCACGTAGCCAGTCTCTCTGTTAGGAAGGGTTCCGCTCTACAAACACCCTCCTCCACCCTCTCTGACAAACATCAGAGGCACATGGCTCAAAAAGCCATGTAGTCATTTAAGGTTACGGGCTTACTGGGTTGCTGCTTTGCACATAATGTTTTCCCACATGAAGCTTAAGATAATAATAATATTATCCCATCTAAGAGTGGGCACACAGCTGAAGAAAGGACTGGAAATATGCTTGCAGCTGATTCCAACGGGAAATAACTTCCCAAATACTTTATGACCACTTCCTATTTTTGTCTTATTGAAGGACCGTTGAACTAAAATGGAAAACGCTTTGACACTAAGAGCTGCATGATAGGTTTCTGTGCCAGCTGAGGTCCAAATAATGCTTCAGAGACAGCCTTAGTGACCTCATAATTAACTTCTCCATCGAAATGCAATACGCAGTGTTAGAAAATCACACAAAAATCTATTTCAAACTTTTAAGCAAAGCATATGACTATCGGTGACATATTTTGCTTAAGAATTTTGGATGAATGCAGGGACTGTAATGTCAGAACAAGATATGACTGGAAATGTGGATGATTACCTCGTAGCTCATCAGGTATTTGTCTGGCAGGTAAGTGTGTAAAATATTTAGTCTCCTGATGAGAATCTGCCACAATTTCTCACTATAATGTTCATGCGTCTGGACCTCTGATTGGTTCGGATGATTGGTCACAGCTGGCGATTCTGTCCAATCAGCCCTGGCATCAGGCGGCCTTCGACTCAGACACTATTTAGCATCATCTTCCTGTGTTTACTCCTGCGGGAGAGGGAGTGGACCACAACAGAGTCCACTTACTTATAGATAAATGAGGATAACTTTAATCTCAGTCTAATTAGCACTTCCCCCCCGCTCCCACCTTCTTGTATGTCTTCCTGTTTAGACTTGAGTGGTCCACGAGTGTCCCCCTTTCCCATACGATGCTGTGGCATCTTCTTGATCATACGTTCAGCTCCCATGTCCAACCATTTTGCTACATAAACGTCCAGCGTGGACGGAAATGTGAGTATACATTCTTTAAAGAGTCGTATGTCATGGTATATAAGAAATGAGATCAGTGCTCGCTGTGGTTGTCAGTGATTCCAAACATTTTTCATATGAAAGATTGGCAGTTCAATGTAATAAAAACAGCCATAATATTTTCAACATGTGTCACAACAATTTTTCCTTAACGTTTAACAGCACAGGGCTTTACTTAGTGGTGTCCAGCTGGCAGGTTCTGCCGGTCTCTTTATCTGCCCAGCCACTTGAGTCGGGGAAGTGAGGCTGCCACACTGTGACCGGCCCTCACAATCGCTGGAGCTCCTCCAACCCCCCCCCCCACAAATGTGGGGACTGCGTGTGACTCAGCGATTCTTTTTGTCTGCTTGTCTGCCCGCTTGGACAACACCTCCAGAAAACACTTACCAGCAGATATCACAAGTTAGGACTCTGAGGAATTTAATCAGTGACTGCATACTTGATGTGTGTGGGGGTTGATCTGATTTCTTCCACAAATCAATCTCATTGAATGTATTAGTATAGAGCCAAAAACGATTGCTTTCATCAGGGGACAAACATTTCCTGATGTTAAGAGACAAGAAAGTGTGTATTTTTCTTTGAACACATTTGTTCCTTATTGTGTGTTCAACTTTAATGTGATGTACCATTCAATAAAAAACAGATACGTCTGTTGTTACCCTTGGATATGAGCTCTAGGGGTGTCCTCCAAACTAAAGCTAGATCTACACCTGTTTTTAATCAAGGAAACAAACATTTTCCTGCCAGCCTTGTGTGTTCCGTATTTGTCTGCTAGAGTGTTTGAGCTTGTCTTCAAATATCAATACAAGGGATGGTTGTGGAGAAATTGGCAGAAATATTTGAAGATAAACTTGTTCAGAAAACATATAACCACTCATTTCTTGATTGTGTATATTTACCCATCTAAAGTGACAAATGTGCCTGTCCAAATATCTATTTTGGAGACGCCCGTACATGAGGGAAAAAGTCGTTGATGATTCTGGATTGAGACTTCTGATGTAGCCACGGGTGGAATTCTCCACGCTCTGACAAAGCAGGCAAATATGTGATGACTTACACCTGCAAAGGAGTACGTTTCCTCCTGTGTGATTAAAAAAGCAAGTGTTTTCTGGCACATCACATGGCCAGGGAACCATTCTCAACGGTTTCCTTTTACAAAGTCCTGACCACAAGAATTGCTCAGAAATGTCACAGATGTTTAATTTGTGTACAATCTTCCGTTATATAAGACTTTTTATATTGCCAGCAGTCATATGTGGCAGATTGTATACTGTTGAAATGGTACTGTAATTTCCCATTAACTCCTTCCTGCATTTCATGCCCCATGTTTAATGATTATGTAGTTACTGTGTATGATTGTCAAGGACGTTGTTAGTGGAAGTTCTTGCTGTTTAAAACGAACCATCACATGAATTAGATTATATGGCGAGGTTGACTATGAGAAGGCTTGAAGGCAGTAATTAGTAGACAGCTAAATTAAAAGGTGGCAATTGACACGGATGTTCCTGTTTCATGCTTCTAAAAGAAAGAGAATCAATAAAACGATTCAATCAAAGACAGCCGAAAATAGCAGAAGTCCAAACTGTGAAGAGAAAAATAGACAAATATTCAATGAGGAGCCACACAGAGTCAATGAGCTGGCACGGAGGGCCAAGAGGCAGTTTCAGTGACTCATTCCCCAAACACAGGCAGCCTTCTTGAACTCTCAGTATCATGGCTCAGAGGCTGGTTGGTTAATAGCTCACCCAGTGTATTAACTAATATTTGATCGGTTATATCTGAGACCTGAGCTAGGAGTTGTTTCAATAAATCAACAAATGCTGTCACGTGGATCATCATCTCCTCTCCTGTCTATCATGAAACAATCTAAAAATATGCTCATGAGGTCACCGGCCTATTATTTTTGTCTGCTGGCAAGAGTTTTGGGCAAAAGGGTGATTAAGTGGTTTGGTTACTTATCGGACACTCGCCAGGAACTGAGAGAGCTGCAAACAGGAAGGAGCGGAATGTGCTTCCTGCTGGGCCTTGGTGTTACATGGGGCAGATTCCTTGTACCATCATGACTGACGCATTGATACAACAGTGCACGCACACACACACACACACACACACACATACACACACACACATGCATACATGTATTAGACGGCAGGAATGTTTTTCTACTGAAATCAGGGAGAAGCAGACTGTCAGGAAAGACAAACAGTAAGAGAAGATAACATTGAGACAGTGTGTCCCCGTGCACTGCAGAAAAATTACCGAGCACTAATTCATCTTCGGGGGAAACTATTTTAGTTAAATATCCTAAAAAAGCGAATACCCTCTCGCTATTTGTATGTTAGTCTTTCTTTTCTGCTGTGTGAGACAGTTGGTTGCGGCTGGTTTCTCCGTAGCATCTCCCCGTTCCATTTCTGCTGTTTACAAGAGGCACAACTGAAAATCGGAATTTTTTCTTCCAGGCGTCGCTTAATTAAAAAACATTATTACGCCACAAGAGCAATGCATGGGCTCATGGAACCCCACCAGAAATCTTCACTGTCCGTGAACATGTGTGTGCATTGTGCTATTCACCACTTCAGTTTGGAGCTCTGTGATACAAAGAGGAAGGAAAACACAGCTGTCTTCTCTGGAGCTAAGCTCATTTTAAGTGATGCGAGGCTAAACAAAAACTGTTCTGTGATCAGCATGTGGCATCTTAAACATTTGGAAAGGCAACACCCATGCTCAAAGGCATATGGGGGTGTTTTGGAGCAACGTATGTACCCACCCAGGAGATGTATTTTTCTCAAAGTTTTCAGGAAGACTCTCCTAAACCACACTTTGCATCTATTGCAACAGCTTTATGTAAGAAGTGCTCAGGGGCAAACAGGTAACACAGACTTATAGGGGTGTGAGAATGAGGCAACATTTCCCTGCCTAAGATCCAAAAACTTGTCTCTCCAGTTCCCAAGGAGGGAATGTAACACAGTGGTCCCAACTTTTATGTTACAGATAGCTATCTTCAGATTTAAGATGAGCCAGTGTTTTTTCCTGAAATGTTTTAGTTTGCTTTCTAAGTTGCTTTAACAAGGAAATCTCAGTTTATGAGATTCCCAAATCATTACACTCTGTTTTTAATTTCCATTTTCATTCAGCATTTTATTACTTTTTAAACTGGAATAATATGTAGAGGACTTGATAATACTTTGTGAAATGTTGGGAAGCACAACGTTAATTACAATTGGTGGAAACGAATGCTTATGTGTGCATATTTGTAAAGGAAAATAACATCAAAAACGTAGCTGTCCTTGTAAATTGACCAATGCCCAAAGCAGCAGGAGACAAATCCACACCATGTAAACACGGCGTATGTGCGCCTGCTGTCAGTAGCAGCAGTCCTCACAGAGGTCTGAGCGAGGACCGGGGGATTTGGACGGCTGGTCCCAGAACTGTGTGCCTTCTGTGGATATGAAATTAACATTGGTTGTCCTTGAGGACTTCCTGATTGAATCACACAGGCTTGATGACGTCATGCGAGGTTTAAGTCATGTTTGGGAGTGGGGAGGGTAACAGCGAGAAGCAGAAACAGTGGGGAGGGGGGATGAGTCACCGCGTCGCTGATGACTGTCTCCACTGAGTGGTCAGATAATTCAGGTACAAAAAGAGACACAGGCACAACACGACCGCCTAATGGCACTCAAATAAAATGACTTATTGGGAACTCGCAAAACATACCTTTTAAGAAGATTAAACAGTATTGATGCCCCCCCCCCCCCCCCTCCTGTCTCCTAACAATGAGGCTGGTGCTAAACAATGATGAAACCCGTTCTTCTTAATTATATCCATGAGCAAAGATTTAAATAACTTGGGTTCCTGATGCTGTCATATTAGGTCTTTGTGCAACATTCAGAAGAAATTGGTCTGACATCCATACGATATTTCCAAGAGATGCTTACCCTTATTTCAATTTATGACCCATCTCATAAATGCCCTGTTGATGGTGAAAAGCTGTTATTTTCTGTCACTTCAGTCAGCCTTAGCTTCCTTTGAAAGGCAGACCAAAGTTACAAACAACAGTGCCGTAATACAAATAGAAAATTCCATGTACATTAAAAGCACGAATAAAAGTGATCTCAAGCCCGAGTTCAGAGTTGGGCAGGATGTATATCAATCCCAGAACCACAACTCATATGCAAAAACGTCAAAAATAATTCTATTTTCTGCAATGGGTTTTCAATTGAGGGTGAATTACGATTATTTTAACAATGAAACTGACTCATGCATTTAACAGACAGACACTCAGATGTATTACAGATGTTTTATTATGAAAAAAAGAAAATAAAGGGACAATTTGTACACATATCTCCATGTTTTTTTTTCCGGAGTACAAAATTGACTATCAAAAACCAAACAAAACTGCCCCGTTAGTAGTTTTCTTCTTGGCTCAGTAACAAAAATGTCTAATTCCAATTGGCCTCCTTTTAGGTGCCATGAGAGAGCCACCATTTACAAGAAATCTTTCTTTGAAGTAAAACCACAGGAGACATACTGGTAAATTAGACCTGGATGTTTCAAGTGCTCTTCAAAGGATTAAAAAAACCACCTCATCATCACTTTCCTCAACTTCCCGGCAGAATCAAAGAATGAAAATTACAAAGAATAAATTCCTCCTCCGGTATGGATGCTCTTATGGGTAAATACTGCAAAAAGCATGAGCCATGTTCTGGAGAAGAGAGAAAACTGGTCAAGAGTGAACATCAGTCTTATATGATTCTCCACTGAATTTTCCAACCCAGGGCAGTCTGTCCTTAAACAAAAGCTTATGGCTCCCTCTAGTGCTGAGAATGTGGGACTCATAACTCCAATCGGACCTCTGACTGCAGTCACACACATGAACAGAATCCAACGTGTTGCGCAGACATGCAACAACAGGTTCCTGCAGAATCTGACAGAGCGATAACAGAAACAAAAAAAAAGAGACAGAAAAAACATGTGCCGGAAAAACGTCCGTTTAAGTCGCCTGAGGAACTCATACATCAAAAGTGAAAGAAACCACGTCCTGACACCTGATCACTGCCTCTTTCTGCACCCCGATGGGAGTGTGCAAGTCCGACACCTGGAAGTTCAGCACGTCGATGTCCGACGCCCCAAAAGTGGCCTCCACCTTCACGCCCTCGTGCATGTGAAACCGGACCTTCTTGTTGGTCATGGCGAGCAGACAGCGGAGGAAGCGCTCTCTCAGCACGGACCGCGCGGCCTGCTCTGTCTGCAGCTGCTCGTCGTCCACCTCCGAGGCCCCCGCCGCCGTTGGGAGCGACGTGCGGCAGAGAGCGATGAAGCGCGGGGACTTGGGGTCGAACCCGCGACTGTTGGGGTCGGGCCCTTTGGGCAGGCGGAGAACGGGCACCGGCGTCGTCATTTCGAGTTTCCCCTCACCAGCTGAGGAAAGAAATAAACAGGCCCGGTGACGAACCAGCATTCAGGAAAGGTTTTGAAGTGTATTTTCATGAAGATGAGACATTCCTTACACTTTTCAAAAATCTACAGAGAATGAACCGCCCACTCAGCGACAAGAAGCTCGCTCCTAAAAGACAAACCTAACATTCTATTATTACTCACTCACTTGCAACCCACGATTACAAGATATGGTCTTGTTGATGTGTTTGCATCTGGGTTACATCATTAAATTCAAGTTCTCAATCAGGTGACACTGTGGCCACCTTTAAGATAAGTGGAAACATAGATCATCTGGTTAGAATTAAAAGTTCTGCTTGGCTTTTGTCAATGCCTTTGGTATGCACCCCCCCATGCGAACATTGCTGGATGGGATAATTCACCCACATGGCCACACTTCCCAGAGCCATAAAAAATCCAAATATAGAAGGATCAACAGGAAGAGCTGCTACCCACGTCCCACTGCCATTAATCATAGTTCATGACAGCAAAATTAGAAAAACATTGAATAACAATACATTGTTTTCAACATTACACCGAAAATTTGCCAGGAAAAGGCATACATGTTCAAAATGTCCTAATTCACCTGAATGCCACCTATCATAGGAATCAAATGATGAATAAAGCCATAGAAAGAGATAGAAGCTCTACCTACATATACACCGTTATGGCTCCTCAGACAATTGAGGAAAGACCAAATCTACCCTTCCTCAGATAAAGCCAAAGATTGAGAAATTAGTTGAAAAAAGTGCTGTTGACTAGATTGTTTCTCCACCCCAAAACGCGAGGGTGGGTTTTAAAGCCTTTTCTGGTTCAGGTCTGAGTCTATGAATGTTTTCCATCTGAAAACGTGGCTAATTTTTTTTCCAAAAGCACGTACATCCCTAACACGTTCTAACTCCCAAGGCGTCACATGGTTGCTTTGCCACTTTTCCTGTCCGTATAGTGTCTAGTCCCCGTGTCTCCCCCTTCTCGTCATCTATTGACGCGCAGTGTGGAGGGATGTATGGAATGGGAAAGTCTGCGAGCATGATGACACGTCCATGTGTGACGGGGTGGGAGTGGGAAATTGTTAGCCCTTCGGAAAGAAGCGCCAAAGGAAAGCCCGACGGACGCAAAGGGATGAGCGACTTGAGTCGAGCTTAACCCAAACGCAGTTCACACTTACTGAGAGCCTCCTCTGAAATGCGGCGTTAGCTGTAGCATGCTAGCAGGACGTACCACTTCTTCTTCGTTGGATCACTGAAAGCGCATTAGCGCCCTCTATCCGGAATCACACTCACAAGTCACTTTATTGGCCACACAGGAGTGGCACACAGGATTTTAACCTAGTATCACCACGCCACAGAACAATTAAAATGTAAAAAATTATAACTAAGAAAAAAAGTATAATAATAAATAAGTACTATATGTACAATTGAGCAGCGATGTGCACGGATGAAATGACACTAAACTGACCAGAAGTATACACAGCATGGCAGAAATAAATATTAGAATTACGTGTTCTTTAAGTGTCCGGAGAGGTGGTGGGGCCGGGGCTGGGATGAGAGGGGGTGGCCTGAGGGAGAAACTGTTCAAGTGCCTGGTGGTTTCGGTCCTGATGGACCTGGACCTGAACCTGAACGCACCATTACCTTCCACGTAGTCACGAAGCCATGTCTCATTCTCACCCTGTTGTATTTAACAACGTCATAGTTGTTGCGGAATCTTGCTGATCCTTGCATTACTATCTACCAGAATGAAGGGGCTTTCCACTTACACTGTAGCGTCAGGGATGACATTGGACTGCTTTGTAAACGGTCTTTGTCTGAGCGGTCCCGCTCAATTTACTGCAAGCCACTACTACAGAATTTTCCATGAAATGTCAACAAACATCAGTGTTGCTGTTTTAAGTAATACCATAATGAACACATCCTATCAAAAAAAGCAGATTGTGATGAGAGCCTTCTTGCTCCAACAATGGCCTACTATATGAAGGCCCCGGGGGGATGGGGGGGGGCGTTGTTTGTTTGTACCCTTAGACACACGGGGAATGAAAAATATGGGAATGATATCTTAAGCAAAACAAACTTTTGATGAGATCTTCGTCATAGACAAAATATCTCAGCCCCTCATGACGTTCTGAGCAGCTCTTTTAGCAGCAGCTTTCTGTAAGTCTGAACGCCTCCAGACTAAAAAAAAATGCTGCGGCTAGAGTTGAAACGAGAACCAGGACACATTAGTCATGTGTCCTATTAGTCCGGCGCTCAGGTTTCTGCCCTGTCTCCCTGTCATTCAGAGAATAGACTTTAAAAAAGCTCTGCTTGTGCAAAAGTCTGTTCATGGTTCATGGCGCCAAAGTCAATCTCTGACACGTTAGTCGTATGACCCAGGTTGGACTCTGAGAACCTCAGGTAGTGGTTTCCTGCTGGTGCCCTCAGTTGGTACCAAACAAGGTGAGGCTGTGTTTAAGTTTTATACTCCTGAAATCTGGAACAGTCCTCCTGACGAGGCGTACAGTGTTTAAATCCAGGCTGAAATCAGTCTGCACTATTCACTCCCAATCTATCTATTCAATGTTTTTCCAACCCATTATTCCCATTTTTTGTGACACGTCTGTACCACATATGCTGTTTTTAAGACTCAAAATGCAACAGAATGTTAAGACGATCATAATATCAATAATGACTTTTTTGTTTTTCATTATCTAAAATGAAAAATAGAATCATGCTCTCAACTTCAGATTTACACTTAAAAGAAAATTGAAAAAAATATCTACTACAATGTGGCGATATCAATGTAACAACAATAATTAAAAGAAGCATTTAGTTATATAATAGTTTTTCATTTAAAAAGCCTGCAGAGTTTCCATTTGTAAATCTTATCTGAAAACTAGTTCTAGCTTGTATTTGCTGTTTGCAAGAGCTAATCATTTTATGACTTTAGATCATTAGTGTAACTTAGATACGCAAACATTACAGTGAGCAATAAAAAGTGTTTTTTTACATGCGTTAAAAAAATAGATGGAGACTAGAAAGACAACCGCAAAACAACCAATCAATCAGCTTTTAGTTTTGAATCAACAGATCTCTGATACATTATTAGAGCAAAAGCCACTCCTTTATGGATTCAAGAATTTAGATTGTACATACGCCTAATATCATAGAAACCCAAGATTTTTTCTCATCCTTAAAGAGAGAATGTAGTTTTAGTTTTTGTATTTTTATTTTAGGAGAGACCCGTTGTGATCTGAAAAGATCTTCAGTCATTGTCTGACTGCTCTTGATTATATCTGTAGAGGCAACAAAGAATCCACCACATGCTCATTCAAAACATGCCTCAGGCAGAGCTGCCTTACAAACTGACAGCTGAACACATTCAATTTAGTCAGGAAAGTGTGTGAAAAATGATAAACTGTGACAAATTGACATTGTCCTTCTTGAAACTACGTTAAAAACATACAAAGTCAAAACGCAACAACAGCAGAAACCGCCCTCTGATCATAAAAACAGGTGAATATTTGAACCAAACAAACACCACATGGAAATCCTGCCTCTGTCACTTTAACTGGGCTCACCTACAGTACAGTACTATGTTTGCCCAATTTTTTTTATTACGATTGTTTTTTATCAGTTTACACCTTGCCATATGCAAAGGGTAAGAGGAATGCTAACCTAGGGTCTGACCAATCAAAACCATGGACATGAATGAGGATAAAATAGGTATGTAGTTATTTCCAATCCCCATATTCACTGAACATAAGACACACATTTTGTAACAATCTGCATTGTATTACATAAAGCTTTTTTAACATCTCATTCATCCCATTTCCTACTGTTTTGTTCATATGGTTCATGTTTATGTTCTTATTCATGCATAAAGTCAGACAAGATGGCAAAGTTCATCCACAATCTTCTCAAGCATTTTTTCTGAAGCATTTTAATCCTTTTGATTTGAGAAAAGTATACTAAACTACTACATCTCCTGTCAGCCCTAATTGAGCTGTTTCTTGTTGTTAGAGTACGGGAAGCTGAGGTAAATCAGTTGCCTACTGTAACACGTTGACATAATTAAATGAGTCATGGTAGTGATCTTATAAAAAAAAAAACGTTGCTCTCTTCAAGGATAATTAGCATATTAAATTCCCTATGACATCTGGGCGCCTGCAATGTTTTTTTGAAGTATGTTTTCCCCCAATAAAACGTTTTTTGAGAAACTATACTTATTCTCATTTTGTTTGCTTGGCTGTTCTGTGTCTGCGTTCTGTTCTGTTTTTTCTCAAAACATTCAGTCCCAGTCTAAGCAACTGTGTTAACACTTCAAACACATCACATGATGACAGTGTGGCCATGGTGGCATGCTTGCTGCTCACCACTGTTAGTATTAAATTTAACGCTCCGTGTTAGAAAGGTACTGAATAGAGAAATCATACACACACAGGCTAAAAAAGTATTAAAGGTATCCTTTCAGATGGGTTAAATGCAAAATGCACTACCAGTGAAAACATCTACAAGGATGCAGTTTTTTTTACATGTCATAAGTGAACTCTTTTTTCCCCATGAAGAGATTATTGCAATGGAGACAAGCAGCAATGTGAGCCTATTATAACATATGTTGTAATCTATGTCGATATTGAGGTTTAAATGTAGTTTTAAGGTGATTGTATGTGGGTAATTCTCAACGTTGCCTCCACTTTGAGCTTGCTGTGTAATGTTCGTTCTTCGGACCCCAAAACACCCGGAGGCAAACGGTTAGTTAACAGATTTATTGACAGACAGGAAACTCCTGTAGGCGTGGTCAGGCAGGCGAGGTCGGCAACGTGTGGTCAGTCCAGCAACTAAACAGAGGGTAATCCAAGACGGGGTCCAGAAACGAGCGAGGGTCAAGGCCAGGGAAGCAGTCCAGGGGATCAGACGGGAGCGCGGAGTCAGGGAGGCTGGGTCGGGGACACGGGCAGGCAGGCAGAGCACTGAGTCAGGCCAGGCAGAACTCATGCGAAGCAGGAGAATCAGACGAGGGGCAGGCAGGCTCGGAAACAGGGTCAATCAGGTCGTATCAGGCAGAATAATAATGCTGGAAGTACTCACACGGAAAGATTAGAGACATTCTGGCACAGGTGAGTGAGTGAGTGGTGTTTAAGTACTGACCAGGACAGGTGCGACCAATGTCGCTGATTGCAGGCAGAGTGAGTGTGAGTCGGTGGGCGGAGCCAGAACGTCACATGCTAGTTGATCTGTTGCGACTGATGTCCCCTACATAAGTGGTTGGGTTTGCACCTGTTTATGCAGTAGATTTGTGGTGAAATGGCACCAAAGGCAGACCGCCACAGCAGCTGTGGACGTCCTATGTTTTTCTCTGAATCTTCTACGGCAACTTTTTCCACTGAAAAAAAGTTTTCTAATAAAAAATATGTTTCTGTGCTGATTTGAAATCCATGTTACTGGAAGGACTTGCTGTAAGCTGGTAAATGTTTTTGCCAAAGACAACACCAGAAGAGATCAAGACCTCTCTGGGAATCTCAGTGTACACGGCGTGCCTTGGATATCCAAGAATTAAAATGTATTGGGCTGCCATAACGAGAGTCCCAATTATAACTGACTCAATGACGTGACATCGTTTTACGAGATCAGATCTTTGCTTAAAGTGTTCAATGAGCTGGATGTGCCACAAGATGAGAAGAAAAGGGATTTGGTCCTGGGTTGTCTCATCCTAACCAGGCCAGGGGTTGCTATTAGCAACCGCAAGCTCAGCTACTACTGGATGTCCAGCCGCATCAGGAGGTGGACTGTTTGCACCCTCATCTCTGACCAAAAAATCAAAACAAAAAAAAACCCCACAAACAAGAGGTTACCATAACAACTGAATACAAATGACAGGTGCATTAATGACTATCCATCCATCCATTATCAATACCGTTTATTCCCGGATGGGGTCGCGGGGGGGAACTGGAGCCTATCCCAGTGGTCGCATTAATGACTAATGCCAAAGAAATACTCTTCTACACTCTCTACGGTTCAGACTGGTCAGATCAGTCGTGGGAACCTCAGCAGTTAGATCCTGTCTTTGGTCACTGCTTTTGGCAGTGATATGATATCCTGTCTTTGACTTAAACACTGTGGCTCTG
Organism: Menidia beryllina; assembly: GCA_013363375.1. Lineage (NCBI taxonomy): Eukaryota > Metazoa > Chordata > Actinopteri > Atheriniformes > Atherinopsidae > Menidia > Menidia beryllina. Next base: position 1,357,179 of record JABUIW010000216.1, read on the forward strand.
GCAAAGGTACTAATCAACGTTTCATGGAGCATCACTTCCAGCTTTGACAAATTGTCAAATCTGGTCAGTAGGAAGTACTTAAAAGTCCCCCCCAAAAAAAATTGATAAAAATAAATATAAATGGGATTTTTCCATGGAAAACTGACGACTTATAAAGCCCTTTTTCTGGTCACGAGTCAAGGTGCCACACTCACACAACATAAACTCTCTCTTACAGTGATGAGATGTATTGCTTTTCCACTGATGAAAGGCCTATGAGTCACAACCGGCGAAATGACGAAAACGGATCAAAGGAAAGCGATTTGAAAGAACTGTATTACCAAGATGATTTCAAATGTAGAGACGGACTCTTGATGTCTTATATTTTCTTTTTTCTCTTTATTTAATTCATTTGCGTACATATCGCTTTTTTTAGGTAATGAGAACAATTCTATGTTTATATTTTGAATATGGATTTCTACAAATATGCATGTTCCATTTTCAAAAGAAAAGAAAATCCTATTCGACGACTAAAGGATAAAGTATCGCAAATTTCAGGCTGTTTTGGTAGTAATGTCTCCAGACTGTAACAGAAATCAATAGAGTTTCGGTTTTGGTTTTATTTGTCCGTGTTTACAACCTTTTATGACAGAGATAAACCACCCTTTTGTAAACTGAGCGCTGTTCCTCCAACGATAGTTGTTTAGACATTGTTGCGTCATACAGTGATAAACCAAATTCCAAAAAGCAACGTCCTGACAACTTTTTTTCCCCCACGCAATGCTATATGTATTCATAATTTGGTTTTCTGATTTTTAGGGACACATTTTTTCACGGACGAAAAAAGGCAACAAAGGAGGTATTTCTGAGTAAGATCAAGCTGATGCGTATCTCACAAGTGTGTGGGTTTAGGAATTTTCAGAGTCCAGTCTTGAAAGAGAGATTTGGACACATACACCTCTGAAAAATTCCAAATGAGATTAAAAAGAGCTGTTCGTTTTTGGATTTTGATCGTCTAATCATTTTCTCCGTGCCAAATGCGTAAACCCTGAAGCAATATAAGGCGTAACAGTTTTGTTACGGGTTAGAAAAAATCTCCAATTTGCATCTCTGGACGAACAGAACTGAAAGCAGTTTCAGGTGTCAAAAAGCAAAGAATCCCTGGTAATCTATCGATATAACATTAAGCACATCTTTATGAGGGCCATGTTTAACATCAGCTACTCTATATCAAATGTACACTATCCGAAAATACCACAGACACACAATCGTTGTTAAACAACCAGAAAAAAAATAAATAGATAAAAACCGGTTTGGCTCAATGTAGAACAGCATTTTACACACAGAATGCTGATCTGGCTCATCACATTATTTATACAGGGCCTTTTTATACCACGTGAGAGGTGGGGCACTATTTAAGAAGACGCAACCTCCTCTTTTGGATGTATTAACAACAATCTGTGTGAGGTGCGCTTCACAACAGAGAGGATCCTGTCTCTGGGAATAGGTGAAGGGTTCACCTCCGCAGAACTGGTTTTTGATTGTGCTCTGATGCCTCCTCGTAACTCTTTCGTTTATGTTCTGTCAGTATGGGTGACATGTGGCCTGACGTCTACTTTGGGTGAGTAGTTTTATTGCAACTTTTTTTTTTTTTTCGGCCTTGCAAATCAGAGGAATACGCCATTGTGCTTGGACACACACACACAAGTAACTGACAGGCAATAAAGGACAGGTATTCAGTGAGTAAGGAAGTGATGGATGACTGATTTAATACAGAACTGTTTATCTCATTTCTACGGGTGCCATTTGTGTGGGCGTTGAAGTGATTTGTCATAAATTAGTTATTGTGCTCACCTGCTGCTTCAGAGGAATGAGGAGATACACTTACCGTTATTTAATTATTACAATGTCATGACAATATAGATGATCTCGTTCTGTTCTCAGGTAGTTCTTCAGTGGCTTGTTTATGAATTATTGGAGAAGTGCTTTGCTTTTGATAATCCGTCCGTTTGTTTTTGAATATCTTTTGAGCTGATAATGGCCAAAAGCGTGTGTTTATTTCTCAGTGCGTGGAGCAAAAATGACATCATTCGTGTGGCAGAGAATCAGTCTCTTCTTCTGGCGACTCTGTTCCAGAACAACGTTGATGTAGTAATCCTTGGAGGGAGTGTTCAGACATTGATTTAAAAATTTCAGCTATTTTAAATTGCAACCTGCCCCTTTCTTTTGGTGACTTTATAATAATGTGAATTCTGCGTGGAATTCAACTACGCCCCTATTTTTTTAGACGACAAGGATTTCCATTCAACGTTTACTTATTTTAATCAGCTAATTGTATTCCAATGTTTTCACCTTGTGTTTGCAGATCCCGGCTTTGGAGCAAATGGAGGCCTTCCAAACGGCACGGACAGGTGAGATTTGCCCTTCATATCTGTCTCTCTCACTCAGTGTATATAAAACAGAAAAAAAAAGCGAGAGAGTATTTGTTTCAAATTATACTTCGGCGTTGTAAAACTACATCACAAGTGTAGTTTCTCTGTCCTTGTGTGCCTGTTCTTAATGCCTCACCTCCACGCCCCCATCCCTTTTAAACTTTGTGGTCAGCTGTTGCGCGTCAGACCACGAGACTTCTCGCCTTTCTGTCCTGGCGCACTACTAGTGTGTGTCCCTAATTTTGGTGTAACACGCGGAATGACCCAAGGAAGGCATTTCTGTTAGAATGCCAATGAGACATCATCATGTCTGGCTACTCTGCATCACCACACTCATTTGAGATTTCATCATACAGTTTTTTTTATTGGCGTCCAGAATACCAGGAGCTCTTTTCGTTGGCTGAATGCAAACTGACTCGTTTTATGAAACACCAGCTAGATTCACTTGAGCATGCATGTCCTGAGCTGGGCTAGGGTTGGCCACGCGTTGATGTTGTGCGGTCGCCTCACAGCAAGAGGGTTGACGGTACGAATCCCTGGGTGGAACTCTGTTTATGAAAGAAGCGTTGGTTTTTCTCACGTTCGACAACCGTGCATGTTCCTGCAGGAACCTCTCACAGCCTCTCAAGGCTGTTCGTACCAGTGGATGAGTGGGTGATAAAGACCAGTATTCAGTTATCACCATTAGTCAGCACGACCAAGCTGGAGCCCCGGGACGGGAGCACATGTACATGGGAGTGGTGGTCAAGATTGTTGAAGATTTTTATGGCAAAAAAAAAAATAACTTACCTCGAATTGGAGTCACTTATTTGTAGTGCTTGCTTTGGAACGAACCTCTATTGCCATCGTTAGCATTCCATTTAGGAACAGTTTTCCACGGCCTTTTATGAGAGGCAGGGTGTCATGTTTTTTAAATGACCAATTTTGATATAGTTTTTGTGAAGTCTATGAAATACCTAACCGAATTGTCAGTAACATTCAGCTCTGTGTTATCTTCTTTTTGCAGCAAATCGGATCATAGAGTAAGGACGGAAGCAACCCTAGAAGAATGTCCCAAAATCTACGATGAAGACTTGAGTATGTCCTGCAGTCAGATTAATCTTTCAGAACTGAATAGACCACTTACTATGGTTTTATATGCAAACGACTACTATAGCTTTAAGTGATGGCCATTTTGCATCAGTCTTGGCACCACTGCATTGTTTCCACTTTGCTCTACACCTTGCAAAGCCAACATATAACTTTCATTCAGGTCCCAACTACAGATATGTAGTAAAGTACTAATATCCTAAATCTGTGGTAAATATAAACCTGTGTACTGATACCATTTCTGGAAAAGTAGCGATAAAATCTCTCAGTGTTCATGTAAAAGACCAAAATCAGGCTTTCTAATGTAGCTTTGCTTTGAATGCATTCATTTTCACCCAAATTAGACTTCCTGAAACAAGTTAAATTAAAAAGCACATTCTTATTTTGTAGTCCATGTAAGTTTCTACTTGAGTTAACTTACTCTCACCTTTCGGAGAATTACCACATGCTTTGTCCTATAGGACAAAAGCCTCATGCCTTGAGACCTCTCACTGAACTCTGTATAACTTGTACAACAGCTTTCAGGACGCACATTATGTTCTTGCATCATCACCTGTAGCTTAGGTTGAAGAGACTGTGAGGTGACAAAACCTTTTTTCTTCTATTTTTTTCCCCACAATAGGTGTTAGGGTGTTCAAATGCTGTGGAAAGCTGGTGTACGATCGGCTAAATGAAATGTGCTGTGACAAAACCGTGATGGCCAAACCTCATCCTATGGCTGAATGTTGTGGCAAAGGTGAAAAAAATGAAACTTTTAAACTTTATGTGAACATTCATATTATCTAGAGTCCCCAGTGTGGAGCCTATTCACAATTCTTTATATTGTCATCTAGTGATACTGAGGAAGTTATATTATATATCTGATATACATGTTTGATATATCTGATGTCTCTCTCTCTCTCTCTCTCTCTCTCTCTCTCTCTCTCTCTCTCTCTCTAAATATATATATATATATATATATATATAAGAACAATATCCTCTGTAATGTTTGTCCAATCTTGTAACTTGAACAACGACCGGAAACAAATTATTCTAAACTAACTTTAGCACATTATCTCAAATGCGTGTAAATGTATAAAAATCTTCTATTTTTTTCATGCAATATTTTGTCATGGCAGTTACGGTTGAGATGGAGATGTTTAAACAGCCATTATGACCTTATCCACAGAGGCATTTGACAGTGAGAGACAGCTCTGCTGTGGTCCAAAAGGGGGAAAGAAAATCCTGAACAAAACGACCCTTGACCATCGGTGCTGCCATGACAGCCAGTACAACCCCAGAACTGAGTGTTGCTGTAAGACACCTGTATCGAAAGCATCTAATCTCTCAGAATGCTGCATCCAGGAACAAAGAGGTGAGCTATTCACCGTTTGGAAAACAGCTGATTTATAATGTGTTGTGTCTTTGTGTGTTTACATCACAGATTTGGTTACATTGCAGAAATTTGTCCAGAAATGTCTTTTTTTTATCATGTCACATAGAAAAGGAAATTCCTTCTACTTGGGTGTGGTATGTTTATATATTTTGACTTGGTCTTTATCTTCCAGAAATCCCCACTGCAGCTGTAAAAAATGCAACATGTGGCAATGGTGAGTGGACCTAATCATATGTCGAGCATCTCAGACATTTGACTAATACAACGTTTTTTAATCAAAAAAGTGCTACAGTGTAAGAAAAAGTCCATTACGTGGGTCATAGGATCTGAGCTCTGGTTT